>JAJNNQ010000006.1:60900000-61387500 GCA_027886175.1 Phylloscopus collybita | reverse complement strand
GATGGATGGATGGATGAAGGGATGGGTGGACGGATGGATGGATGGAGGGATGGATGGGAGGAGGAGGAGGAGGAAGGCTGGCAGGGCTGGCCCTATGGATGGACGGATGGATGGGATAGATGGATGGATGGATGGATGGGATGGATGGATGGACGGATGGATGGGTGGATGGATGGGATGGATGGATGGACGGATGGATGGGTGGATGGATGGGATGGATGGATGGATGGATGGATGGATGGGATGGAGGGAAGGGGTCGCAGGGACCCCCCCGGGGCCGCTCCCGTCGGGCGGAGCCGCCCCTGGCTGCAGTTCCGGCTGTGGCCGCTGGAGGGCGCGCGCCGCCCGCCGGCCGAGAAGCAGCGGGGGGAGCGGAGAGACCCCGGGATTTGGGGTCGGGATTGGGGATTTGGGGTCGGGATTGGGGATTTGGGGTCGGGATTGGGGATTTGGGGGTCGAGATTGGGTGTTTGGGGTCGGGAGCGGCCGCTGCCGCCGCGGGAGCTGCTCCCACCCCAGCCCCCTCCTGCCCCCCCACAGAGGCTGAGCCCTCCCGCATATCCCGGCACAGACCCCCGGGATTTGGGATTTGTAATGAGGATTTAGGGTCGGGAGCGGCCGCTACAGCCTCGGGAGCTGCTCCCACCTGTCCCCGGGACAGCCCCCGGGGCTCCCCAAGGGATGCTCGGCATCGCCGGGAGCCGCTCTGGGGACGCGACCCGCGGGGACGGAGTCACCGCCTTTGACGCTCCGGGGTTTAATTCAATTAAACTGAAATAAAACCCCCCAAAAACCCCCCAAATACAACGAAAGCGGCGGGGAGAACCCGGCGCCCGCTGCCGGGACAGGGATGCGCTGAATTCCCGGCGGGAGCGAAGCTTTCCCCGCATCCCCCCGGGCTCCGGGTGGCCGCTGTCCAGGGGGTTGAATTTTCGGGTCCTTTCCCCCCGCCAAAAAAAAGCGCCCGCCCGCCGCACTCGCAACAGGTCCCTGCTTTTAAGCAGCCGAATTCGGTGCTTCTGCTGTTTCACGCCAACTTCCTAATTTTTTTCTATTTTTTTTTTAAATTTTCTCTCGTTTTTAATTTTTTTTTTTTTTAATCCCGCGTTTCCCGCTTTCCCCCGTGCGACGAGGCCGAATTTAAATTATTTTTCTATTTTAAAGAGGGGAAAAATAAAAATAAAAATAATTTTTAAAAATTAAATAATTAAAAAATTTGAAAAATAAAAAATTAAAAAAATAAAAAAGGAATAATAATAATAATAAAATTATTATTAATAATAATAAAAAAAATATCCAGGCGAATGGCTGTTACAAACCACAGCTTCCCATCCCATCTGGGCTGATAACTTTTCACGGGCGTGGCAGAGATAAGAAAAGTTCTTTTACTTTTAGCCCATCCCTCTGCTAAAACGCGAAAAAATAATTTTAAAAAAAAGCCTTTAATTCCTTCTTTTATTATTTTTTTTAATTAATTTTTTTTTTTTTAGTCGAGAGGCGGGGAGGATTTTTCTCTTGAAATTCATTTGCACGCCTCGAGCTCAGTTTCGCTCCCCGCTTTTTTTGCGCCTCGCCTTAAACTCCAGCTCTTAGCAAACACAAAATAAACGCAAAACAAACCCAAAATAAACAAAATAAACCAAATAAACGCGCGTGGAGAGACCCAAACCCCGCCACGATTCAGCAGAGACGCGGAAAATCCGCCGTATTTACATTTTTTCCCCCCATAAATCCCCGGCGTTATCGGCACTTTCATGTGAATTAAAGCGAATTTTTTTTTCTATTTCAGTACGCGAGAGCTTCGGCGAGGGAAGCCGAGGAGTTAAAGGCGAGCGAGGCAAACACCGCGGGGAGGGGATTTCTTTTACAGTCCCATCAGCACCTGGCTGGCTTTGCCTTTATTTGGGTGTTTATTTGGGTCTTTATTTTTTTTTTTTTTATAATTTTTTTTTTCAGTTTAGTGGTGGGTTTTTTGTCTTTTTTTTTCTGAATTTTTTTCTATTTTTTCTATATTTTTCTAATTTTTTCTATATTTTTCTATATATTTTTCTATTTTTTCTATATTTTTTCTATATATTTTTCTATGTTTTTCTATATTTTTTCTATTTTTTCTGGTTTTTTTTTCTATTTCTTTTCTATATTTTTTCTGGTTTTTTTCTATTTCTTTTCTATATTTTTTCTATTTCTTTTCTATATTTTTTCTATTTCTTTTTCTATATTTTTTCTATTCTTTTTCTATATTTTCTATATTTTTCCTATATTTTTCTATATTTTTCCCTATATTTTTTCCTATATTTTTCCTATATATTTTTTTTCTATTCATCCTCTCCCTTCTCCTTTTATTTTTGAGAGCAGCAACTCCCCGCCGTGTTTGCTGTCCTCGCCTGCAGGTGCCCCGGCAAAAAAAAAAAAAACCAAAAAAACCCCAAAAAAACAATTAAAAATGGGAATTTAAGCGGCTTTTGGGGAAGAGGAAACGCTGCCTCACCCCAAACGAGGCTTTTTAGCATCCCGAAATTTAAATCCTTAAATTTAAACCCCTAAATTTAAATCCCTAAAACAATTAAAGACGGGAGTTTTGGGATCCTTTTTTGGGAATGGCCGCGGGTGTTGCAATTTCCCCCCTTTACAATTTCACCGATTTATGGCCGCTGGGAACAAACCCCAAAGGGAATCCCCGCCCTCCAAGGAATTCCTGGAGCACAAAAAATCCCGATTTTTTATTTTTTCTTTCCCCCACATCGCAGCCCAGGGAAGCTTTGGAAGAGCCAGAGAGGGGGAAACAATAATTTTGGGGTGAATTTTACCCACAACAGCACACAGGTAAATACTGCCTGGGTAAATTTTTCCCTTTTGCACCTGAATTCTTTTAATTTATGTCCCCCAAAAATGCCAAATCCTACAAATTTCCTGTGTTTGCTAGAAGCAAAACATGCTTTAAACACCTCTCAATAGAAATATAAACATAAAATAAAATTAAAAATAAAAATAAATAAGATAAATATGAATATATTTATCAGGTTGTTGAATTATCACCTGAGGATCCTAAAGGATTTGGGATTTTGCCCACAGTTATCAACTGAAAATCCTAAAAGTGAGTGGGTTTTGGGCATTAACACCTGAGGATCTGAAAGGATTTGGGGTTTTACCCACAGTTATCACCTGAGGATCCTAAAAGCCACTCCACAGGCCACTCCCTGGCCAAATTCTTCCCTTTTGCACCTGAATTCTTTTAATTTATGTCCCCCAAAAATGCCAAATCCTACAAATTTCCTGTGTTTGTTAGAAGCAAAACACGCTTAAAACATCCCTATAAATATAAATATAGTATAACATAAATATAAAGATGCTTATAAATATAATTATAAATATAAGTATATAAATTTATGAATATATAACTATATGAATATATAAATATACAAATACACAACTATATAGAAAAATATATAATTATATCAGGTTGTTGAATTATCACCTAAGGATCCTAAAGGATTTAAGGTTTTGCCCACAGTTATCATCTGAAAATCCTAAAAGTGAGTGGGTTTTAGCCATCAGCACCTGAGGATCCTAAAAGTCACTCCACAGGCCACTCCCTGGCCAAATTCTTCCCTTTTGCACCTGAATTCCTTTAATTTATGGCCCAAAAAATCCCAAATCCTACAAATTTCCTTCATTTGCTAGAAGCAAAACACACTTAAAACATCCCTATAAATATAAATATATTTATAAATATAAGTATTAATATAAATATATGAATATATAAATATGCAAATATGTAAATAGATAAATAAAAAATATTTATATATTAATATAAAAATATATAAATATAAAAATATATAAATATATAAATATATAAATATACAAATATATAAATATATAAATATATAAATATATCAGGTTGTTGAATTATCACCTGAGGATCCTAAAGGATTTAAGGTTTTGCTCACAGTTATCAACTGAAAATCCTAAAAGTGAGTGGATTTTGGGCATTAACACCTGAGGATCCTAAAGGATTTGGGATTTTACCCACCATTATCACCTGAGGATCCTAAAAGCCACTCCACAGGCCACTCCCTGACTAATATTTTTCCCTTTTGCACCTGAATTCCTTTAATTTATGGCCCAAAAAATCCCAAATCCTACAAATTTCCTTCATTTGCTAGAAGCAAAGCACTCTTAAAACATAAATATAAATATATTGTTATATAAATATATTTATAGATATATTTATAAATAAAATTAAAATTATATTATTATTTAAATACATTTATAAATATTTTAATAAATATTTTTATAAATATAAATATATTATTATATGACTATGAAGATATTTATAAATATAAATAAATATATTATAGACATTTATATAAATACTTTACATAAATATAAATCTGATTATTTTTATCAGGTTGTTGAATTACCCTCACCAATATTTCCTGCATTGGAGTCACTGCCCGAGCTGGGAAAAACAAAATAAATAAATCCTAAAAATTGAAAGGAAATTATTTTTTGGGGTAAATCACGAAAAAGGTGAATTTTTTTTGTCCTTATTTCCCACCCACGATGGGAAATGATGGGAAATGCCAGCAGGGATGGGATTGTGGGGAGAATTCCCTGATTTCCAAGGATTGGGAAGCGCCGGGATTCCCGGAGGGATCTCGGATCTCTGCTAAAACCCCAAATCCCTGTGGGGGCAGGGAAAGCGCTGGGGCTCAGCCAGGAATAAACCCGAGCTCAGGCGGGAGTTTAAACCCTGATATGGGATTAGTTTGGGATCGTGGAGAAACTTCCCATGGGCTGGCAGCCCCTTTAGGGCCCTCAGCTGATAACGGGGCTTAAAACCCTAAATCCTTTAGGGCCCTCAGGTGATAATGGCTAAAACCTACTTGCTTTTGGGATCTTCAGGTGATAACAGGGGGTAAAATCCCAAATCCTTTAGGATCTTCAGGTGATAATGGTGGGTAAAACCCCCAAATCCTTAAGGATTTGATAATGGCTAAAACTCACTCACTTTTAGGATCTTCAGGTGATTACTGTGGGTAAAACCACAAATCCTTTAAGGATCCTCAGGTGATATTGGTGGGTAAAATCCCAAATCCTTTAGGATCTTCAGGTGATAACGGCTAAAACTTTTAGGGTCCTCAGGTGATAATGGTGGGTAAAACCCTAAATCCTTTAGGATCCTCAGGTAATAACTGTGGGTAAAACCCCAAAATCCTTTAAGGATCCTCAGGTGATATTGGTGGGTAAAATCCCGAATCCTTTAGGATCTTCAGGTGATTACTGTGGGTAAAACCACAAAATCCTTTAGGATCCTGAGGTGATAATGGCTAAAACTTTTAGGATCCTCAGGTGATTACTGTGGGTAAAATGCTAAATCCTTTAGGATTTGATAATGGCTAAAATCCACTGGCTTTTAGGATCCTAAGGTGATGCTGTGGGTAAAATCCTAAATCCTTTAGGATCCTCAAGTGATAATGGCTAAAGCTTTTAGGATCTTCAGGTGATAACTGTGGGTAAAATGCTAAATCCTTTAGGGTCCTCAGGTGATAATGGTGGGTAAAACCCTAAATCCTTTAGGATCCTCAGGTAACAACTGTGGGTAAAACCCCAAAATCCTTTAGGATCTTTAGGTGATAACTGTGGGTAAAACCTCAAATTCTTTAGGATCCTCAGGTAATAATGATTAAAACCCCATCACTTTTAGGACCTTCAGGTGATAACGGGGGGGTAAAACCCCCCAAATCCTTTAAGGATCCTCAGGTGATAATGGTGGATAAAATCCCAAATCCTTTAGGATCATCAGATGATAACTATGGGTAAAAACCCAAATCCCTTAGGATCCTCAGGTAATAATGGCTAAAACTTTTAGGATCTTCAGGTGATAATTGTGAGTAAAACCCCAAATCCTTTAGGATCCTCAAGTAGTAATGTGGGTAAAATCCCAAAAATCCTTTAGGGCCCTCAGGTGACAATAGCTAAAACCCCCATCACTTTTAGGATCCTCAGGTGATAACTGTGGGTAAAATCCTAAATCCTTTAGGATCCTCAGGTGGTAATAGCAAAACCCCACTCACTTTTAGAACCCTCAGGTGGTGCTGGTGGGTAAAATCCCAAATCCTTTAGGGCCCTTAGGTGATAATGGCTAAAATTTTTAGGATCCTCAGGTGATAGCTGTGGGTAAAAACCCCAAAAATCTTTCAGGATCCTCAGTTGAAAATGGCTAAACCCCCATCACTTTAAGGATCTCCAGGTGATAATGGTGGGTAAAGTCCCAAATCCTATAGGACTTAATAATGGCTAAAACCCACTCACTTTTAAGATCTTCAGGTGATTACTGTGGGTAAAATGCTAAATCCTTTAGGATTTGATAATGGTTAAAATCCACTTGGCTTTTAGGATCCTAAGGTGATGCTCTGGGTAAAATCCTAAATCCTTTAGGACCCTCAGGTGATAATGATTAAAACCCCATCACTTGTAGGACCCTCAGGTGATAACGGGGCTTAAAACCCCAAAGCATTTAGGGCCCTCAGGTGACAATGGCTAAAACCCACTCGCTTTTAGGATCTTCAGGTGATGCTGTGGGTAAAATCCTAAATCCTTTAGGATCCTCAAGTGATAATGGCTAAAACCCCCATCACTTTTAGGATTTTCAGGTGTTTACTGTGGGTACAACCTCAAATCCTTTAGGATCCTCAGGTGATAACTGTGGGTAAAACCTCAAATTCTTTAGGGCCCTCAGGTGATAATGACTAAGAACCCACTGCTTTTAGGATCTTCAGGTGATAATGGTGGGTAAAGTCCCAAATCCTTTAGGATTTGATAATGGCTAAAATCCACTCACTTTTAGGATCCTCAGGTGATAACAGGGGGTAAAACCCCCAAATCCTTTAGGATCCTCAGGTGGTAATGGCAAAACCCCACTCACTTTTAGGACCCTCAGGTGGTGCTGGTGGGTAAAATCCCAAATCTTTTAGGGCCCTCAGGTGATAATGACTAAACCCCCACCACTTATAGGATCTTCAGGTGATAACTGTGGGTAAAGCCTCAAATCCTTTAGCATCCTCAGGCAACAATGTGGGTAAAATTCCAAAAATCCTTTAGGGCCCTCAGGTGCTAATGGCTAAAACCCATTCACTTTTAGGATCTTCAGGTGATTACTGTGGGTAAAGCCCCCAAATCCTTTAGGATCCTCAGGTGAAAAGGGCTAAACCCTCACCCCTTTTAGGATCCTCAGGTGATAACTGTGGGTAAAACCCCAAATCCTTTAGGATCCTCAGGTGATAATGGCTAAAACTTTTAGGATCTTCAGGTGATAACTGTGGATAAAACCCCAAAAATCCTTTAGGATCCTCTGGTGATAATGGCTAAACCTCCATCACTTTTAGGATCTTCAGGTGATAATGGTGGGTAAAGTCCCAAATCCTTTAGGATTTGATAATGGCTAAAACCCACTCACTTTTAAGATCTTCAGGTGATTACTGTGGGTAAAACCTCAAATCTTTTAGGGGCCTCAGGTGATAATGGCTAAAACCCTAAGCCCATCACCTTTTGGGTCTTCAGGTGATAACTGTGGGTAAACCCACAAATCCTTTAGGACCTTCAAATTATAATGGGACTTAAAACCCCCAAATCATTTAGGATCCTTTAGGCCCATGGCTAAAACCCATTCGCTTTTAGGATCTTCAGGTGATAATGGTGGGTAAAGTCCCAAATCCTATAGGATCCCCGGGTAATGGCTAAAACCCACTCGATTTTAGGACCCTCAGGTGATAACCATGGGTAAAACCCCTTCCCCTTTAGGATCCCAGAATGGTTTGGGTTGGAAGGGACCTTAAAAATCCCCATCCCATTCTTCACCAGGGTTTTTTTTTCCTTCCCAAGCAGGACAATCCACGCTCCTGGAACTGTAAATATTTGAGGAGGCGGATGTGGCTCCTGTTGGGGGATGTGGGGAAGGATTTCCCTAAATTCTCTAAGGTTCTCAGAGAAATGGGCGGGGTGGATCCACGCAGGAAGAGAATTCCCTTTTCTCAGTTCAGCCCCACCCCAATCCCTCAGGAACTCCCATGGATCACCCCGTGGCAGAACTGGTGGCACTGATGGGAAGGACAAAAAAAAAATAATTCCCTGCCAGAACTCACCAAGGAGTTTCCTCCTTGGATTTCCACAACTGCTGAGAAATGGCCCAGGTGGGATTCCTGCTGCAAAAATCCCTTTTTGGGGTTTGTCCTGGGGGGTTTTGCTCCTTCCCGTGTGGGACAGTGAGGGGCATCGCTGTGCAGATGGGATGGACTCCTCATTTGGGGGAGGAATTTGGGGTCTTAGAGAATTGTAAAATCATGGAATGGTTTGAGGTGGAAGGGATCTGAGAGCTCATCCCAGGTGGGAAAATCACAGAGAATCTGGGAGAGGATGGGAATAAAATAGGATGTAAACAAGAGGAGGTCTCTGAAGAGAGGATGTCCTACAACAGAATCCCAGAATGGTCTCGGTTTGGAAGGGACCTTAAAAATCATCCCATCCCACCTCTGCCCTGGCAGGGACACCTCCCACTGTCCCAGGCTGCTCCAAGCTCCAGTGTCCAACCTGGATACTTCCAGGGATCCAGGGGCAGCCCCAGCTGCTCTGGGCACCCTGGGCCAGGGAAGAATTCCTTCCTAAGACCAAGTCTAAACCTTCCCTCTTTCAGTTTAAAGCCATTGTTCCTTCTCCTGTCACTGCAAAACCTTGTAAAATGTCTCTGATAGTGGGTGCTGAGAACGTGGAACCATGGAATAATCATGGAATGGGTTGGGAGGACCCTAAAGCCCACCCAGTGCCACCCCTGCCCTGGCAGGGACACCTCCCACTGTCCCAGGCTGCTCCCAGCCCCAGTGTCCAGCCTGGCCTTGGGCACTGCCAGGGATCCAGGGGCAGCCACAGCTGCTCTGGGCACCCTGTGCCAGGGCCTGCCCACCCTGCCAGGGAACAATTCCTGCCCCAGATCCCAGCCAGCTCTGCCTGTGCCAGTTCTGGTTTCTTTTTCTCTGCTAAAGTCAGGATGAGCATCATGGGAAATGCAGATTTCAAGTTTGGAAATTCCTTGTTAATTATTTCTCATCTATTTACAGACTCAGGAGCTGTGAGCTCAATCTAGCAAGCCAGAGGAACAAGGAAAAATGGAATATCTCTAACTCTGCCCAAGGTTATTCAAGCTATAACCCCCCAACAACGAGGTGACACCTGTATTATTTATATTTCCGAGACAACAATGACCACCCAAGGCCCGCAGTGCAGACTTTTTTCACCCAATTACAGAAAACCACCCAAAGCCATGAAGAAGAAGGAAGAGGAATGTGAAGAAGGAAGAGGAAGGTGAAAAAGGGCTTAGACAACACCCCAAATCCTCCATCTTGACTCACACACATTACCAAAATCTTAAATCTGAGTTTTTCACCCTGTGAGATCACACAACGCTGTCCAAACTCCACACCCACAACCCCAGGGCTGTCACTCAGTCTCAGGAGCCTGTCAAAAGCCAAATGTGCTGCTTGCTTGAGGGTCAGCACCTTTTAGCTCAGAAAACCTGAAACTTTCAGCCTCTGGGCTTCCAACACCTGCCCTCTGGCACTGGGAAGCCATTCCCTGGGTGCTGTCCCTCCAGCCCTTGGCAATTGTCTCTCTCCATCTTTCCTGGGGCTCCTGCAGGCCCTGCAAGGCCACCCTGAGCTCAGCCCAAAGCTTCTCCTCTCCAGGCTGAACAATCCCAGCTGTGCCAGCCTTTCCTCCCAGCAGAGCTGCTCCATCCCTCTGCTCATCCTGCTGCCTCCTCTGGGCTCACTCCAGCAGCTCCAGGTCCCTCCCTGTGCTGGGATCCAGCTGGGATGGAGGTGCAGAGCTGAGGGATCATCCCAGCTCATTTTCCCAATGCCCAAATCCCAGGAAAGCACCAGGCTCAGCCCTGAGCCGAGTCCATCTCTGGGTACCCAGACCTGTCCTCAGTTCTCTTTGGGGCTCTGGTGCCTCCAGATGCTCCAACTGCCCTGGGAAATGAGAGGATTTCGGAGCCTGACATGGATCTGAATGTCTTGGAAATTCCTGGGGACAAGGAGGCAGCAGAGAGGATGAATTCCCTACAAATTCAATACAAAATTCCCGAAAAATTCCCTGGAAAATGGACAGGAGGGGCCTCAAGATCCCCACCTGGGGTGTGGGATCGACCTGGATCACCTGGGCTGCTGCTTCCCTCTCCCTGGAAGGACTCTGATCCCCCCCTGGCACCCAAAATTCTGTCTGATCCCATCCTGGAACCCAAATCGCCCTCTGTGCCCACCCTGGCACCCAAATCTTCCCTTTTCCCCACCCTGGCACCCAAATCTTCCCTTTTCCCCAGCCTGGTACTTAAATCTTCCTCTGATCCCACCCTGGCACCCAAATCTCCCTCTGATCCCATCCTGGCACTCAAATCTCCCCTTTTTCCCACTCTGACACCCAATTCTCTCTCTGTGCCCATCCTGGTTCTCAAATCGCCCTCTGTGCTCACCCTGGCACCCAAATCTCCCTCTAATCCCTCCCTGGAACCCAAAATTCCCTCTGATGCCACCCTGGAACCCAAAATTCCTTCTGATGCCACCCTGGCACCCAAATCTCCCTCTGATCCAACCCTGGCACCCAAATCTCCCTCTGATCCAACCCTGGCACCCAAATCTCCCTCTGATCCAACCCTGGAACCCAAAATTCCCTCTGATGCCACCCTGGCACCCAAATCTCCCTCTCTGCCCATCTTGGATCTGAATGCCCTGGCATTTCCTGGTTTGACTGTTGGGCTCCTCCTCAGCTCAGGAGTGCCCTGGAATCACCAAATTTATTTGTTTCATTTTAATTAATTTATTTATTAATCAAATAATCTCCCTGGAATCATCAAAATTGTGGGAGAGCCCTGAAATAACCGAGCTGGAAAGGAAATTTCTGGTTAAAGCAGGATTGGAGTGGGAAAAGGATTAATAATTAAAAAAAATCAAATAACAACAATAACAATAATAACAATAATAACAATAATAAAAATAATAAAAAATTTAAAAAATTAAAAATGAGATTGGAGTGGCAAAAGGAAGTAGAACCGGGAAAAATATTTGCATGTTTTGGATCCTGATTAATAATTTTTAAAATAATGTAATTACAGCATTAATATAATATAATATAATATAATATAATATAATATAATATAATATAATTTAAAAAAAAAAATTAAAAATGGGATTGGAGTGGCAAAAGGAAGTAACCCTGGGAAAAAAAAAACCACTTGCATAATTTAGATCCTGATTAATAATTTTTAAAATCCTATAAATATGATATGATATATGATATGATACGATACGATATAATATAATATAATATAATATAATATAATATAATATAATATAATATAATATAATATATATATATATATTTTTTTTTAAAAGAATTAAAAAATGAGATTGGAGTGGCAAAAGGAAGTAGCACTGGGAAAAAAAATTTGTGTATTTTGGATCCTGATTATTAATTTAAAAAAATCCAGCTCAAAATTCACTTATTCCCAAGGAATCTGGAGCATTTCCCAGAGGGAATTGTCCTTTTCTCTCAGAAAATGAGAGGAGGATCCCAGGGAATGACAAACACATCGAATATCAGAGCTCTGAGCAGCCTAAATCACCTAAATCACCCAATTCCAATAAGCTCAACTTTCAGACAGAAAAGTTTTTAAATCCCCCAAACCTCTTCACCTCTCTGCAAATTCATTCCTTGGCCAGGTTTTTTTTTTCCAGCCTAAAGAATTCTGGGATTCTCTGACTCAGCATCCAAACCCAGCACGGGAGGTGTGCAGGTCAGGTTTAGAATTCTCATGATAAAGGAAGAATTAGAATTCTTCTTATTAAGATTAAGAATTAGAATTCTTCTTATGAACTAAAAAAAAAATTATTAGAATTCTGCTTATTAAGTAAAAATTATTAGAATTTTTCTTATTAAATAAGAATTATTAGAATTCTTCTTATTAATTCTAAATTCTTATTGTTAAGGGCAAAGAAGAACGAAAGCCTTACACAGATATAAGACCAGTCCTAATACATCTCTGCCTGTCCCATAAACTGAGCTTAAATTGGAAAAGAGGCTTAATTTGGGAAGTTTAGCAGGAAGTAAAAAATCCCCTGTGGGAAATGCTGCTGATTGCCTTGGGAATGAGTGAATTTTGAGCTGGACTTTTTTTTAATTAATAATCAGGATCCAAAATAGGCAAATATTTTTTTCCCAGGTCTACTTCCTTTTGCCACTCCAATCCCATTTTTATTTTTTAAATTATTATTTTTTTATATATCATCAATATAATATAATATAATATAATATAATATAATATAATATAATATAATATAATATAATATAATATAGATATATTATACTATAATTATAGAATTTTTTTAAATTG
The DNA here is from genome assembly GCA_027886175.1 of Phylloscopus collybita. NCBI lineage: Eukaryota > Metazoa > Chordata > Aves > Passeriformes > Phylloscopidae > Phylloscopus > Phylloscopus collybita. The sequence goes on along the minus strand of JAJNNQ010000006.1, from coordinate 61,375,058 downwards.
TTAATCAGGATCCAAACTAGGCAAATATTTTTCCCAGTTCCACTCCCTTTTCCCACTCCAATTCAATTTAAAAACTTTTTTTTATTATTATATTATATAAATAATTTATTATTATATACTATATTATTTTATCTTGTATTATTATTACTATTATTATTATTATTATTATTATTTGATTTTAAAAATTATTAATCAGGATTCAAAATATGCAAATATTTTTCCCAGTTCCACTTCCTTTTCCCACTCCAATCCCATTTTTAAACATTTTATTATTATGTTATTATGTTTTATTATTATATATTATTTTATCTTCTATTATTATAGGATTTTTTAATAATTAATCAGGATCCAAAACACACGAATATTTTTCCCAGTTCCACTCCCTTTTCCCACTCCAGCCCCACTTTAACACAAAACTTCCTTTCCAGCTCGGTTATTTCAGGACTCTCCCACAATTTGATGATTCCAGGGAGATTGTTTGATTAATAAACCAATTCATTAAAATGAAATAAATACATTTGATGATTCCAGGGCACTCCTGAGCTGAGGAGCAGTCTGCCAGTCCCACCAGGAATTCCCAAGGCATTCAGATCCCAAATTCTCTCATTTCCTGGGGCAATTGGAGGCTCTGGAAGCACCGGGGCCACAAGGATCACTGGATACCCAGAGATGGACAAATTTGGGATTTTTAGGGGAAAAAAACCTCTTTTTTTTTTTTTTTTTTTTTTTTTTTTTTTTTTTTTTTTTTTTTTTTTTTGTCTGTGTCCTGACAGATTTTCCCCTAAAACCTTTTCCAACATCAATAGTTTTACTCCAGATCTATTTTTATTTCTACCACACAACTCCCAGAACACCAACCCCAAACTGGGCCCAGCCCTTTTGAAAGGAAATTCCCTGGGCAGTGAACAAAGCTCAGCAGGATCAGCCCCAGATCCAGGGTCTATTTTCCAAAAACTGCATTCCTAAAAACTGGATTTCCAAAAACTGGATTCCCAAAACCAGGATTTTCAACATCCAGATGCTTCACCTGACACCCACAAGGCAAAAATCAACTGCAAAGTTCATTTTTCAGCCTTTTAATCTGATTTTTCTCCTGTTCTTTTGCACAGTGATGGACTCAGGGACTGTAACCACCTTGATTTTGGCTTTTTTTTTAGCCAGAAAAAAGTGTCCTGACAGATTTTGCCCTAAAACCTTTTCCCACCTCAGCCAGGGTTGGAAATTCAATGATTCTACTCCAGAACTATTTTTAATTTCTACCACACAACTCCCAGAACACCAACCCCAAACTGGGCCCAGCCCTTTTGAAAGGAAATTCCCTGGGCAGTGAACAAAGCTCAGCAGGATCAGCCTCAGAGCAAAAAATCCAGATTTTCCAAAATCAGGATTTCCAAAAACTGGACTCCCAAAACCTGGATTTCCAACATCCAGCTGCTGCACCTGACACCCACAAGCAAAAATCAACTGCAAAGTTCATTTTTCAGCCTTTTAATCTGATTTTCCTCCAGTTCTTTTGCACAGTGATGGACTCAGGACTGTAACCACCTTGATTTTGGCTTTTTTTTTAGCCAGAAAAAGCATCCTGGCAGGATTTTTAGGGGAAAAAAACCCTCCTAAATCTGAATTACCTGATAATCTGATAATTCAAATATTCATTGCTCAGATGCTCCAAAAAAAGGACAAAGCCAGAGAATTCCTGCACCTGACAGAACTGAGAACAAACCACGAACCCCAAGGTTTCTTCTGGATGAGGGGTGAAAAAAAATGGGATTTTTTTCCTATTTTTCCTGCTTTGAAAGCCTAATAAATCCCTGCTTTGGAGGGTGGAAAAGCCAGGATTATCCCAAAGGGAACGGCTGGGGGCACAAATTTCCAATTCCATCATTTTGCCTGGCACCTGGGAAAATGATCCCATGCCATCATTCTGAGGAAAAATGCCACAGGAATTAAAAAAATAAATAAAAATCGAGAGGAATTCAGAGTTCAAGGGATTCAAAAATCAGAATAAAAGCCATCCCTCCTCCAGCTGCAAAGAGAAATTTCTGCAGAACTGTAAAATTTATTTAGCAGGGGCCAAATAAATTCGTTAAAGTGTGCTGGGGGAGAGAGGAAAAGTGAAGGAATCTCTAAGAAGGAATAAAAAATGAGAAATATTCCTCCCCTCAGCCCCAACTTTCATCCTCTGATGTCCATTGGCTCTAAAGAAAAAAAATCCCATTAAAACCTGGCTAAAAATCCCCCTTTTCCACCCAGATTTCAATTAATTTCAGTCAATATTTAGCAGGAAACGAGGGGTTAAGGGCAATCCCACGGGAATACAGAAATTAAATGTATTTTAACAGAATGCCAGCTAATAAATAAATTAAAAAAAAAAAAAAGGGATGTGATGGCACATGGGGTGTGCAACAAAAAATGAGAAATATTCCTCCCCTCAGCCCCAACTTTCATCCTCTGATGTCCTTTGGCCCTTTTTTCCCAAAAAATCCCATTAAAACCTGGCTAAAAATCCCCCTTTTCCACCCAGATTTCAATTAATTTCAGTCAATATTTAGCAGGAAATGAGGGGTTAAGGGCAATCCCACAGGAATACAGAAATTAAATGTATTTTAACAGAATGCCAGCTAATAAATAAATTAAAAAAAAAAAAAAAAAGAGGTGTGATGGCACATGGGGTGTGCAAGAGGTTCCAGTGATGCTGGAAGTTTTATCCCCTAGGAATGCACAACAAACCATGGAAGGATCTATAAAATGAGGTTAAAATTCCCATTATTTTATCCCAATGAGGTAAAAATTCCCGTTATTTTATCCCAATGGGGTTAAAATTCCCATTATTTTATCCCAATGAGGTAAAAATTCCCATTATTTAATCCCAATGGGGTTAAAATGCCCATTATTTTATCCCAATGAGGTTCAAATTTCCATTCTTTTTAAAAAATCCCGTTATTTTTTTCCCAATGAGGTAAAAATTCCCATTATTTTTTTCCCAATGAGGTAAAAATTCCCATTATTTTATCTCTATGAGGTTAAAATTCCCTGTATTTTATCCCAATGAGGTTAAAATTCCCATTGTTTTTTCCCAATGAGGTTAAAATTCCCATTATTTTTTAAAATTTCCATTATTTTTTCCCAATGTGCTTAAAATTCCCATTATTTTTATCCCAATGAGGTTAAATTTCCCATTATTTTTATTCCAATGAGGTAAAAATTCCTATTATTTTTATCCCAATGAGGTAAAAATTCCCATTATTTTTTCCCAATTAGGTTCAAATTCCCTTTTATTTTTTCCTCAGAGCAGCAAAACCCCCTCAAGAGCCTGCAGCAAGTTCCTGATTTCCAACAGAAAATCTGATTTTTAGAGAGATTTTTTTATCCCTTTCCCCCCTTCCCCCAGTTCTTGCTGTTAATCCACAACGAAGGAAAACTTGTGGGGGGAAAAAAAAGGAAAACATTGGAAAAAAAAGGGAAAATTCAAAAATGGAGCAAATTGAAAAATTATTTTTAAAGGGTTTTATTTCCTCCCCCCACAATTTTTGCTGTCTAGCCCCACTCCACATCAAAGCAAAACTTTGGGTAAAGAAAATAAGGAATTTTTACCAAAGAAAAGAAAGAATTTTTGCCAAACAAATCCACTTTTCCTCATCAGGTGCATGGTCCAGGAAAGAGAAAATCCAACCCAAAGTGCCCAGAGCTCATTTTTTGGGAGATGCTCAAACCCTGCAGGAATCATCCCAATTCTTGTTCTTAATCCCCACTCACAACAAAGGCAAACTTTGGGAAAAGAAAATAATCTTTACCAAAGAAAAGAATTTCTATCAAAGAAAAACACACAGACTTTTTTTACCAAGGAAAAGAATGAAATTTTACCAAAGAAAAAAAAGAATTTTTATCAAAGAAAAGAAAGAATTTTTACCAAACAAACCCAATCTTTACTACACAAATCTGCTTTTCCTCATCAGCTCCGTGGTCCAGGAGAGGGAAAATCCAACCCAAAGTGCCCAGAGCTCATTTTCAGGGTTCAGAGATGCCCAAACCCTGCAGGAATCACCCCAATTCCTGCTGTTTATTCCCACTCACAACAAAGGAAAACTTTGGGAAAAGAAGATAATATTTACCAAGGAAAAGAATGAATTTTCACCAAAGAAAATAAAGATTTTTTACCAAAGAAATAAAGAAAAGCATCTTTACCACAGAAGCCCGAGGCTGCTCTGCTTTTCCTCATCAGCTCCGTGGTCCAGGAGAGGGGAGATGCCAACCCAAAGTGCCCAGAGCTCATTTTTTGGGTTCAGAGATGCCCAAACCCTGCAGGAACCACCTCCATTTTTGCTGTTAATCCCCATTCACAACAAAGGCAGACTTTGGGAAAGGAAAATAATCTTTACCAATGAAAATAAAGAATCTTTACCACGGAAAAAAATCTCTATCAAAGAAAATAAAAGCATTTTTACCAAAGAAAAAAAAAGAATTTTTGCCAAACAAATCTGTTTTCCCTCATCAGCTGCATGGTCCAGGAGAGGGGAAATCCAACCCAAAGTGCCCAGAGCTCATTTTTTGGGTTCAGAGATGCCCAAATCCTACAGGAACCCCCCAATTCTTACTGTTCATCCCCACTCACAACAAAGGCAAACTTTGGGAAAAGAAGATAACCTTTACCAAAGAAAAGAATGAATTTTTACCAAAGAAAAGAGAGAATTTTTACCAAAGAAAATAATGAATTTTTTTCCAAAGAAAGCAAGAAAATCATCTTTACCAAAGAAGCCCGAGGCCGCTCTGCTTTTCCTCATCAGGGACATGGTCCAGGAGAGGGAAAATCCAACCCAAAGTGCCCAGAGCTCATTTTCAGGGTTCAGAGATGCCCAAACCTTGCAGGAATCACCCCAATTTTTGCTGTTCATCCCCACTCACAACAAAGGATAACTTTGGGAAAAGACAATAACCTTTACCAAAGAAAATAATGAATTTTCACCAAAGAAAATAAAGAATTTTTACCAAAGAAAGCAAGAAAAGCATCTTTACCAAAGAAGCCCGAGGCCGCTCTGCTTTTCCTCATCAGGTACATGGTCCAGGAGAGGGGAGATGCCAACCCAAAGTGCCCAGAGCTCATTTTTTTGGGTTCAGAGATGCCCAAACCCTGCAGGAACCCCACCATTTTTGCTGTCCATCCCCACTCCACGACAAAGGCAAACTTTGAGAAAAGACAATAATCTTTACCAAAGAAAATAAAGAATTTTTAACAAGGAAAAAAATCTCTATCAAAGAAACAGAAGAGATTTTTTTACCAAAGAAAATAAAAGAATTTTTATCAAAGAAAAGAAGGAATTTTTACCAAACAAATCTGCTTTTCCTCATCAGCTGCATGGTCCAGGAGAGGGGAGATGCCAACCCAAAGTGCCCAGAGCTCATTTTTAGGGCTCAGAGATGCCCAAACCCTGCAAAAACCACCTCCATTTTTGCTGTTCATCCCCATTCACAACAAAGGCAGACTTTGGGAAAGGAAAATATTTTTTACCAAAGAAAATAAAGAATCTTTACCACGGAAAAAAAATCTCTATCAAAGAAAATAAAAGCATTTTTACCAAAGAAAAAAAAAGAATTTTTGCCAAACAAATCTGTTTTCCCTCATCAGCTGCATGGTCCAGGAGAGGGGAGATGCCAACCCAAAGTGCTCAGAGCTCATTTTTAGGGTTCAGAGATGCACAAATCCTACACGAACCCCCCAGTTCTTACTGTTCATCCCCACTCACAACAAAGGATAACTTTGGGAAAAGACAATAACCTTTACCAAAGAAAAGAATGAATTTTTACCAAAAAAAAAAAAAAATTTCCTGAAGAAAATAATGAATTTTTACCAAAGAAAATAATGAATTTTTTCTGAAGAAAAGCAAGAAAAGCATCTTTACCAAAGAAGCCCGAGGCCGCTCTGCTTTTCCTCATCAGGTACATGGTCCAGGAGAGGGGAGATGCCAACCCAAAGTGCCCAGAGCTCATTTTTTATAGTTCAGAGATGCCCAAACCCTGCAGGAACCACCTCAATTTCTGCTGTTAATTCCCACTCACAACAAAGGCAAACTTTGGGGAGAGAAAGGAGCAAAATTGAAAAATCATTTTGAAAGTGTTTTTTCTCCCCACAGTTTTTGTTGTTAAGCCCCACTCCACGACAAAGGCAAATTTGGGGAAAGAAAATAATCTTTGCCAAAGGAAAGAAAGATTTTGTATCAAAGAAAGAACATTTTTTTACCACAGAAAATAAAGAATCATTGCCAAAGGAAAGAAAGAATCTTTACCGAACAAATCTGCTTTTCCTCATCAGGTACACAGTCAAGGAGAGGGGAAATCCAACCCAAAGTACCCAAAACTCATTATTTAGAGTCCTGAGATGCCCAAACCCTGCAGGAATCACCCCAATTCTTGCTGTTCATCCCCACTCACAACAAAGGCAAACTTTGGGAAAAGACAATAAGGGATCTTTGCCAAAGAAAAGAAAATAATCTTTACCAAAGAAAAGAATTTCTATCAAAGAAAAAAGCCCAGATTTTTTTACCAAGGAAAAGAAAGAATTTTTTGTAAAAGAAAAGAAAGAATTTTTATCAAAGCAAAGAAAGAATTTTTACCAAACAAATCCAATCTTTACTACACAAATCTGCTTTTCCTCATCAGCTCCGTGGTCCAGGAGAGAGGAGATGCCAACCCAAAGTGCCCAGAGCTCATTTTCAGGGTTCAGAGATGCCCAAACCCTGCAGGAATCACCCCAATTCCTGCTGTTCATCCCCACTCACAACAAAGGAAAACTTTGGGAAAAGACAATAACCTTTACCAAAGAAAATAATGAATTTTCACCAAAGAAAATAAAGATTTTTTTACCCAAGAAATAAAGAAAAGCATCTTTACCAAAGAAGCCCGAGGCCGCTCTGCTTTTCCTCATCAGGTACATGGCCCAGGAGAGGGGAGATGCCAACCCAAAGTGCCCAGAGCTCATTTTTAGGGCTCAGAGATGCCCAAACCCTGCAAAAACCACCTCCATTTTTGCTGTTCATCCCCATTCACAACATCTTTTTGGGAAAAGATAATAAACTTTAGCAAAGAAAATAAAGAATTTTTACCAAGGAAAAAATCTCTAGCAAAGAAAAAAAGAGATTTTTTTACCAAAGAAAAGAAAGGAATTTTTGCCAAACGAATCTGTTTTCCCTCATCAGCTACAAAGACCAGGAAAGGGAAAATCCAACCCAAAGTGCCCAGAGCTCATTTTTATAGAGTTCAGAGATGCCCAAATCCTACAGGAACCCCACAGTTTTTGCTGTTCATCCCCACTCACAACAAAGGCAAACTTTGGGAAAAGACAATAATCTTTACCAAAGAAAATAAAGAATTCTTTTTCCCAAAGAAAAGAGAGAATCTTTACCAAAGAAAATAAAGAATTTTTTTCCAAAGAAAGCAAGAAAGCATCTTTACCAAGGAACCCCGAGGCCGCTCTGCTTTTCCTCATCAGGTGCAAGGACCAGGAGAGGGAAAATCCAACCCAAAGCGCCCAGAGCTCATTTTCAGGGTTCAGAGATGCCCAAACCCTGCAGGAATCACCCCAATTCCTGCTGTTCATCCCCACTCACAACAAAGGATAACTTTGGGAAAAGACAATAACCTTTACCAAAGAAAAGAATGAATTTTCACCAAAGAAAATAAAGATTTTTTTACCAAAGAAATAAAGAAAAGCATCTTTACCAAAGAAGCCCGAGGCTGCTCTGCTTTTCCTCATCAGGTACATGGTCCAGGAGAGGGGAGATGCCAACCCAAAGTGCCCAGAGCTCATTTTTTTGGGTTCAGAGATGCCCAAACCCTGCAGGAACCCCACAGTTTTTGCTGTCAATCCCCACTCCATGACAAAGGCAAACTTTGAGAAAAGACAATAATCTTTACCAAAGAAAATAAAGAATTTTTAACAAGGAAAAAAATCTCTATCAAAGAAACAGAAGAGATTTTTTTACCAAAGAAAATAAAAGAATTTTTATCAAAGAAAAGAAGGAATTTTTACCAAACAAATCTGCTTTTCCTCATCAGCTGCATGGTCCAGGAGAGAGGAAATCCAACCCAAAGTGCCCAGAGCTCATTTTTAGGGCTCAGAGATGCCCAAACCCTGCAAGAACCACCTCCATTTTTGCTGTTCATCCCCATTCACAACAAAGGCAGACTTTGGGAAAGGAAAATAATCTTTACCAATGAAAATAAAGAATCTTCACCACGGAAAAAAAATCTCTATCAAAGAAAATAAAAGCATTTTTACCAAAGAAAAGAAAAGAATTTTTGCCAAACAAATCTGTTTTCCCTCATCAGCTGCATGGTCCAGGAGAGGGGAGATGCCAACCCAAAGTGCTCAGAGCTCATTTTTAGGGTTCAGAGATGCACAAATCCTACAGGAACCCCCCAATTCTTACTGTTCATCCCCACTCACAACAAAGGAAAACTTTGGGAAAAGACAATAATCTTTACCAAAGAAAAGAGAGAATCTTTACCAAAGAAAATAAAGAATTTTTTTCCAAAGAAAAGCAAGAAAAGCATCTTTACCAAAGAAGCCCGAGGCTGCTCTGCTTTTCCTCATCAGGTACATGGTCCAGGAAAGGGAAAATCCAACCCAAAGTGCCCAGAGCTCATTTTTAGGGCTCAGAGATGCCCAAACCCTGCAGGAATCACCCCAATTCTTGCTGTTCATCCCCACTCACAACAAAGGCAAACTTTGGGAAAAGACAATAAGGGATCTTTGCCAAAGAAAAGAAAAGAAAGAATTTTTACCAAACAAACCCAGTCTTTACTACACAAATCTGCTTTTCCTCATCAGCTCCGTGGTCCAGGAGAGGGAAAATCCAACCCAAAGCGCCCAGAGCTCATTTTTTGGGTTCAGAGATGCCCAAACCCTGCAGGAACCCCCCAATTCCTGCTGTTAATCTCCACTCACAACAAAGGAAAACTTTGGGAAAAGAAGATAATATTTATCAAAGAAAATAAAGAATCTTCACCACGGAAAAAAATCTCTATCAAAGAAAATAAAAGCATTTTTACCAAAGAAAAAAAAAGAATTTTTGCCAAACAAATCTGTTTTCCCTCATCAGCTGCATGGTCCAGGAGAGGGGAGATGCCAACCCAAAGTGCCCAGAGCTCATTTTTTGGGTTCAGAGATGCACAAATCCTACAGGAACCCCACAGTTTTTGCTGTCCATTCCCACTCACAACAAAGGCAAACTTTGGGGAGAGAAAGGAGCAAAATTGAAAAATCATTTTGAAAGTGTTTTTTCTCCCCACAGTTTTTGTTGTTAAGCCCCATTCCACGACAAAGGCAAAGTTGGGGAAAGAAAATAATCTTTGCCAAAGGAAAGAAAGATTTTTTATCAAAGAAAAGAACTTTTTTTTTTTTTTTTGCCACAGAAAATAAAAAATCATTGCCAAAGAAAAGAAAGAATCTTTACCAAACGAATCTGGTTTTCCTCATCAGGTACACAGTCAAGGAGAGGGGAAATCCAACCCAAAGTACCCAAAACTCATTATTTAGGGTTCAGAGATGCCCAAACCCTGCAGGAATCACCCCAATTCTTGCTGTTCATCCCCACTCACAACAAAGGATAACTTTGGGAAAAGACAATAAGGGATCTTTGCCAAAGAAAAGAATTCCTATCAAAGAAAAAAACCCAGATTTTTTACCAAAGAAAAGAAAGAATTTTTACCAAATAAACCCAGTCTTTACTACACAAATCTGCTTTTCCTCATCAGCTCCGTGGTCCAGGAGAGGGAAAATCCAACCTAAAGTGCCCAGAGCTCATTTTCAGGGTTCAGAGATGCCCAAACCCTGCAGGAATCACCCCAATTCCTGCTGTTCATCCCCACTCACAACAAAGGAAAACTTTGGGAAAAGACAATAACCTTTACCAAAGAAAATAATGAATTTTCACCAAAGAAAATAAAGATTTTTTTACCAAAGAAATAAAGAAAAGCATCTTTACCGAAGAAGCCCGAGGCAGCTCTGCTTTTCCTCATCAGGTACATGGTCCAGGAGAGGGGAGATGCCAACCCAAAGTGCCCAGAGCTCATTTTTAGGGCTCAGAGATGCCCAAACCCTCAGGAACCACTTCCATTTTTGCTGTTAATTCCCATTTACAACAAAGGCAGACTTTGGAAAAGGAAAATATTTTTTACCAAAGAAAATAAAGAATCTTTACCAAGGAAAAAATCTCTATCAAAGAAAATAAAAGCATTTTTACCAAAGAAAATAAAAGAATTTTTGCCAAACAAATCTGTTTTCCCTCATCAGCTGCATGGTCCAGGAGAGGGGAAATCCAACCCAAAGCACCCAGAGCTCATTTTTTGGGTTCAGAGATGCAGAAATCCTACAGGAACCCCACAGTTTTTGCTGTTCATCCCCACTCACAACAAAGGCAGACTTTGGGGAGAGAAAGGAGCAAAATTGAAAAATCATTTTGAAAGTGTTTTTTCTCCCCACAGTTTTTGTTGTTAATCCCCACTCCACGACAAAGGCAAATTTGGGGAAAGAAAATAATCTTTGCCAAAGGAAAGAAAGAATTTTTTTACCAAAGGAAAGAAAGAATTTTTTTACCAAAGAAAAGAACATTTTTTTTTTTTTTTTTTTTTACCACAGAAAATAAAGACTCATTGCCAAAGACAAGAAAGAATCTTTACCAAACAAATCTGCTTTTCCTCATCAGGTATACAGTCAAGGAGAGGGGAAATCCAACCCAAAGTACCCAAAACTCTAAATAATGAGTTCAGAGATGCCCAAACCCTGCAGGAATCACCCCAATTCTTGCTGTTCATCCCCACTCACAACAAAGGATAACTTTGGGAAAAGAAGATAACCTTTACCAAAGAAAAGAATGAATTTTTCCCAAAGAAAAGAGAGAATCTTTACCAAAGAAAATAGAGAATTTTTTCTAAAGAAAAGCAAGAAAAGCATCTTTACCAAAGAAGCCCGAGGCCGCTCTGCTTTTCCTCATCAGGTACATGGTCCAGGAGAGGGGAGATGCCAACCCAAAGTGCCCAGAGCTCATTTTTAGGGCTCAGAGACGCCCAAACCCTGCAGGAATCCAGCAGGAACTGACCCAGAGCAGGGCAGAGCTTTTCCTTTTCTCTCCCCTCCCCTGCTGCCCTGCAGCTCATCATTTACCAGGAGCAAATCAACAAAAAAAAACGACATCCAGCCATCCTTGGGGTGTTTTTTGTTGGATGTTGTTTTTTTTTTTCCCTCCACTAACCAAACTCACAGGAGATTTCCCATCCTCTCCTCTCCCTCCCTCTCTCCTCATTTTTTTTGCCTCGGGCGTTTCTAGACGAGTAATTCTCATTTCAGCTTCCTCCTTGGATGATTTATTTTATTTTATTTTATTATTTTTTTCTTCCCCTGCCTGGTTCCAGTGGAAGGAGGTGAGGGTTGGAGTTCAAAGTTGGGCGCTGGAAGGGAGAAATTTGGGATTTTTTCCTGGTTTTTTTGGGGTTTTTTTTGGCAGTTTTGGGATATCCAGGGATCTCCTTTTCAGGAATGAATGGGAAATGATTCTCACAAGGTTTTGTAGGCCCTGACAGCACCATTGGTGTCACGAAAATATCTTAAATATTCTAAAATATTTATCAAATAAATAAAGATAAAATTATTAACAAAATATTTATATTTATATATCCAAATACCAATACAAATATATTTATAAATATAAATATATTTATAAATAAAATAGTTCTTTATATCTGCATGTATATTTATATTTATATCTATATTTATAAATATATATGTATAATAAATAAATACAAATAAAATATTTATTATATAAATATAAATATAAATATAAATATAAATATAAATATAAATATAAATATAATAAATATAATACATGTTTATATCTATATTTATATTTATATCTAAAAATTCTTTTATTTATATTTATAAATACAAACACAAACATAGTTATAGTTATAGTTATAGTTATAGTTATAGTTATAGTTATAGTTATATTTTAGCCATTGTTTATAATATAAATATAAATATAAATATAAATAATATTAAATAATTAAATAAATAAAAATTAATTTTCAAAAATTATTTATTAAAATATTTTTAAAAACCAATCTAAAAATTACATTAAATTTAATTTAGTAATTTAAAAATATGGAGGTTTTTTTTTTTTTTTAACCCCCTCACCCTCATTCCAGGGGGAATAATTCCAGGGATGGGGATGTTGGAGCGTGGAAATAAATTCCCAAATGTGAGTCAGGATCTTCAAAACCTGAAATTCTTCTGGAGGAGAAAAAAAAACGATTCCACCTCTCAAACCTCTATGTTTAAAGGGAATTCGTCCTTCCTGGGTACAAATTTTTATGGAATTCTGCAATTCCGTGGGAATTCACAGGGGAATAAACACGGGGATGAATGGAGGAAGGAAAAGATGGGAAAAACAGAACCCAAAGTGTTAATCCAAAAGCAATTAAATTAATTAAACAATCCGGAAAAAAATTAAAACCTGAATTTTATCCCGTTTGTTGCCCAACTTCCAAAATGCTGCAAGAGTAAGGAAAGCTGGAGAACGACCAAAATTCCACTTAAATTCAGATTTTTCCAGCTTTCCTGCACTTGTTGATCCTTTGGGGTATCCCTTCCTTCTCTTTTTCTTGATTTAATAAAGGGAAAATCAAATTTTCAAACCTCATCTTTCCTCATCTATTTTTTCCTCCTAAAAATCGGAGAGGTGGTCACAGGGATAAGTCGTTTCTGGAGAATAAAAAAATTGCCAAAATCGTGGTTGATGTGGGGAGGGAGAATTGTTATTTTTGGGGGTTTTTTCGGGTTTGTTTTGGGGGTTTTTGTGGGTTTTTTTGAGGTTGTTTTTGGTAGTTTTGTGGGGGTTTTTGGTTTTTTTTTGTGTGGTTTTTTTGGTGGTTTTTCTTTGTGTTTTTTTTGGTTTTTTTTTTTTGTTTTTGTTTTTTTTGTTTGTTTGTTTGTTTGTGTTTTTTGAATTCCAGGATTTTTTCCCAAGGAAATCAGGGAAAATAAGTGAGGAACAAGAAACGCTGGGATTTGCTCCAATTGCACTTTCCAGGGATGAAATTTTAAATAGGATTTCCTATAAAAAAAGCTCAAATCTCACTCACAATTCCCTGCAAAGGCTGGAATAGGAGGAAAAAAATTTGGTGTTTTTTCAGGAAAAGCCAAAAAAAACCCCCCAATCTTCCTTTCTGAGGATCACAGGAATTCTTTCACCATGGTGGAAAAAACCCCAGAATTTTGGGAAAGGCCCACCCAGAAATTCTTTGCTGTTTTGGCAATGGAAGGGAAAATTAAAAAAAAAAAAAAGGAAGATAAAAAAGAATTTTGTTGTTTTGAAGGGAAAAAAACGAAGGAATAAAGGAGGAAAAAACCAAGAAGAAAAATGGGAAGAGAAGGGAAATGAAGGAATAAAGGAGGAATAAACAAGAAGAATGGGAAGATAAGGAAAAAATGAAGGAATAAAGGAGGAAAAACCAACAAGAAAAATGGGAAGAGAAGGAGAAATGAAGGAATAAAGCAGGAAAAAAAGGAGAAGAAAGGGAAGAGAAGGGAAAAATGAAGGAATAAAGGAGAAAAAAACAAAGAGAATGGGAAGAGAAGCAAAATATAAAGGAATAAAGAGGAAAAAACAAAGAGAAGAATGGGAAGAGAAGGGAAAAAAGAAAGAATAAAGGAGGAAAAACAAGGAGAATGGGAAGGGAAGGAAAAAATGAAGGAATAAAGGAGGAAAAACCAAGAATGGGAAGAGAAGGGAAAAATGAAGGAATGGAAGAGAAGGAAAAACCAAGAAGAATGGAAAGAGAAGGGAAAATGAAGGAATAAAGAGGAAAAACAACAAGAAGAATGGGAAGAGAAGTGAAAAATAAAGGAATAAAGAGGAAAAACAAGGAGAAGAATGGGAAGAGAAAGGAAAAATGAAGGAATAAAGGAGGAAAAACCAACAAGAAAAATGGGAAGAGAAGGAGAAAGGAAGGAATAAAAGAGGAAAAACCAAGAGGAATGGGAAAAGAAGGAAAAATGAATGAAAAAAGGAGGAAAAACCAAGAAGAAGAATGGGAAGAGAAGGGAGAAATGAAGGAATAAAGGAGGAAAAACCAACAAGAAAAATGGGAAGAGAATGAAAAAACGAAGGAATAAAGGAGGAAAAACCAACAAGAAAAATGGGAAGAGAAGGAGAAAGGAAGGAATAAAGGAGGAAAAACCAAGAGGAATGGGAAGAAAAGGAAAAATGAAGGAAAAAAGGAGGAAAAACCAAGAAGAAGAATGGGAAGAGAAGGGAAAAATGAAAGAATAAAAAGGAAAAACAACGAGAAGAATGGGAAGAGAAGGAAAAAGGAAGGAATAATGGAGGAAAAACCAAGAATGGAAAGAGAAGGGAAAATGAAGGAATAAAGGAGGAAAAACCAACAAGAAAAATGGGAAGAGAATGAAAAAACGAAGGAATAAAGGAGGAAAACCAAGAAAAATGGGAAGAGAAGGGAAAGAGGCAAAGCCATGAAACAAACCCCAAACTCTCCTCTCCTGCCCAACCCTGAGCTGTGACATTCCTGACCTGTCCCAGGGGGAATTTGGGTGAAATTTCATCAGCTGCCCCCAAGATGTTTCCTGGGATTTTTTTTTGCAAGATCCCCTCTGCTCCAGGGCAGATAAATCCTGGGAGCTGCTATCTCCAGGTTCCCTCCTCCCCAGCTGCCCGTGGCTCAGCTCGCTGCTGGTTTTTGGGGATGGTTATCACTTCTCAGCTCCCTTTCCCACTGCTTATCAACGTGGGAGCACCTTGGGGGTGTTTGCAGCAAGGGAAGGAATGGTGGGGCTGGCTGAGGGCAGCACATCTGCAGGGAAAAGGGAATTACAGCCCCAGGAGGGGTTGGGTTTCGTGTTTTAGAGCCTTCATAAAATGAAAATGAAAATGAAAATAAAAAATAAAAATGAAAATGAAAATAAAAATAAAAAATAAAATAAAAATAAAAATTAAAATAAAAATGAAAATAAAAATGAAAATAAAAATAAAAATAAAAATAAAAATAAAAATAAAAATAAAAATAAAAATAAAAATTAAAAAGTAAAAATAAAAAATAAAAATAAAAAAATTAAAAATAAAAATAAAAATAAAAAAATAAAATAAAAATAATAAATAAATAAAAAATAAAAATAAAAATACAAATAAAAACAATTAAAATAAAAATTAAATTAAAATTAAATTAAAAAATTAAAAATAAATTAAAAAGAAAAAGAAAAACAATAAAGATAAAGATAAAAGTAAAAAATAAATACAAATAAAAAATATAAAAGAAAAGTAAAAATATAAAAATACAAACAATTAAAATGAAAATTAAAATTAAATGAAAATTAAGTTAAAATGAAATAAAAATTAAAAATAAGTTAAAAAAGAAGAAGAATAAAAATAAAAATAAAGAACAAATAAAACAAAATTAAAATTAAAATTAAAATTAAAATTAAAAATAAAAATAAAAAATAAAAAATAAAAATAAATAATAAAATAAAAAAATAAAGAACAAATAAAATTAAAATTAAAATTAAAATTAAAAAATTAAATATAAAATTAAAATAATTATAAACAAAAACAAAAACAAAAACAAAAACAAAAACAAAAACAAAAACAAAAACAAAAACAAAAATAAAAATACCTTCATAAAATACCTGACTCAGCAGAGAATTGATGAGACTGAGAAAAAAAATTTTCCCCTTTTTTTTTTGTTCAGTTATTTTGGGGGTTTTAGGGAAAAATTGATGAGGAAAATGCTTTTGACTGGCTTTCTGTGAGTGTAAAGATGCTCAGGTGAACACTACAAGTGAAGTTCCAGCGAAATTTTGCCACTTTAGAGATTACAAACCCAGCCTGGAGCTGGCAAGGGCAGAGAGAAAGTTTGGAGAGCCAAAAAAATGAATTATTCTTATTTTTTTCTCTTTTTTTTTTCCCCACTTTTTTTTCCCAGAATTTAGTTCTGAAGAAGGAAATTTAGCTTCCTGAAGGAAAACAGACACTTTGGCAGCTTTATCACCTGGTTTTAAACCATTTGCTGGGAAAAGAAAAAATGGAAAAAGTTGGGAATTCTGGGCCTTTTGATGGGAATAGGAAAAGGGAAAGTGGATTTCACTTGGAGCTTTCCAAAAGAATAAAAAAAAACAGCCCTAAAAATGAAAAATCAGGATTTTATCTCCTCAAATATTGCTCCTGGACTGCAGGACACCTGTCCCAACCATCCCATGACAATAAAACCTTTCCTTCCTGGAATATTCAAGGCAGGAATGCTGGGAAGTGATGGGATTCCTACAAAAATCCCTTTTAATGCTTGGATAAATTGAGATTTCTTCATTTAAATTTCTCAAATATGAGGGTTTGGGCTCCTTATTGAAATGCTGGGTTTCTGTGGGCTCTGATATCCCAAAAAACAGCCAAAAAAAGGGAATTTAACTTTTTCTTCCTGGGATATTCAAGGCAGGAATGCTGGGAAGTGATGGGTTTCCTACAAAAATCCCTTTTAATGCTTGGATAAATTGAGATTTCTTCATTTAAATTTCTCAAATATGAGGGTTTGGGCTCCTTATTGAAATGCTGGATTTCTGTGGGCTCTGATATCCCAAAAAACAGCCAAAAAAGGGGAATTTAACTTTTCCTTCCTGGAATATTCGAGGCAGGGAAGCTGAGGAGTGATGGGGTTCCTACAAAAATCCCTTTTTTATGCTTGAAGAAAGAGATTTCTTCATTTAAATTTCTCAGACACGAGGGTTTGGGCTCCTTATTGAAATGCTGGGTTTCTGTGGGCTCTGATATCCCAAAAAACAACCAAAAAAATGAATTTCATCTGACATTTCTCTCCCCTCTTCACCTCCAGCCCATCTCATTTCAGGGACATCACCCAACCAACCAAACCCTGCGAGTTCCACCCTGTGAGCACCAACATTTTTAGGCTTTTCTGAGCGAAATTTCTGCCATTTTTGTCAAAAAACCCCATAACTCAGCCCCCCCAAAAACCCCTAAAAGGGTGACTAAGACTGAAACAGGATGAGCACACGTCCTGTTTGTGACACGCAGCAGCTTTGGAGCCCCACATCCTTTCTGAGAGCTTTTGAAACCTGTTTTTTTTTGTTTGTTTTTTTTTTTTTGAAGCAGGTTGTTCCTCTGGAAGAACAATTTCACGGCCAAGGGCTCAGGGAATTGAGGGTGGATTTCCCTGGGAAAATGGAAAATGCCAAGGTGGGATTTTTTTTTTTTATAAAGTTGGTATTTCTGTGAGTTTTCACCCTGAAATGCTGGAGCTGGACACGTTCTCCTGGGAAAAATGAGCTCTGGGGAATTTGGGAAGGAGAGCTGCAGTTTCATGTGTTTGGAGCTGCCTGACCAAAAATGATGAAAACTTGTTTATCCCCTGTTATTTTTTGTCATGGCCAGTCCTTCTATCACCATCTCCTCCAGTAAAGCCCAAGAGTTGGGAAATGGAAGCTCTCAGGGTGTGAAATTTAGGAAATGAAGGAGCTTTGCAACCTGGAGACGTGTCTGAAGACTTGCAGATCTTCAGACAAAATCTACAGAATCACAGAATCACAGAATCACAGAATTTTTAGGTTGGAAGAGATCTCCAAGATCATCAAGTCCAACCCAGGCTCTAACACCTCAACTAGACCACGGCACCCAGTGCCACATCCAGGCTTTTGTTAAACACACCCAGGGATGGTGACTCCACCACTTCCCTGGGCAGGCCATTCCAGTCCTTTATCACTCTTTCTGTAAAAATCTTTTTCCTGATATCCAACCCAAATTTCCCTTGGTGCAGTTTTAAGGCTGTGTCCTCTCCTTCTGTCAGTGCTGCCTGGAGAAAGAGACCAACCCCCAGCTGAGCACAGTCACCTCTCAGGGAGTTGTAGAGAGTGATCAGGTCACCTCTGAGTCTCCTTTTCTCCAGGCTGAACAACCCCAGCTCCCTCAGTTGTTCCTCACAGGATTTGTGTTCCAAGCTCCTCAGCAGCCTCGTTGCCTCCTCTGGACACGCTCAAGCTTCCCAATGTCCTTCCTGAACTGAGGGGCCAGAGCTGGACACTGCACTCAATGTCCATCCTGAGCTGAGACACCCAGAGCTGGACACTGCACTCAATGTCCATCCTGACCTTTGGGGCCAGAGCTGGACACTGCACTCAATGTCCATCCTGAACTGAGGGGCCCAAAACTGGACACTGCACTCAAGGTGTGGCCTCACCAGTGCCGAGTAGAGAGGAAGGATGACCTCCCTGCCTAAATTCATTTTGGGAGATTTTCCGAGCAGATTCTGCCAGAATCAGGGCAGAAATGACATTTTCTGTCAGCTCAGCTTCTCTCTTGTCCCTGCAGCTGGACAAGCACAGAAGCCAACCCAGGGACTCAAACTGGTGCGGATCTGGTTGGAAAAACAGGGCTGGGAATGGTTTGGGTTGAGAGGGAATTTAAGGATCATCCAGTGCCACCCCCAGAAATAAATCCAAACCAAGCCAACCACTGCTCCTGTTTGACAGAACTTTATGGTTTTTTTGTTAAAATTTTCCTCTTGATTTCATCTTAGAATCACAGAATGGTTGGGGTTGGAAAAATCCTTAAAGATAATCAGATTCCAAGTCCGTGCCATGGGCAGGGACATTTTCACTGTCCCAAGGCTGCTCCAACCTGGCCTTGGGCACTGCCAGGGATCCAGGGGCAGCCACAGCTTCTCTGGGAATTCCATCCCAGCCCCTCCCAGGGAGGAATTCCTTCCCAATATCCCATCCAGCCCTGCCCTCCTTCAGTTTCAATCCATTCCCCTCATCCTGTCACTCCCTGCCCCTATAAAACCTCCCCCTCCTTCCTTTTTTTCTAAGCTCCCTTTAGGTGCAGTGCCACAGCAGAGCTAAAATAACCCCACAACTCAATACTCAAATCAAACCCCACCCAGAGCCAGGCTGTCCCCACCCAGATTTCAAGAATTCACCAACATTTCTGTCACCATCCTGGAGCCCTTGCACCTCTCGTGTTTGGGGTTTGACGGAAGGATTCGTGCCCTGCCTGCCTGTGATCCCACAGGAAGGCTTCCTCCCGGATTTAAGCTTCCCCAGTGGATTTGGGATTTGTCCAAGTGGCCAGGATGAGGTGAAGGTTGCTGGCCATGGAGAAGGTGAAGCTCTCCCAGGGAATTCCGGAAGCAGGGACAGGACTGGGGCCTTCCCCATCCCGGCTGAGCTGTGGGATCATCTGGAATTTAACCCAACACCCCACAAGAGAAGAACACTTCCAGTCAAAAGCAATCCATATTTTTCTGGTGAAAAGCTGAAGTTTTCATGAGCTGACTTTTCTTTTTGCCTGGGGCATTCTCAGGGTAGGATTTTTCATTTAGCTCCTTGGATGATTTTTTTTTTTTTTTTCTCTGCCCGTTTGGAAGGGAAGGGGATCAAGATTGGAAACCCAGAGTTTTGCTGGAAGGATCCAGGTTGGGATTGTCAAAGGTCTGCTAATTATCTGTTTATCATCTCAGATGTGACCTGAGAGGCCAAGAAACACCACCAGAGACAAATATTCATCAGGAATTTGGGTAATTTGATTCCTTCAAAGCCTGGAAAGCACCAAACCTGGGAGTTCTGTACCTGAACCCTGCAGAGCCAGAATTTCCACTGACCACTAAGAGAAAAAATCACAGATACATCTCAGCTCATCAGTTTCTGGAGCAAACCCCATTCCTAAAGCTCCATGGAGCAATTTTCCAGGCCTCAAATGCTGCTGGAATGTTGGTGAGGGGTCCAAAGGCAGGATTGAACCCCCCAGGAGTCAAGGCTTGGTGTCTGTGCTGGAGTGGTGCCTAAACCCACCCTGGCCTGGATTATTTGGGTGCTCACAGCTGCTCTTTGCTCCCATTCCAACCCTTCCCAAGATCCTGGCAGAGGGAAGAGGGAGAAGAGAGAAGGAAGAAGACGGAGGGTTGTCCTTCACAGCTTTGGATGGAGCTTTCCAGCTGTGAAAGGAATTCCACAGAAAATCCTGCATTATCCCAGGGCATCCTGCCCGGGCTCAGTGACAGTGATGGGACAACCTCACTCAAGAGCTCCTGGTGCTGATGCCTTTTATCTTTGGTGTTTTTCAGGTTCTGGACTGCCCAGGGCTGCAGCTCTCAGCCTCACACTCAGGGTCACTCAGCTCTGCACAGAGCAGGGACACAAAACAAATCCTGCTCCTGCTGCACCCCAAGCACAGCTGGGACAAGTGTTCAGGCCCCAGAGCACAAACAAGGGTGGCTGCAGAGAGAAAACAAGAAGGGTGGGACTGCAGAACCTGCAGCTGGAACTGGACAATTCAACCCCAATGTGCAAATGGACCAGGACTGATCCAAGTGTGAGACCTGGTGACCAGGGGTCCATTTTGTGCCCATTTTGTGTCCATTTTGTGCCCATTTTGTGCCCATTTTGTGACCATTTTGTGTCCATTTTGTGACCATTTTGTGCCCATTTTGTGTCCATTTTGTGCCCATTTTGTGCCCATTTTGTGACCATTTTGTGTCCATTTTGTGACCATTTTGGGTCCATTTTGTGCCCATTTTGGGTCCCCCTCGGGTGTAGCCCTGGCCAGGCTATTGTGCTGCCCAAGGTGCATCCTTAAAGGCCTTTTAATAAATATCTACTTTATTCTCTGAGCTCTGTCCAGTCTCTGTTCCAGGTCAGCCTTCCCAAGGCATCAGGGGTTGTCCCTGGATTGCTGAGGGGACACAGCCTGGGGCATCACCTCTTGCTTTCCCCATGGCTTGGTCTCTTGGAGTTGCCCTGTGGGGGAAGAAATCCAGGAAAGTGGCTCTGAGGTGGGATTTGGTTTGGGATTTGGGACTTGTTCTCTTCTTGTGGTGGAAAACTTCAGTGAGAAGTCTGGAGGGCACTGATGCCTTGGGAAGGCTGAGCTGGAACAGAGACTGGACAGAGCTCAGAGAATAAAGTAGATATTTATTAAAAGGCCTTTAAGGATGCACCTTGGGCAGGACAAGAGCCTGGCCAGGGCTGCACCCAAGGTGGACCCAAAATGGACCCAAAATGGACCCAAAATGGACCCAAAATGGACACAAAATGGACACAAAATGGACACAAAATGGACCCCTGGTCACCAGGTCTCACACTTTGATCAGTTCTGGTCCATTTGCACATTGGGGTTGAATTGTCCAGTTCCAGCTGCAGGTTCTGCAGTCCCACCCTTCTTGTTTTCTCTCTGCAGCCACCCTTGTTTGTGCTCTGGGGCCTGAACACTTGTCCCAGCTGTGCTTGGGGTGCAGCAGGAGCAGGATTTGTTTTGTGTCCCTGCTCTGTGCAGAGCTGAGTGACCCTGAGTGTGAGGCTGAGAGCTGCAGCCCTGGGCAGCACAGAACCTTAAAAACACCAAAGTTCAGACTGAAGGCATCACCCAAGGTGACAATCTCTGATGAGGGGGGCACAAAGTCCCAGCAGATCCCTCAGGGAAGCTGTGGAAGGGCAGGGAAGGCTCTTTCCTCTCCCAAGTTCCTTTCCATTGCTCCCAGCCGGAGAATTGCACCTCCAGAGAAAGGAGAATTCGTGGAGCCATCCCAGATCTCTGGTGCTTTGCTTTGGGAGGCAGAATCCTCTCTTTCCCCCCTCTTTTGGCTCCTGCTCCCTGCCCAACAGCGTTGATTAGGCTCGAGGGCAGGAGCAGCATTTTGCACTTTCTTCCGAGCCGGGGTTTCGACAGCGGAGCGAACTCACCCCGGCTTTCTTTAATAATTCACAGGGCAGGGTTGTGTGGATACTCTGAACTGCTACTTAAAAGTAATTAATTGATTTTCTGACATATCAGTTAACAATGTATTGCGCTGACATGAAGTTGGGGCTCTGCTCTTGATTGGGCTGGCGGCCTCAGAGCATCACGCTCGGCTCGCGAGCTGAGCTGGAAACGCTCTCAATTTATCCTGCTATAAAAGGAAAGGCATTTTCCACGGGGTGTTGTCTCAAACCCTCGATCCACAGGCTGCCTCCAACGCTGGCAGGGCCGAGGATTTCATTGTTATTTACAGGAGGGGGCTGAGAGGATTTAAATTTAGAACATCCGGGAGGTACGACAACGCAATTTCTGTTCAGCAGCACGTGTGGAGCTGAGGGCAGCCTGCAGGAGGATTCCTGTGTGGTTAAAAACTGGGAGAGGTTTGGGGGTTTTCTCCAAGCTGTTGGAAACCCAGAGATCTGGGTGGATGAGTCTGAAGCAGGAGGACAAAGAAACAGAACCCATTTTTCAGTGGGGTGTTTTTTTTTTCTCCAGCTTTTTTATCCTTACAGGAGGTCACAGCTTCTAATAAACCCCAGGGCTGGGTGGTAACAGCAGGTTAAAGAAATTATTCTGCTCCAAAAGTCCCAACCAGCAATGATCTCTTACAGCTAAGCTACATAAGATTTCCCTGGCTTTAATGAAGTTTAGGAGCCTTTTTATAAACCCCACAATCCCAAATTTACAAATCTCCCGTTTATAGCTTGGGCTTGAAAGCTCTGCCCTGGATAGATGAGGGAAACTCCTGGAAAAAAAAATACCATTTTTTTTTATAGAGGATATGAATTTACTCGCCTGTGATCTCTGCTTTGATATAGGAAATCCCATCATGGGTAACTGAGGAGGTCACATCCCTACTTTTATGTGTTCCAGGATGCTTCACGTGTTGAACACTGCTTGGCTCCTGCTCCCAAAGAGATTTTTTCCTCCTTCCTTCCCTTTCTGTGAACCACCACAGACAAATTATTGAGGAACAGAGCAACTCTCCCCTAAAAGCAGTTTTTTAAATTGATATTTTATGTGAAATTGCTTGTAAGGGAGCTGCAGGTGCTTTTGTTGTATTTTCTGCTGCCTTTTCCGGTTCTTTTTCTCCACATTCACCCCCCAAAAATCCTGCCATTTTTATCTGCTGTTTGTCAAGAACATCAGGATATTTCTCAGCCTTGTCACCAGGTCGAGAAGCTGCTACAGGAAATTAATTTGCCCCAGACCATCCTGTTTATGCAATTACAGAATTAGCTGCCTTCACTTCTGCCTGCAGAGTCTCACACTGTGAAACAACCTCCACCCTCCCACTTATTTATCACCAGACACTGAGATTTCCTCCTTAAAAATATTTTCGACCCCTTCAGGACTTTATTTTAACTTCAATAAAACTTAAATGCTTAAAAGCATCACCAGCATTGGCACGAAGAGTTTTGTGGGGTGTTTATCTTCAGGAAAAAAAAGAAAAAAAGAAAAAAAAAAAGAAAAAAAAAAAAAGGGAGTTTTGAAGAAGAGGAGAGGCCATGAATTATTAAGAGCCCAGAGAAAGTGTCAGGATTTTGCTGAAGTCAAGGATTGATTTTCTGACACAAACATTGGGAAGATGTGGGAGCAGCCACTTGGATGGCAGGGTCAGATATCTAACTCCCCAGGAAATGGGGTTGCTCCTCTCCCCCAGTAAAACAGGGAAGAAAAAATGGGAGAAGGAGGCAAGAACTTGGAGGGTGGATGAAAAAAAGTTGAATCAATACTGTTTGGCAGAGCTGGGTAAAATTTTAGGGTCAAAATATATATATATATATATTTTCCCTCACTGAAATAATGCAGATTTTGGCTGAACTGGCATTTAATGGATTTATGGCTATCACTAAACTTAGAATCAGAAATTGGAACCCAGGAATGCTTTGGATTGAAGGGACTTTAAAGCTCATCCCATGGGCACCTCCCACTGTCCCAGGCTGCTCCCAGCCCAGTGTCCAACCTGACCTTGGGCACTGCCAGAGATCCAGGGGCAGCCACAGCTGCTCTGGGCAAACACTTTTTTTTTTTTTTTTTTTTTTTTTTTTTGTTTTGTTTTGTTTTGTTTTGTTTTGTTTTTGTTGTTGTTTCCCCGAATTTTGTTTCATGAATTTTGTTCCATGAATTTTGTTCCAGTGAAGGCAAATGTATGTGGAGAGGAAGAATTTTTTTTTTTTTTTCATCTAACTGCTCCCTAAACACCTTGACTGCCTTCAGGATCCTGTTAAAGTGGTCCCTGCCATCAGCTGGTGCAAACCACTGACACAATTTGTCCTGAGTTAGATCAGGAATGGCCCCACTTGGCTTCTGCTGAGGTCTGATTGCTGCTTTTCTTCCATCTAATGGGTGTAAAGGGGAAAATTACAGAATCCCAGAATCACCAAGATGGGAAGAGCCCCTCAGGATCACCCAGGGCCACCCCAGCAGCAGCAGCATCAGCCAAACCCTGTCCCCAAGGGCCACACCCAGACTGTCACTCTAAAGCTCACCTCAACTCCAGCTCATCCCTTTGGCTTTGCAGGAACCTGACCTTTGGATGGGAGGGACCATCCTGGAGACTCCTCACAGCCCTCAAGGTGTCCAGCCTGGGAGCAGATGAATTGTGAGTTGTGGCCCCTGAATGTTTGGTGGGTGTGCAGGAGCCTTTGGCTTTTATTCCATGGGATCACCGAGGTGGGAAGAGCCCCTCAGGGTCACCCAGTGCCACCCCAGCAGCACCAGCAGCAGCCAAACCCTGTCCCCAAGGGCCACATCCAGACTCCTCTGGGACAATTCCAGGGACTCCAAACCTCCCTGGGCAGCTCATCCCAAGGCCTGACCACTCTGCCAGGGAAATTTCCTTTCCCAATCTCCAAGCTGAGCCTGCCCTGGTGCAATTTGAGGCCATTTCCTCTCCTCCTTTCCCTGCCCCTCCTGGCAGGGAGTTGTGCAGAGCCACAAGGGCCCCCCTGAGCCTCCTTTGCTCCAGGCTGAGCCCTCCCAGCTCCCTCAGGAATTCTCCAAACCCTTCCCAGCTCCATTCCCTTCCCTGGAACAGCACCAGGCTGGCAGCTGGAGATGGGAAGAGGAGGCCCCACGGTGCTGGGAACCCTTTCCCAGCCCAGCCACAGCCTGGGATACCCTTCTGGAGAGCCTCAGGCAGGGATGGGGCTGGAATCTGTGCCCAAAGGGATTTGCAGAGCCAGGAATCAGGAGCAGGGGGTGTCAAACAATGGTGCAAAACCCACAATTTCACAGAATTGACCAAAATTGCTTTTTTTCTGCAACACCGAAACCCCGCGGTTCTGGTGGCAGATAAAAGCGAGGCCTGAAAGGCCTTGACCCCTCTGCCAGGGAAATTTTCTTTCCCAAGGCTTTTCAGGCCTTGCCTGGCCTTAAAAGGTGACATGAAAAAAAAAAACGGGCAGGAAAAATTTTAAACCACATTGGAAGGATTGATCCATTTTCAAATTTTAGCAGGAAATCTGACGTTTTAAAGCAAAGCAGGTCCCTCAGCCCTGAGCAGAAGATGAGGAACCTGGTGCAAAACATGTCCAGCTGGGAAGCTGAATTCCAGTTTCCTGTGGGGGCAAAGGCAGCCTGCTCCTTGTTTTTGAGCTGCCTGTGGAGGAGGGTTTTTTTTTGGTGGTCTTTGTTCAGTTCTCGGTGGTTTGGATCCCACCACACGTCTGGCTCCTTTCCAGAGAGGGGGAAAAAAAAAAATCCTTTAGCAATTAGGATGGAGATAACAGGATTTCCTTCTCCAGCTGGGTGGTCTCTTTTAGAGCTCAGACTAAATTAGATCCAGGGAAGGACAGGTATTTCTGAGGCTACAGCTTGACAGTGCTGAACTGAAAAATCAGGAGGATGAGTCCCAACATTTTTAGGAAGATGGAGGCTTGGAAGTTTATAAATGCCTGGAAAGGACTGGAAGGGAGAGGAGAGAGGAATATTGTGACTCTGGGAAAGTCACAGGGTGAGTTTCCATCGTGTTCCTGCCTGGTTTTATTCCCAATAAAGGTGTAAACTGCACTAGAGACAGGCAGTGAAGCCCCAGCCCAGAATTTGGGACACAAAAAGGACGTGGAGCTGCTGGAGAGAGCCCAGAGAAGGCAGCATGGTGAGCAGAGGGATGGAGCAGCTCTGCTGGGAGGAAAGGCTGGCACAGCTGGGATTGTTCAGCCTGGAGAGGAGAAGCTTTGGGCTGAGCTCAGGGTGGCCTTGCAGGGCCTGAAGGAGCCCCAGGAAAGATGGAGAGAGACAATTGCCAAGGGCTGGAGGGACAGCACCCAGGGAATGGCTTCCCAGTGCCAGAGGGCAGGGCTGGCTGGGATCTTGGGAATCAGGAATTGTTCCCTGGCAGGGTGGGCAGGCCCTGGCACAGGGTGCCCAGAGCAGCTGTGGCTGCCCCTGGATCCCTGGCAGTGCCCAAGGCCAGGCTGGACACTGGGGCTGGGAGCAGCCTGGGACAGTGGGAGGTGTCCCTGCCATGGCAGGGGTGGCACTGGGTGATCTCCAAGGTCCCTTCCAACCCAACCATTCCATGATTCCATGAATGTCTGGAGAAGTGATGCTTTAAGCACACTCCCTATTGACTGATTTCTCAGCAGGTTCCTGCAGACAGACAGAACTTTATCTTCTGCTTTGATAAAAGCTGAGGGCCAGATAAGCAAGGACCAGCATTTTATGTTCATTTCTTTGCGGTGAAACCCTGGAATCCTGAGACCATTTAAATCCAGGGCAAAGCACCCCCTTCCTGGGGTTGATCCCTGGCATCAGGAATGTGCTGGGGAGTTCAGGATTGCTCTGCCTGCTCAGAGGGACAGGGAACAGCTGGAGTGACCTCTGCAGCTCTCTTCCTGCCTATTTTCCTAAAATACCACCAAATCTTCATATAAATGCAGTGGGCTGGGCTGGGATCCTTCTGTTTGAGCCCTGATTCCGGGATGGGATGCTCTGTGTGTGTCCTCCCATGTGTGGCTACTACTACACGTGTCTCTGGAGTAGCCTGCTTGATCTTTTTTTACAACAGCTTTTCCCCCTGCTCATCCAAGAGCGCGTGCTGAGCACAGATCTGACGTGTAAAAACTCTCTGCTCACTTACTTTACACATTTGTACTCCCTTCCCTGAATAATTCTTGTTTTTAACAGCCCTGTCGCTTCCATAAAACGGCCCAGATTAGAGGAGATCCTGGCTAAATTTAGCTTTTTTTTTTTTTATGGGAGAAAGGAATAAAGCAGAATTAACCGTTTCAAGAGCAAAAAAAAAACACAACCCCAAACCACATGAAGGCGCGGAGCTCGTTGGCGAGGAATCTGACAGCAGGGCTTGGTAGCAAACCCCATCTCCTGGGGAACAGATGTTGGGGATTTTCACACCAGAACCAGAAACTTGAAGGCTTTGCTGCCTGAAAAACTTGACAAACGCTGGGTGGGCACCACCAGCCTCCAGGTTACCCGTGAAAAATGGGAAGGAATTAAAGCCAAGCAGCGGCAAAGCGTTATCGACTGATTTTTTGTTGGTTTTTTTTTTCCCGAGCAAATCCCCGACCTAGAGATGTCTCTCCGCCTCCAGGCAGCTTTTAGTGCAGTCTGAATGGTTAATTATTGCCAGCAGTGCTGGAAAAGCTGCTCTGGAGCCACTCGATTCCCCTGGAAGCATCAGGCTGTGTTTTGCAGCAGAGCTGGGCACAACTTTCTATAAATTCTGCTCAAACAAACTCGTTACCTCTCGGGTTTGGCAGGTTCACCTGAGATGAGGGTGGTTTTTTTGTCCTTTGCCCTCTGAAAAGCCCCAAGCCGAATGCAGGGACAACAGGGAGTCTTCAGATGTTCTTTTCAAGGATTTTCTCTCGTTGTTTATTGTTTCTTATCTTTTCATTTTTCTCTGTGCCCGGCCAAGGTCTGAACTGCTCGGGCAACAGGCGACAACTCTGCCCTCTGAGGAAGGTTCATCCTCTCTTATACAGATTATTACGTGTCTGTTATTTACAATTTCATACCAATATCTACAGTCTGTACTAAACAGGTCATTTCTACACTGACCCAATCCCTCTAAAGCTATTTTGTGCCAATGTCACTGCAGAAGATGGAGACGAAGAAGAAGAAGAAGAAGAAGGAGAAGGAGAAGAAGAAGAAGAAGGAGGAGAAGAAGGAGAAGAAGGAGAAGAAGGAGGAGAAGAAGGAGAAGAAGGAGAAGAAGGAGAAGAAGGAGAAGAAGAAGAAGAAGAAAAAGAAGGAGAAGGAGAAGAAAAAGAAGGAGAAGGAGAAGGAGAAGGAGAAGGAGAAGGAGAAGGAGAAGGAGAAGGAGAAGGAGAAGGAGAAGAAGAAGGAGGAGGAGAAGAAGGAGAAGAAGGAGAAGAAGAAGAAAAAGAAGGAAAAGGAGAAGGAGAAGGAGAAGGAGAAGGAGAAGGAGAAGGAGAAGGAGAAGGAGAAGGAGAAGGAGAAAAAGAAAAAGAAAAAGAAAAAGAAAAAGAAAAAGAAAAAGAAAAAGAAAAAGAAAAAGAAAAAGAAAAAGAAAAAGAAAAAGAAAAAGAAAAAGAAAAAGAAAAAGAAAAAGAAAAAGAAAAAGAAAAAGAAAAAGAAGAAGACCCCAGGGCGCTGCCCAGAATCTTCCACCTTGTCCCCACTCACCCCTATTCTAGAAACCCCAAATGTGACAAACTACACTGTTCTCTATCACACCTTTTTGGCTTGTAATTCCTCTCCCAATGTTGTAAATCTCTCTCATGGACTGAAGTCAAAGCCCTTTGCCTTCCTGGGCTCTGTGCCAGGGTCTCCAACCCCCCTGTACAGGTTTTAAACCCCCCTGTGCAGGTTTCTGACTGTCCAGGGTATCCAAAGGAATTCCCTGGACTCCGACAGTTACCCTCCTGCCCCCTTATTTGGTAAACTGATGTTGGGGCTGTCAAGGTGGAGAAAGTAGAAAAAAGCCAACAAAGTCAACATCCTCGGGTGGTTATTTGATAAATTGATGTTGGGACTGTTAAGGTGGAGAAAGTAGAAAAAAAACCCAACAAAATCGACGCCCTTGGGTGGTTTGAGCTCGTTTCTCATCAGGAGAAGGGAAGTTCAGTGGCCTGATTTCCAGAGGGGGCTCCAAGAAGGGGGTGTAAAATGGGAATGCCTCTGCCAGGCCTGCAGATCGTGGCTTTGAGGGGCAGCAGCAGAGGGGGGAAAGAAGGAGTTGGAAGTGGAGCAGCATCCTTTGGTTCCTACAGCAACGTTTGTGCAGAGCCTGGGTGGGTGGGTTCCATCATAAAGGGTTTTTTTGTCACCAGGGCAAGAGGGAAGGGCCTCGAGCTGTGCCAGGGGAGCCTCAGGTTGGACATCAGCAGGGATTTTTTTCATGGAAAGGGTGTTAAACATTGGAATGGAGTCCCCAGGGAGGTGCCCATCCCTGGAGGTGTCCAAGGAAGGCCTGGATGTGGCACTTTTGGATGGCTGTCCACCAGTGGAGAGCTCTCCTAGACACTCTTGACCACGACAAAACCTTTTTTTACTCCAGAATTAAACCAGAATAAAGACACCAAACCCCCTGCCAGACTCTCATTGAATTCTCAAAGTGGATGGAATCAGAAATCAC
The DNA here is from genome assembly GCA_027886175.1 of Phylloscopus collybita. Lineage (NCBI taxonomy): Eukaryota > Metazoa > Chordata > Aves > Passeriformes > Phylloscopidae > Phylloscopus > Phylloscopus collybita. Next base: position 61,345,694 of record JAJNNQ010000006.1, on the reverse strand, counting down.
CACAGAATTAAATGCACCAGAATAAAGAGAGACACGAACCCCCCTGGAAGCTTCTCCATGAATTTTCCAGGCAGGTGGAATCCAAAATAACCACAGAATGGAGCCCACCAGAATAAAAATTTGAATTTTCCAATTGGAATCAGAAATCACCACAGAATGAAACCCACCAGAATAAAAAATTGAGTTTTCCAAGTGGAATCAGAATGAAACCCACAAGAACAAAGAGAGATCAAAACCCCTGCCAGACTCTCCATGAATTTTCCAGGCAGGTGGAATCCAAAATCACCACAGAATGAAACCCACCAGAAGAGAGATCAACCCCCCTGCCAGACTCTCCATGAATTTTCCAAGCGCATGGAATTAAAAATCACCACATAATGAAATCCACCAAAAATAAAAAGAGACCAATCCCCATGACAGACTCCCCATGAATTTTCCAGGCAGGTGGAATCCAAAATCACCACAGAATGAAACCCATCAGAATAAAGAGAGACCAAACCCTCTGCTCAACTCCCCAGGAATTTTCCAGGCAGGTGGAATAAAAAAATCACCACAGAATGAAACCCACCAGAATAGAAATTTGCATTTTTCAAGTGGAATCAGAAATCACCACAGAATGAAACCCACCAGAATAAAAATTTGAATTTTCCAAGTGGAATCAGAATGAAACCCACCAGAACAATGAGAGATCAACTCCCCTGCCAGACTCTCCATGAATTTTCCAAGTGGATGGAATCAGAAATCACCACAGAATGAAATCCACCAAAAATAAAAAGAGACCAAGCCCCCTGCCACACTCCCCATGAATTTTCCAGGCAGGTGGAATCAAAAATACCACAGAATGAAACCCACCAGAACAAAGAGAGATCAAAACCCCTGCCAGACTCTCCATGAATTTTCCAAGTGGATGGAATCAGAAATCACCACAGAATTAAATGCACCAGAATAAAGAGAGACACGAACCCCCCTGGAAGCTTCTCCATGAATTTTCCAGGCAGGTGGAATCCAAAATCACCACAGAATGAAACCCACCAGAGTAGAGATCAAAACCCCTGACGGACTCTCCATGAATTTTCCAAGTGGAAATGGAATTGAAAATCACCACAGAATGAAATCCACCAAAAATAAAAAGAGACCAAACCCCCTGCCAGACTCCCCATGAGTTTTCCAGGCAGGTGGAATCAGAAATCACCACAGAATGAAATCCCCACAGAATAAAAATTTGAATTTTCCAAGTGGAATCCAAAATCATCGCAGAATGAAACCCACCAGAACAATGAGAGATCAACACCCCTGACGGACTCTCCATGAATTTTCCAAGTGGAAATGGAATCAGAAATCACCACAGAATGAAATCCACCAAAAATAAAAAGAGACCAAGCCCCCTGCCACACTCCCCATGAATTTTCCAGGCAGGTGGAATCAAAAAATACCACAGAATGAAACCCACCAGAACAAAGAGAGATCAAAACCCCTGCCAGACTCTCCATGAATTTTCCAAGTGGATGGAATCAGAAATTACCACAGAATTAAATGCATCAGAATAAAGAGAGACACGAACCCCCTGGAAGCTTCTCCATGAATTTTCCAGGCAGGTGGAATCCAAAATCACCACAGAATGAAACCCACCAGAATAAAAATTTGCATTTTCCAAGTGGAATCCAAAATCATCACAGAATAAAACCCATCAGAACAATGAGAGATCAACACCCCTGCCAGACTCTCCATGAATTTTCCAAGTAGATGGAATCAGAAATCCCCACAGAATTAAATGCACCAGAATAAAGAGAGACATGAACCCCCTGGAAGCTTCTCCATGAATTTTCCAAGCAGATGGAATCGGAAATCACCACGGACTTTCTGCAGCTCCCTCCAAAGAGAGACATCACTCCCTGCCACACACCGAGCTGAACAGATGTCCCAGCAGGCCCCATCTCACCAAAACATCCCAAAAATCAAAATAAAACCCATCAGGCCAAGCCCAGCCGCCGCCCATGTGTGCACACACCACTTTCACTTGGATTCTGCCTTTCCACATCTGCTCTCCCCTCTCCTCCCACCCTCCCCTCTCCCTATTTCCAACTGAAAAAAAACCCCAATAAATTAGATTTCAATGTTGCCCCTGCCCTGGGCACTGAGGGCAAATGGGAGAGCCAAAAGCAGAGTAAAGTTTGGAAGGGAAGACCTAAAACCTTTCAGCATCTTAAGGTTTTTTTTTTTTTTAAATGATCAAGAGGGACTTTTTATAGGGATAGGGAGTGACAGGGCAAGGGGAATGGTTTTAAACTGACCCAGGGCAGAGCTCAGTGAGATTTTGGGAAGAAATCCTTTCCTCAGAGGGTGGTGAGGCCCTGGCACAGTTTGCCATGGGCTCCTCATTCCTTGAAAACAAACCCTTGGATAGAATTCAGGTGGAGGATTCATTCAAGGTTGATTTATTCCCGTGCTCAGGGAGCTTTCACAGTGCTGTCACACACATTAATGTTTTAATAATCACATTAATGTCTTCATCTGCTTATCTGGACACCTGAAACAGCAAAAGGAGCCAGAGGTACAAAGCCAATTACCCCAAAAAATCCCTGAGAACTCCATGGAACACAAACCTGGCCCATTTTCCAAGAGGTTTTCCTCATTTTATTCTATTTTATGGTGTTAGAGAGCAGGAATTTAACAAAAAAAAAAGCAATTTTTTTGGAAGGAAACGCTTTTTTAGTGTAGGAAGAGAAGCAGGATTTGTTTCTGCAAAACTGGAACTCTCTCAGAGCTGATTCCAGACTCGAAGATGTTTCTGGAAATCTCCTGAGTTGCTCCGTTCTCAGCCTTTCTCAAGCCTGAATTAAAATGAGGCAAAATTCAGGAATTTGGCCCTCAGTGCCCAGTCTCAGTTCAGTGTCTGGTGAAATAAAGGAAATTATTCCTGGGGTTTTTTGAAAAAAAAAACACCTGGAAAACCACGGAGTCGTTGAGCATGGAAAAATCCTGCTTAATTAACTTAATTTGGACAACGTTCTCTGGGACAGGGTGGGAATTTGGGATGTCTGTTCAGGGCCAGGATGGGCTGGATGATCCTTGTGGATCATTTCCCACTCTGGATATTCCAATTTTTTTTTTTTTTTGCACTTCTGTTCCACTCGGGATCCAGCAGATTCTTGTTGAATGGAGGGGAAAAAATAAAAATAAAAATAATTAGTGATTTCTTCCTAGTCTGACATCACATTTCCTCAGCCTGGAATGAATCTGGGCATCTCCATCTCCTTTCCTAAATCAATGAATAAATTAACAAGAAAACCTGGCAGTGCTGGAAGTGCATTATTATAATCATCCTGGCTCCAAACTCCCACTGTAAATTCCTGCAGGTTTTGCTCAATTTTGCTGCTTCCTGTATGCAAATTTTATGCAAATTTGGTATTGCTTGATGTCCTCCAAAGGTGCAATCCAAGGAAAAGCTTAGCTCAGACTAAGTGGGGTTTCCAAACCTCTTTCTGCAAACGGGATTTTAGCAGAATGTCCCAAATTAATTCTTCCTTTACGCCCTTCTTTTCCCAAGGAATCCCAAGGAACCCCAAGGAACCCCAAGGAATCCCAAGGAATCCCAAGGAACTCCAAGGAATTTTGTGGAGGGTTTCTGATCCTGGAGGATTTTGGAGGCACCTGAATAGGAGCAGCCACATCTGAGGAAGGATTTGGGAGTTTATTTAAGGTGAAGAGGATAAATTCCCTGGCAGGTTATAGGGAGAAGTCACCCTTGGGCGTCCCATTCTGAATATTATTGGTTGTTCCCAACTAGGGGGTCAGGCTCTGGGAACGAGGGACAGGACAAGAGGGAACGGCCTCAAGCTGGGCCAGGGCTGGTTTATTTTGGATATCAGGAAAATTTTCCTCATGGAAAGGGTGCTCAGGCCTTGGGAAGAGCTGCCCAGGGAGCTTTGCAGTGCCCATCCCTGGAGGTGTCCCCTGGAGGTGGCACTCAGTGCTCTGGGCTGGGGACAAGGTGGGCACAGCTGGGACTGCCTGGGCTGGGAGGGCTTTGCCAGCCCCAGGGATTTTGGGATTTAGCCAAACCCACATCCAACCTGGAGGACTCTTCCTTGAGCCTCCACCTCTGCTCGTGGCTGAAATCTCTGGATCCTTCTGAGGAAAGGGAAAAGCAGAACACGAGGGAAGGATGGGTCCAGCCTTCGATGTGTTTGCTCAATGTGTTCTGGGTTAGGGATCCCTAAACACCCCAAATATCTTCCCTCTACCGGATAAATCCATCAGGAACCCCAAAAAAATGGGGAGCACCAAAGAAAGTTGGAGTTAAAAGCGAAGGGATTACAGTGGGAGTTGTTTGCACTGAATTTAGAGGAGTTGAGGCATTTTCCTGGGAATTTCTTGGGGCACTCCCAATCACAAATTGTTACAAACAAAACTGAGCTTTAGAGAAAAACCTCTGCTAAGTGAAGAACCTCTGAGTGCCATCACTTCCTTCAGTGATAGATCATGGAAAACAGATAAATCAGTAGTACTGTGGCAAAATCAAACCACCAAAACATGAGAATGCTGTGGTGGGAGTTCACCCCAATCACCCCCAATTTGGGGTCCAGGGTGTCCTTGTCACCCTTGGGGACATGGTGGGCACAGGGCCCTCCCTCCTTCTAAAATTTCCTCGCACCTGGAGCCCTTGGTCTTTCTGGGAGCCAGACCAAGGAGATTAAAAGAGTGAAGAGCCACCTCTGCAAAAGTCAATTAATTTAGTTTAATTTATTTTAATTTAATTTAATTTCTTAAGATTTCCCATTTTCCTGGCACTGCAGGCCTTTGGAGCTGCTCTTGGAGAGGGACAGGAGCTGATCCACAGGCTCAGCCTGACTTCCACACTTTTCCTCTTCCCCTTTCCTGATGGAGAAACAATTCCTCCCTCCCAGTCCTGCAGCGTTTCCAGCCTGAAGGAAATATTTTAATTTTTATTATTATAAAATATTTTATTAATTTATTCTATTCTATTCTATTTTTTAATCTTATTTTATTTTAATTTTGAATATTTTATGTTACTTTATTTTTATATTTTTATTTTATTTTAAATTTTAATATTTTATTTCATTTTATTTCATTTCATTTTATTTTATTTTTAATCTATTTTTCGTCTTATTTATTTTATTTTAATTTAAAATAAATTTTATTATAATTTATTACTATTATTTCTATTATTATATTTTATTTTTATTTTTATTTTTATTTTTATTTTTATTTTTATTTTTATTTTTATTTTTATTTCTCCCCCATTTCATTTGGGAAAATCCTCTGAGCCTGCTTCTTCCAGGTGACGTGGAAAAGAATTATTTTTATTTCCACAGCTGATGTGCCCTTACCTGTATCCTCTCCACAACACAATTTTATAATAAATACTTTATTTATTCACTGACTTTACTGCCTTAAGATGATCCTATGCATTTCCCACTAAAATCTGGATATTCCCCTAAATGTTTCCAAGCTTTTTATCTCCCAAGCCTTTTAAAAATCCCTGGTTCTGCCTGGGTGATTTTTTCTGTTGATTACAGTAAAAGTAGAGAACTCTCTTAAATGTCAGCCTGCAAAACCCTCAGCGCTTTATCCCCAAAAAAACCTCTTTTTGAAGGTCACTTAACTCACCCCAAAGAAGAGTGGGATTAACGTTAAAAATTCTTGGTTTTTAACGGCCTAGAGAGCTGCTGCCGGTTTTATTGTTTGATGGAGACAATGATTTTGGGGTGGGTTTAGTTCCTGAAGATCAGGGATGGGATCTCGAATGAGAAACATCTGCTGGAAGCTCAGCTCAGCAAGTGAAGCCCGGCTCTGTGTCCTACAAAACCTGGCTGAACCTTTTGATTTATGGTTGGGATTTTGAACCACGCGGAGGAATTATCTGATCCAGTGTAGAGACACCAAAAAGAAAAAAAAAAATTAAAAGCTTTGGAGTCCCTACATCAAAGAAACTCAAATATTTCTGTTTACGATTCTGACCAAGCCTTTGCTGCTTGGTTGTTGTTGGGAAGGGTTTCCAAAATTTCCTTTGAAAGGTGACGGAATGTGAATTACTGAGCACAGGAACCACCCTGCAGCCACTTCTCCACAAGGGTTTTGCCATCCACGAAGAAATTTCACCTGCATTTCATTCACTTGCTATTTCAGTGAAGAGAAACTCCTCGGTTTTGAAGATCTAAGGTCCAACCAGAGAGTGAAAGTTGAGTTTTAGGGTTTTGTAGGGAGCGAAAGTTGAATAATCAGGGCTGCAACTCCACAGAAAATTACTCCACAGATTTAATTGCAGTTAACTAACCTGAAATAACTGACGTTTTTATGTATTAATGCAAATTTTCAGGCATGATTTCACCAAGTTTATTTTCAATTCTGTGCTTAATGCACCCATATTTTCCTGCTAAAACCTGGAGTGCCACAGGCTCAGTTTAATCCATGGGAATTTTTTATTCCTGGCATCCAAAGCCACCCAGATTTTTTGTTCCCCTGCCTTTTTGAAATACTTCCTCTTTTTGCCTCCATCAAAATATATTTCAATGTGAAAAATATATTTTGGGTCCTCACAGAAAATTAGAGATTGGGGGGATTTTTTTTTGCAGAGGAAAAAAGAACAGAATAATGATCTGGAGTAAAAGAATAAATAACTGCAGCAAAAAATATTGGGGGGAATTAAAAGAAACACTACTCTGGAATTATTCGAAATAAAAAATCTCTGCCCAAGCCTTTAAAAAAAATCAGGAATTTTCTGATCAGAGCAGAATAAAAATGCTGATAGCAGCAGGAAAAATAAAAAAATCAGCCAAAGTCCTTCTAATTTCAGCTTCAAATTCCTGGAAGTTTTCCATTATCATCCCCAATTTTCCTGTTTGAATCCTTGGGGGGTTTTTGGGACGGTGTTTTAAGGATAATTAATGGTCCCAAAGCCTGAACATTCCCTATATTCCTGCACATTTGGTGAACTGTAACATTTATACTATTGTAATATTTATATTGGTATTTTACTTTTGCAAATCAAAGCAGTTTAGGGCTTGTGATTGCCTCAGTTTACCAAGCTGACTTTGCCAGTTATCTGCACCCAGGAACTGAAATGATACTGATACTGAAAATGAAAATAAAAATTATGATAATAATGACGATGAGAAAAAGAGAAAAAGAGAAAAAAAAAGAAAAAGAAAAAGAAAAAGAAAAAGAAAAAGAAAAAGAAAAAGAAAAAGAAAAAGAAAAAGAAAAAGAAAAAAAGAAAAAGAAAAAAGAAAAAAGAAAAAAGGGAAAGGGAAAGAAAAAAGAAAAAAAGGGGAAGGGAAAGAAAAAGAAAAAAGGGAAAGGGAAAGAGAAAGAGAAAGAGAAAGAGAAAGAGAAAGAGAAAGAGAAAGAGAAAGAGAAAGAGAAAGAGAAAGAAAAAGAAAAAAAAAGAAAAAGAAAAAGAAAAAGAAAAAGAAAAAGAAAAAGAAAAATTTAATAAAGATTTTGTAGAGGTGACATGGCCTCCTTGGGCACCTCCAGGGATGGGCACTGCAAAGCTCCCTGGACAGCTCTTCCCAAGGCTTGACCAACCTCTCCATGAGGAAAATTTTCCTGATATCCAAAATAAACCACCCCTGGCCCAGCTTGAGGCCGTTCCCTCTTGTCCTGTCCCTCGTTCCCAGAGCCTGACCCCCTAGTTGGGAATAACCATAAATATTTGGAATGGGACACCCCAGGGTGACTTCTCCCTATAACCTGCCAGGGAATTTATCTTCTTCACCTTAAAAAACCTCCCAAATTCTTCCTCAGATGTGGCTGCTCCTATTCAGGTGCCTCCAAAATCCTCCAGGATCAGAAACACTCAACAAAATTCCTTGGGATGAAAAGAATGGCATTAAAAAAATTAATTTGGGGTATTCTCCTAAAATAGGGGTTAAGGGATCTTTCAGTTTGCAGAAAGAGGTTTGAAAACCCCACTTTTTGAGGGCTAAGCTTTTCCTTGGATTGCACCTTTGGAAGACATCGAATTTGCATAAAATTTGCATACAGGAAGAAGCAAAGCTGAGCAAAATTGGAATTTACCGTGGGAGTCTGGGGACAAGATTAGTGTAAAGATGCACTTCCAGCACTGCCAGCTTTTTTTAATTTATTCATTCACAGTGCAGAGCCACAGGGTCCCCCCTGAGCCTCCTTTTCTCCAGGCTGAGCCCCTTTCCCAGCTCCCTCCGAGCTCTCCAGCCCCACTCCTATCCCTGCTTGCTCTCTTTCCAGTCATTCCAGCAGCGTGGCCTGGGAGAGCAGCACAGGGGATTTGGGATGAGTAACTCAGCTCTGCTGAGCTTTTCCCTCAGGATTTGCTCTCCTGGCTCTGCTCCCCTCCAGCTCCCAATGCCATTCCAGTGTCACAGCCCTGTGGGACAATGAACCAGCTCAGGACCTCTCCCTCTTTCCTTTCTTAAATTCTTTTCCCTTCTTTTATTTTTTTTTCCCTAAAAAACATTCTGGCTTAGAAGCTCCCGATGCTTGGAAAGGCATTGCCAGGTGAAAGAGCACAGAGCACCCGAGTCCAGCCCTTTGTGTGGACATTTGATCTCCTGCTCCAACACCAAAGCCTTGCTCTGGCAGCCAATCCCACTGCTCCACCTGAGCTTCCCAGTTTGGATTCTCTCCCCTTCTCCCTACTTTTTTTCTCCTCCCTTGCACCACTTAAAAATTCTCTGCCCAAGGGATAGGTTGGGTTCTTTTTCTCTCCTTTTTCCTTTTAAAACGACTGTTCACCCTCCCATAAATCTATCTATTTATATATCTAGTCATATATTTATATATTTATACTTGTATTTGTATTTGTATTTATATTTATATTTAGTTTATAACTCTGTATAGATTGATATTTATTATTGTATATCTATCTATCTATATCTACATCTATATCTATCTGTATATATCTATTTATATATCTTTCATATCTATTTATATCTATTGATTTATATTTGTTTTTGTATCTATATCTATTTATTCTATATGCCTATATCTATATCTATATACATATTAACATATATTTACATTTATATTTAGTTTATAACTCTGTATAGATTGATATTTATTATTGTATATCTATTTATATCTATATCAGTATCTATATCAATCTTTATATCTATCTGTATATATCTCTTTATATCTCTTTTATATCTATTTATATCTCTTTATTGATTTATATTTGTTTTTATATCTATATGTATTTATTCTATACGCTTCTATCTATATCTATATACATATTAACATCTAGATATATACATATATATTTAGATTTAGATTTAGATTTAGATTTAGATTTCGATTTCGATTTAGATTTAGATTTAGATTTATCTGTGTATGTCCAATGCCAGCCTCCCTTGTCCAGGTTCTCTGGGAAAACCAGGTCAAGAAGCTGGATAAGGCACACCAGCAGCAGCCAAACCCTGTCCCCAAGGGCCACCTCCAGACTCCTCTGGGACAATTCCAGGGACTCCAAACCTCCCTGGGCAGCTCATCCCAAGGCCTGACCACTGAGCCAGGGAAATTTCCTTTCCCAATCTCCAAGCTGAGCCTGTCCTGGTGCAATTTGAGGCCATTTCCTCTCCTCCTTTCCCTGCCCCTCCTGGCAGGGAGTTGTGCAGAGCCACAAGGGCCCCCCTGAGCCTCCTTTTCTCCAGGCTGAGCCCCTTCCCCAGCTCCCTCATGTTCTCCTCATGTTCTCCAGACCCTTTCCCACAGCATGGTTGGAGAAGTCCTCCAGAGGTTCCATCCTGATCACAACAAAATCCCAGTGCAGATCCATCCCCCTCTGCCCTGGAGCAGGCACTGAGGGGGATGCAAAGCTGCATTTCTGGGACGGAGCCAGTCCTGCCCTCAGGGTCATTTTAGGGAGCTGGAAATGGATCCCTGCTGCCCCAGGAGCTGAGCACGGTACCACCACCTCTCCCTCAGTCCCTGGCGACAAAACTGGCCTTTAAAAAGGGTCAATCCCTCTTTTTCTTGAGGGAATTCACCTTCTGTACAAGCACTTGGAGGGTTTGGAGCCCTTTTGCTGGCACTTCCTGAGGCGGAACCTCCCCGCTGCCCCATCTTCAGCTCCGAAGGCGGCCAAGCTCGTCGGCCACCTCGAAATAACACGAGGTGACTTAAATGGAGGGACTGGTGGAAAACATCAGGACGTGCTGCGTCTTCAGGAATTAAAACCACCCCGTGGCAGCTGCTGGGAAAGGGAAAGGTCATCCCCATCCAGCTGGAATCCCTGAAGAGCCTCTCAAGGCCTCTCCGGGCCCGCTGATGGAGGAGCGTTTAACGACCATGCAAAGATGTGGTCGGGGCTTGACCACCAGCCCTCAGCCCTGCCTGGGAGATTATCGACAGCTTTATTGCTTCTCCTTGTCCGTGGTTAGGAAATGAAAAGCTTTTTCCTCATCAAGTTAATTGCATTAAGCAACTGCTTGGGAAGGTATCTGGCTGCCCTCGTTTCGCAGGCCCCCCGAAGTGGAGCGGGTTTTAGGTTTTGGTCACCTGTCAGGAGCTGTTTGGGTCACATTTCTTTTTGGAGTAAAAGGATGTCGTCGTTGCTGCTCCTGCCCTGGCGAGTGAAAGTTGGGGGTTTGGAGTCACTCGGTAAATGCAGGCCAGGGAAAGGTCCTGGTAATGCTTGGAAGGGAGAGGAAGGCCAGGGAAGGTTCAGGGAGGATGAAACACTAAACCAGGAGAAAAGCAAGCAAAGAGGGGGAATGAAACTCTAACCAGTGTATCTGGAGTAATAAAAATAAATTTAAAAAAATAATAATATTATGAAAACAACCAACAACAACACCAAGTGGTTATGACTGACACCATGAAACTCCTGGGAGATTTTGGACATCAAGGAAATTTCCTTTTCCTTTTCCTTTTCCTTTTCCTTTTCCTTTTCCTTTTCCTTTTCCTTTTCCTTTTCCTTTTCCTTTTCCTTTCCCTTTCCCTTTCCCTTTCCCTTCTCCTACTCCTTCTCCTTCTCCTTCTCCTTCCCCTTCCCCTTCCCCTTCCCCTTCCCCTTCCCCTCTTTCTCCTTCTCCTTCTCCTTCTCCTTCTCCTTCTCCTTCTCCTTCTCCTTCTCCTTCTCCTTCTCCTTCTCCTTCTCCTTCTCCCCTTCCATTCCCACTGGCTGTGATGGGATGTGAAATGATGACAACAAAACCAGGAATAGGAACAGCTTTGGGTATAAAACAGGCTCCAACAAAGACAAGGAATGTCCAGGACATAGGAAAACCCCATCCACATCCAGAGGTTTGCCAGTGGGTCCATACAGCTGCCACAGCAGGACAGTTGACAATAATTAAACTCAGTGTTTAAACCTACAAAAACACACCAATTCAGCAGAAAAAGTCCCAGGAGCTGAGCTTTGTCCTGCCTGCCAAAAAATCCAAATCACCCTGCTGAGAATCCTCACCTCGCTGTAGGAGTTTGTTTAATTCTTCTCCAAACAAACGAACAAAAAAATTAAATAAATATTTTGGTGACAACTAAAAATTACTCTGAGCCCTTTTCTTATCATTTTTTCTCTCTTATTTAACAAACTGCAAAGCTGAATGCTCTCCCTGAGTTTCCTTTTCAGTGTTTTGAGGGTGTCTGGCAGCTCTTTCACTTCATTTTTTTCTGCTCTTGTGTTCCACGCTCCGATGTTTTCTCCTGTGAAATTGCCCAGCTGCTGGAATGTCCCTTCTCCAGCCCAAAATGCAGAATTAAGTATTTAAAGCTGAACTGGGAATGCATGGGGAAAATGTAACTGCTAAAAATATCCCCTTCCAATACATTTGATTCAGGATGGGTTTTCCACTGAGTTTTTCTTTGATTTGTGGGATTTATTTCTTTTTTTTTAGCAGCTAAATTTCAGTTCTGAGCAAGGAATTATTTAGAGATTCCTAATCAAGCAGCCAGTTTTGTTTATATGGATTCCAGTTGGGCAACTCCTCCCATAAACACACCAAAAATGCAGTTTTGAGAGCAGGAACAGCTAAAACCCTAAAATCTCTCCTGGAAAACAGGAAAAACTGTGATTTGCTGGTTGTAGCCATGTCTGGGGTCATTTTTTGAGGAGAAACCTACTTTGGTTCTTCACCAAACATCAAATCTGTTTCCTGCCTTGAAGAGAATTCCCAAATTTCCAATAGGGAGATGTGGAGGAAAGGCAAGAGGGGATTTTCATAGGAAAAATGATCATTTCACTTCCATAGCTCTGGGCTTTTTTTAAACTGCATCATCTGCTTTTGGAAAATCAGAATTTTGGGATGGGATTCAGGCAAGATCACGGGGCCAATCAAGAGTGTCATTCCACTCATCATGGAATGAGTGCTCCTGGATATTCCTAGAAGAAAAACCAAAGTGCTCCCAAAAAAAAAAAACCAAAACTCCCTCAGATGAGGGAGTGCTCAGGTCTCTCCTTTTTATATTACAGAGACGTTTGGTTTGCAAGGAAACTCCAATAATTTGTGTATTCCTGGGAGTCCAAACCTCTGGTGTTGTTAAAAATAGCATGAAAAGCATTCCTAGAGGGGGAGAAAAAAAGAATTAAAAAAAAAAAAAAAAAAGATTCCTGGATGATTTTTTGTTTGGAAGGAGGTGATGATTGTGGGGAATGTTTACTCTGCATTCCAGGTTTTTGTGAAAGAAATTTCTGAGGAAAATATTCCAGAATTCACTGGCAGGGAAGCACAGCAGGGTGACAGGCAGGCAGGATTTGAGGGGAGGAGTGGGTGGGGGGAGAAAAAGATGAAATTCCATAAACCCAGCCCCACTGCTAACAGCTGATCCCAGCTCCTTCCCCAGCCAGAAGGAGAGAGAGCCAAGATGAAAAGAGGAAACCTCGGAAAAAGGAAATGAAAAGAGCTTTATTAGCGAGGTTCTTCTCCTGCCTGACCCAATTATCAGATTTTGCATTTAACTTTAAGACAGCAGATCAAACAACGAGAGCCACTTTGTACTCGTGCCAGGAGCCCAGATGAGATCTCTCAGGGACTCTCCTGCATGCCAGGAATAAGAAACTCTGCCTCTCCCCAAGTTTTTTTGGGTTTTATTTTTTTGTCTGCATATGGTGCAAGGAGCAGAAAAACAGCCCAGCTCAGGAGTGGCTGGATGAAGGGCAGGATTTATGGCACTTTATCAGCTGGGCTGGGAAGGGGGCAGCAGGAGGAAGAGGAAAATCTAATTATAAGATTCCCCAAATAAGCTAAAAGGAATTGCAAGGCAAGTCCAAAGGTTGGTGTCACGCTAAGGCAGCGAGAGGAGTGAGAGGTTTGGGATGCTCAGCTCCAAATTTGCTGGGGATATTTGGGGAGGGGTGTTTTTTTGGTTTTTTTTTTTTTTGGTTGGGGATAAAAATTCACCTCAAACATCTCCAAGGTGAGCCACTGAGCAGCTTCTGAGACACCTTCTAAACCCCCCAGGCTGGGGGTGCTTGGATCTTGAAATCACAGAACAGAGAAGAACAAACGCTCTGGAGAGGAGTTGTGATCAGATCAAATGTGATTGAAAGGAAAAAAAAAAAAAAAAAAAGCAATTTCTGCAAATGGAGTGTGACCACAACCAACTGGACTGAGATGAAATGAGGTGCAGTGAAAAGGACTGAAACTTGCCAGAATTGTTCCTGTTGAAATCCCAAATTCAGGCCAGGAAGAAGAAACTCTGCAAGAGATCCTCTCTCTCTCTCTCTGGGTCGCAGCGTTCCAGCTTGGGGGGGTTTTAGGGTGGGATTTGGGATTGAATGAGACTGGAGATGCCTTGAGAGGGTTTCCCTTGGACACCACTGGAACCCCCTCTACCTTTGCCCATGGGTGGAGAACTCGTTTTGTGGGCCGTAAAAATAAATTGGGGTTGCTTATTGTGCAAATAAAAGCAAAGAACAGCAAAGCTCTGGGAGTTAACGGGGCCTGAGCACATCCCTTGAAACAAAACCAGAGACAAACTCAGCTTTTCCTCACAAGAGCTTCCTCCCTCACCTTCTGCAAGAGATGCTCTGCCTTTTAACACCTGCACTCGTTTTCCCAGCTGGTTGTGACTCTTTGGCACATTTATTTCTGAAGTATTTTGGGGTTTTGATGCGTTTCATCACCACCTGCCTTCCTGCCTGCTGCTCCAGCCTTGTTTTCAGGAGACAACTGCAATCCTGCATTTATTATCCCCTTTGGGCCGAAGCCACTTCTAATGGACTTTATTATTCTCCACCACATTCCTCAGGAGGAAGCATCCAGCCCAGACTTGGCTGCCTCGCTCCTAAACTTCTTCCACAGGGAGCTTTTTTTTTTTTTGGAAAAGGAGGCCAGGGCTTTTTATCCTCCTGTTTTCCTACCTATTTTCACCGCAGCTTAAATCTATTTTTTGCTTTTCCCTGTCGTCGTTCAGCAACAAACACAAACAGACCCCCTCTTGCTTTTATCATTTCCCTTCACACAAATATTTAGGCAGGGCCTAAATATCCTGCTCCATCCAGATGTGAGGTAGCCACTTGTGATCCAGATGTTTTTGCATCCAGTTTTCTCCTCCTCTTGGGGACCAGAAAAGCCTCAGCAAGTGTAGAAAAAAAAATAAAATATGTAAGAGAGATGTCTATAAAAGCAGAAATACAGGGAAGAAAGTGAGGGTGAATATTATTCACTCGAGAGCAAAAAATCTGCCAGGCAACTACTTTTCTGAAATGACTTTTTCACACAGTTTTTAATTAAATTCTGGAATTTTTTTTTTTTTTTTTTTTTTTTTTTTTTTTTTTTTTTTTTTTTTTTTTTTTTTTTTTGCCACGGGAGGCTGAAGAGGCCAAACTGGAAATGAATCCAAAGAGGTTTAGACACATTCACAACGACCCTGCTGGAGGAAGCCATGGAAGCAAAGCTCTGCTGCTGTCTAGAAGAATTTATAAGCAATTCCCAGCCCCCAAAATCCCAATTCAAAGTCCAGGTTCTCCTGACCATCACACAAGACAAGGGAATCTTTGGTGTCACAGGATTATTTTTTGACAAGGAAGGGACAAACCAGACGGGATGTAGAGGACAAAACAACCCCTCACGCAGCAGCAAAGCTCTAAAGAACATTCCAGCTGTCCAGCTCAGAGGCTGAGCTTGGCCAGGGAGAATCTTGGTTTTCCTTTCAGGAATCCCAAATTCTGCCTTTTCCATGGACCCTCTCCTTGCTGGAACAAAGACATCATCAGGTGACTGCTGGGAAAACCCTGAGCTGAACGAGTGGGGAGAAGTTTCTTCTCCCAAGGATCCATCTGGAAGGGGAAATCTCTGGAGCTGACATTCCCAGCTTCATTCCATTCCCTTCCCACCTGGAAGCAGTGCTGGGGGAAGCTGTGCCACGTGAGTACAACAAACCCACCCCCTAAAACCACCACCAAGAACAGCTCTACAAGGCCTGGGAGCTGCTATTCCCTGGAAAGCTCCGGTCATGCCACGCTCCCACCCCACAGGGCTCCTCCCTCTCTGTCAGGACGAGTGGCTTTAATAATTAACATTTCATTAGCAGCCTGAATTAGAAACCAGTGCTCTCAATCTGCTCCCAACCTGCTCCATTTTCTTCCCACCTCGTCCGTAACGGCACCAACACCGACACGGGGCTGGGGAGGGAATCGTTTTTCTTGGAAAAATGGGAATCATTTTTCTTTGGCTCATCCACGACAGCTCCTTATATTGCAGAGTTTTGTGTTTCTTGGTTAAATCCATTGTTTGCTCTCTTTTTTCCCTTTTTTCCCTCCCCTTCCTTTTTCTTTTTTTTTTTTTTTTTTTTTTTTTCCTAAGCCACGTTGGAATAAGGAAACACAAATATATAAAAAGCAGCTGTTGAAATGTAATTAAAGAACAGACGGGGCCTGGTGCCAGGCCTGCTGAGGGAGAGGAGAGCCTGAAGCCTCCTCTGGGCACGCCCCAGCTACTGGAAGCAATTCCTGATCCTGGAGTGGGAGCAGGCAAAGGAGAATCCAGAGGGGGAGCACAGAAAGGCAGGTTCAGAGTGGGAGCAGGGAAAAGGAAGATCCAGAATGGGAATAGATGAGAGAGAGAGAGCCAGAGGGGGAGCAGACAAGGATCTGGAGTGGGAACAAGGAAAAAGCCAGAGTGGAAGAAAAAACAGATCCAGAGGGGGAACAGACAAAGATCCTGAGTGGGAACAAAGATGGATCCAGAATGGGAACAACGATCCAGAACGGGAAAAAAGATGGATCCAGAATAGGAATGGACAAAGATCCAGAGTGGGAACAAAAACAGATCCAGAATGGGAACAAAAATCCAGAATGGGAACAAAGATGGGTCCAGAATGGGAATGGACAAAGATCCAGAGTGGGAACAAAGATGGATCTGGAATGGGAACAAATATCCAGAATGGGAACAAAGATCCAGAATGGGAATCGACAAGAAAGAGATCCAGAATGGCAACAGACAAAGAACCTGAGTAGGAACAAAGGCAAATCCAGGGTAGGAACAAAGACAGATCTAGAGTGGGAACAGAAAAAGGCAAATCCAGAGTGGGAGCAGAGAAAAGCAGATCCAGGGTGGGAACAAAGAAAAAGCCAGAGTAGGAACAAGGACAGATCCAGAGGGGGAACGGACAGAGATCCAGAGTGGGAATAAGGACAGATCCAGAATGGGAACAGACAAAGGCAGATCCAGAGTGAGAAGAGAGAAAGGTCCCAAATGGGAACAAAATGAGGTCCAGAGTGGGAATAGACAAAGGCAAATCCAGAGTGGGAACAAACAAAGACAGATCCAGAATGGGAACAAAGACAGATCCTGAGTGAGAACATAAGCAAATCCAGAGTAGGAACAAAGGCAGATCCAGAGGGGGAACAGACAAAGGCAAATCCAGAGGGGGAATAGAGGCAGATCCAGAATGGGAACAAAGGCAGATCCAAAACTGGAATCCCAAATGGGAACAGGGGCAAATCCAGAGTGGGAACAAAGAAAAGTCCAGAATGGGAGCAAAGACAGATCCAGAGTGGGAATAGACAAAGGGAAATCCAGAATGGGAACAGACAACAGCAGATCCAGAGTGGGAGCAGAGAAAAGCAGATCCAGAGTGGGAGCAACGACAAATCTAGAGTGGGAACAAAGGCAAATCCAGAGTGGGAATTGAGGCAGATCCAGAGTGAGAACAAAGGAAAATCCAGAGTGGGAACAGACAGAGGCAGATCCACAGTGTGCATCAGTCCTGCCATGTGGCTGCTTCAGTTGGATCAAAGGAGAAGTAAATTATATTTTCATTCCTACTAAACAAAGCTGTTTCCTTCCAAACCAAATGCTGGGGAATCGGTTGCATAAAGGAAGCCCAAGCCTGCCCTCTCTCTGCTGTTGGATATTTCAGAGGGATTCCAAGAGCTGCAGAGAGCAAAGCTCTTCTGAACCACAGGGGAATGTCCCATGGTGTCCGGAGAGATAAGGAAAGCTGGAATTTTCTTGGGTTCCAACCCCTGTTCTTGGGTGATTTAGCACAGATATGTTCTTTCATGAGATCATGGAATGGTTGGGTTGGAAGAGAGCTTAAAATCATCCAGTGCCACCCCTGGATGGGCAGGGACACCTCCCACAGTTCCAGGCTGCTCCCAGCCCCAGTGTCCAGCCTGGCCTTGGGCACTGCCAGGGATCCAGGGGCAGCCACAGCTGCTCTGGGCACCCTGTGCCAGGGCCTGCCCACCCTGCCAGGGAACAATTCCTGCCCAATACCCCATCCAACTTTTCCTCTTCCAGTTTAAAATCATTCCCCCTTGACCTATCACTCTCTGCCCATATACAAAGTCCCCCTCTGTCTTTCTTGTAGCCTCCTCTAGGCCCTGCAAGGCCACCCTGAGCTCAGCCCAAAGCTTCTCCTCTCCAGGCTGAACAATCCCAGCTGTGCCAGCCTTTCCTCCCAGCAGAGCTGCTCCATCCCTCTGCTCATCCTGCTGCCTCCTCTGGGCTCTCTCCCTGGGCTGGGCCCCAGGGCTGGGGCAGCTCTGCAGGTGGGGCTCTCACCTGAGGGGGCACAGGGACACAATCCCAGTCCCTTTCCTGATCCCAATCCCTTTCCTGATCCCCACACAGGGCACAGGGGGCTCTGAGCTGGGGCAGCTCCAGCTCTCCCAGGGCTGCTCCATCTGCTCATCCCAGCCTGGATTGAGCCCAGGGCTTGCCCAGACTCACGTGCAGCCTTGTGGAACCTCATGAGATTCCCACTTCCCGAGCTCGTCCCTCTGGATGTCCCCACCCTTCAGCAGTGTCACCACAGCCCTCACCTTGGTGCTGGTCCAGCCCATGAAAATGGCCGAGAATTTCCATTTTACTTCTCTAAATATATCCCCCAAGCTGCCTGCAAAACAATTTTCTGCAAGAATCCCAAATCCTGCCTTGGCCAAACCAAACCAGTGGTGAGGACGAGCCAAGGCTGAAGCATTTCCAGGTGGTTTTGCCTTCCCAGTGGTGCCACAGACTTTCTTTTATGTGAAAAAACACCACCTGGACATTTATTTCTTGTGAGATGCTCTATTTTCCCCTCACCTGCTGCATATCCCAAAGTTTGGGCTCCTCCAGCCAATGCCCTAAACTTGAAAAGGCCAAAAAATTTTTAAAAACAAGGAGCATTCTGGAAAAAAAAAAATCCAACCAAACCTCAAAAAAAAAAAAGCAGGGCTGATATAGAAAATGAAGCAATCTGGGATTTTATTTCTGGTTCATGTTGTCTTCCAAGCTCACCTCTAACATGCCAGAGGGAACAGTTTTTCTCCTGATTGATGGAAATTTAAGTCTCCTCCTAGGAAGGGTTTCCCTTCCAGAGAATGAAAACTTCAGGAAAAAAAAAAAAAGTATCAGACAACACAAAGCTGTGCCAAAGAACAGAATTTTCCAAAGATTTGGCTGGAGTCATCACTTTGTTTTACATGGCAAAATCTGTGCTGAGGAGAAAAGACGAAGATGTGGAAAATGCAGAAGCTGGATTTGGTTTTAAGAGACAATTTGATCTGCAGGGTTGGAAATCCAGGATTATCCAGGTGCTGATAGATGAAATCAGAAAAATAAAGAGGAATGAGGGAATAAAGCAGGAATTTCAGGATTAAACAGAGCCCTGAAAGTTAAACAAGAGGATGTGGGTGTCATCAGAGAGGTGAAAAGTGAATTTTGGTGGGAAACACCAACAATTTATCTTCCTAATTTTAGTGGAAGTGTCCCTGCCCGTGGCAGGGGTTGGAATGGGATGAGCTTTAAGGTCCCTCCCAACCCAAACTATACTGAGGGGACTTTTTTTACACCAAGCCTCAATTTTGCTGCCTTGGCACCTTGGGGTGACCTCCTGGAATGCACGGAGGGAAATGGGAACCTGCTCCCCTCAGACTGCTGCTCTTGGACTGAAAATGTTGGGAAATTGTGGCTCTGTCTCTCTCCAGACTCCTCCTGCAGGGATAAACCCCCAAAATTCCTTCCCAGCCTTTATTAACTGATGTGAGAATTGTTAAAATGGGATTTTTCGGACTTCTACCCAGGTTTTTTTATCTCCTTTGATGTGAATTCCCAGTAAATCTTGGGAGCTGTTCTGCAAACAAAGCCCGGTGCCATTATCTCTACTGGGCACATGGGAGATGGAGTTGGAGGAAGGGGAATCTTATCAGCTCAGAGTTAACCCCTGACTGATTAAACCCAGCCTATCTGCCAGTCCAACAGCAGCAGAACCCCACCCCTGGAGTGGGTTTTGAGGGATGTGACTTGGGCAGGCAAGAGAAGAAAATCACTCTGGGTTTCCCCTGCGAGGCTGAGCTCTCTGTCCCGCTGAAGAACAAGCCTGACTCTCTTCAGCTGAGTTATCCCCCTTGACTTCTGCAGGACAAAATATATCAGCTGAAAGTCAAACCAGTGCTTGAATCAGTGCTTTTGTAAGGCTGAGCCCTTTTGAGTCACCAAAACACCCCTGCAGCCCCACAAATGGAGGTAAACCCACGTCAAACCAAGGTAAACCCACTCCCAAGGCCGGCTGGAGGGACCCGTGGGATCCCTGGAGGAACAAACCAACCCCCAAATCAATAAAATCCTGGAATTTTTTTGCCACAGGAGGCTGCAGAGGCCAAACTGGAAATGAATCCAAAGAGGTTTAGACACGTTCATAATGACCCTGTTGGAGGAAGTCATGGAAGCAAAGCTCTGCTGCTGTCTAGAAGAATTTATAAGCAATTCCCAGCCCCCAAAATCCCAATTCCAAGTCCAGGTTCTCCTGACCATCGCACAAGACAAGGGATTCTTTGGTGTCACGGGATTATTTTGGGACAAGGAAGGGACAAACCAGACGGAGAGGACAAAACGACGATTAATTTGTTAACTGTTAATTAATTATGTGCAGGGTTGGAAGTCCAGGATTACCCGTGTGCTGAGAGTTGAAGTCACAAAAATAAAGAGGAATGAGGGAATAAAGCAGAAAACTTCAGGATTAAATGGTGCCTAAAAGTGAAACAGTCCCACTCAGAGGCCACAAAATCCAAAATCATTTCATAGCAGAAGTGCTGCCCTCCCTCAAAGGCAGACCAGAGCTGGAAGCACCAGGAAAAGCAGGAATTACAGAGGAATTAAGAAAGCTCTGCTCTTTCCGAGGGTTTGGAGCTCCTGGTTGTTTGTGCCAGAGACACGGGGCTTGAATTAAATTTCTTCCGGCCCAGATGTGCTGGGAGGGGGAGAAGGAGGCAGGAAACTCAGCTTTTCCAACACATTTATTTAGTCCAGACATCATCCATCCCCTGGGCAGGGGTTGGAGAGGCAGGTGAGGACACAGTGGCACAATCACTGTCCAGGGCCACCAGCACCTCGGGGACACAGCTGGTGACCACTGGCCTGGCACCAACCTCTGAGGATCCAAGATTCCCTCTGGGAATTCTTATCCAGGTGCAATTCCCTCCTGAGCATGGGAGGACACTGGACTGGGGTCATGGGTTCTACTAAACCCAAAATCCAAAATAAATCCAGCACTTACTCTAGTCTGGGGAAGGGATGGGATCGTGAGTTGGAACTCTGAGGTCATGGGTTCTGGGGTCATGGGTTCTGTTAAACCCAAAATCCAAATTAAATGTTCCCCCCCGGCAATTACTCCAGTCTGGGGAAGGGATGGGATCGTGGGTTGGAGCTCTGGGGTCATGGGTTCTGTTAAACCCAAAATCCAAATGAAATCCAGCACTTACTCCAGTCTGGGGAAGGGATGGGATCGTGGGCTGGAGCTCTGGGGTCATGGGTTCTATTAAACCCAAAATCCAAATTAAATGTTCCCCCCCTGCCAATTACTCCAGTCTGGGGAAGGGATGGAATCATGGGATGGAGCTCTGGGGTCATGGGTTCTGTTAAACCCAAAATCCAAATTAAATGTTCCCCTCCTGACAATTACTCCAGTCTGGGGAAGGGATGGGATCGTGGGCTGGAGCTCTGGGGTCCTGGGTTCTGGGGTCATGGGTTCTGTTAAACCCAAAATCCAAATTAAATGTTCCCCCCGTGGCACTTACTCCAGTCTGGGGAAGGGATGGGAGAGGGAGCAGATCCTGCAGGATCCACATTTCATGGCTTTTCCATCCCTGAGAATGTCCCAGGACAGGTGGGACAGGACACGAATCAGCCTGGGATAGCAGAGGGAGTTCCTACCCATGGCAGGGGGTGGAACAAAATCACCTTCAGTGTCCCTTCCAATCCAAACCACTCTGTGATTCCATGATCCAGGCCCTGGAGCCAGCTGGACTCCTCGGCTGGGCTGGAATTCCACTCTGATGGAGCCCAGACACGGCTCTGCTGCTGCAGCAGCAGCAAGTGCTGACACCATCAGCTGCCACTGATTTAATTGGATTTTCTCTCGTGACTGCCTGGCTGCTCCTAACGAGGTGCAGCCGCGAGAGGGAGGGTTCAGGATTCAATTCCGATGTTGCAAAGTGGCAGAGCCTTCAATTTTGGATATTCCCAGCACGAGGCTGAGGAATAAACCACAGAACAAACCAGGAAGGAAAGGGGTGCTTTGACAGCACTGATGAATCTTTCCTTACCAACACTGTGGGGGTTTTTTTTGGTGATAAAACGATGCTGCCAGCCACCACTGAAGCCCAGATTTGGGGTGGAAAAAGCTGAGGAGGAGCCTTTTGGGCAGCACTCATTGAAAAGAGGGGAAAAAAAATATTCAGGAAGAGGAGGAAGAAGAGAGGAAGGATTTCCAGGCGTAGCTTTGTAGCAGCAGAGTTTATTTGCTCTGCCACCTGAGTACAAGCAAGCTCTGTGTGCTGCAACCTTGTGGAAAGATTCCTGCAGGGATCCATCCATGCAGAGGGAGAGGCTGGGAAAGAGTCAGTTTGGTGTGCAGGGTTGGAAGTCCAGGATTATCCAGGTGCTGATAGGTGAAGTCGCAAAAAAATAAAGAGGAATGAGGGAATAAAGCAGGAATTTCAGGATTAGACAAGAGGATGTGGGTGCCATCAGAGGGGTGAAAAGGGAATTTTGGTGGGACACACCAACAATTTATCAGTGTCAGCTTATGACAGCCCTCATCTGGGAAATGGGAAAACCAAATCTGGGTCCTTTTATACATATGGATACATAAAATGTTTTGATGGGCACGTGGATTTCTCCTCCTGTCCCTGTCACAGGAAGAAGGAGCTTCTCAAGCGGTGTGAAATCCCCAGATCTGTGTCCTGTTATTTTTTTCTCCCTGCTTTTTCCCAGAGAAAATGGGATCAGTGCTGTCAGATGGGGAAAATGGCAGGGAATTCCCACTCCTTTGCTTAGAAAGAAGTGAATCTAAACCAGATTTGGGGGTCCTGATGGGCTGAGGATGTGCTGGGTGAGGAAAAGCTGAAATTTGAAAAACCCAGTTTTCTGCTGCCCTCACTGCTCCTGTTTGCCAGAAACTCGGGATTTTGGGGTTTTTTGCTGGAATGTTGCTCTTGATTTAATCATGGAATCATGGAATGGTTAGGGGTGCAAAAATCTTTAAAGATGATCTAATTCCAAGCCCCTGCCATGGCAGGTGGGAGAAGCAGGAGAAACGTGGAGATGCCCTGACCAGAGTCAGGGACACACCTTGGGAAATCCAGCCCAGCTGCAGGGGTGGATTTAGGAGGGATGGGATTTATCCTGAAGGATCAACCAACAGCAGCTTGTCTCGGGTTGTGGAACCAAATATGTGTATTCTATTTTAATCTGTTAAAAGCAGTTGAGGAGATGTTTTTCTTTATCTCTGGTAACTCAAGGGAGGGCCCAGATGCCTTCTGATAATGGGCCATTAACACCTCCCCAGGCCATACCCCAGCATTTCCATCATCCTGTTGTGAGATGCATCACATCCCCCCTGGCAGTGAGGGGTGCAGGAAGTTTCTCCCTGGATAAAACTGAGACACAGGAACAGGAAAACATCCAGCTTTCACCTGATTTTCTGGGAGGAAGACTGGACCTCATCTCACCAACACCAGACCCCTCCTCACCACCCCTGGACCCTTTTCTCTCAGGATCATCTCTGCTCCACCAGAACCACCTCTGCCACTCCAGGAGGACTCACTGTGGGCTACTCCCAACCCCCTGACCAACAGGGTGTCAGGTTGGAGCTCTGACTCTGTCAGGGTTCTCCAAAATTGCTGTTGGTTTGTTTGTTTGTTTGCTGGTTTGGTTGAGTGGTTTTGTTTCCTATTACATTTGTATTGTTACCATTCCCAGTAAAGAACTGATATTCCTATTCCCAAAATCTTTGCCTGAAAGCCCTGAATTGCAGAATTATAATTTGGAGGGGGTGAGGGGTTTACATTCTCCATTCCAAGGGAAACTCCAGCTTTCCCTGGCAGATACCTGTCTGTCCAAACCAAGACACAGCTAAGCCAGGCTTAAAGGCAGAACTGCCACAAAACTCCCCTGGATGCTCCTCTAGAGCAGAGTGACCCTCCCTGCTCCTCCTGGAGGCTTTGGAATTCCATCCCTGCCTCTACAGCAGCACAGCAGCACAGCCATTCAGTTCTTGCTCTCCCAACAACTCCAGCCTGGCAGGATTTGTTTAGTCCGGGCTGGCTCCTGCTGAGGCAGGGCCAGGTCAGGCACAGTCAGGTCTTTGTTCAAGGCAGCCACCGCCTAAAGCTGGAATTAAATCCTAAATTAAATAAGTTTAGTCTGCTCCACAGCCACGTGTCCCTGTGTTTTCAGAGGGCAGGGTTGGACAGCAGCCCCTGCTGGGATATCCCAAAGGAAAGAGGGAAAAAAAAAAAAAAACAACACAAAACAACCCTAAAAACCCCAACCGGCGGCACTAAAACCAACCCTCACCTAAAAGTGCTCTGAAATTTTGGGAACACGGGAGTGGTGAAGAGAGGAAAGGAGAGGGGAGGGGGGGAAAGCTGCAGGTTGTGGTTTGGCTGATGAGGTTTGAGGTTATTTTCCCGGGAAATGAGCACATCCAGCTTCCCTGCAGCAGGGGGGTGAGGCTGCTCAGACAGACCCCCCAAGCTCCAAGCCCTTCCCAAGCTCTTCCCCCTTCCAGTCAGGAGCTGGAGATCCTGAGCTTTGTCAGGGCTGATTTGATCTTGTAGGAATGTGCCCTGGATTGGCATCGATGGAAATGTTTTATTTCGGGATGTGGCACCTCGGGTTGGGAGCTGACTCCTTCCAAAACCATCCCAGGGCCCTGACCGGGCCTGGCTGGGCTGGGGGATTGCCTCTGGAAATTCCCAGGCTGGAGCAGGGAATTCCCACCCCTTTGCTTAGAAAGAAGTGAATTTAAACCAGATTTGGGCGTCCTGATGGGCTGAGAATATGCTGGGTGAGGAAAAGCTGAAATTTGAAAAATCCAGTTTTCTGCTGCCCTCACTGCTCCTGTCTGACAGAAACTCAGGATTTTGGGGTTTTTTGCTGGAATGTTGCTCTTGATTTAATAATGGAATCATGGAATGGTTTGGGGCGCAAAAATCTTTAAAATAATCTAATTCCAAGCCCCTGCCATGGCAGGGACACCTCCCACTGTCCCAGGCTGCTCCCAGCCGCAGTGTCCAGCCTGGCCTTGGGCACTGCCAGGGATCCAGGGGCAGCCACAGCTGCTCTGGGCACCCTGTGCCAGGGCCTGCCCACCCTGCCAGGGAACAATTCCTGATTCCCAAGATTCCTCCTAGCCCTGCCATCTTCCATCTTAAAATTATTCCCCCTTTCTCTATCACCCCCTTCCCTTTTCCAAAATCCCTCTCCAGTCTTCTTATAAGCCTCCGTTATGTTTTGGAATCTTCCCACCAAACTTTGTAATTTTTGTTTTCCAGCATTTTTTTTTTTTTTTTAAACTTGTCTGCAATCAGAGATGGGGGAAGAGTCTCTTCAGCCCTTCCTGAAGGTTTTTCTGGGTCATTTCTTAACAAAAACCCATTGCAGAGCACCCTGGCACAGTGGGAGGTGTCCCTGTCCATGGCAGGGGTGGCACTGGGTGAACTTTAAGGTCCCTTCTGACCCCAAACCAGTCTGGGATTTCATTTTATGGTTCCCTGCTGGGTGGGGGAGCCACTTTCAGCTGTACCAAACAGCTGAAAAGCCCTTCAGGGGTCGCTGGGGCAGATTTCTGGTGCAGAACCAAGATCACACTTCCCTCTGAGCGGCAAAAAATCCTCATTGAAAGCAACAGAAAAGAGGGGGGAACCCCAAGAATGGAAAAGAAGGAAACTACAAACTCTTTATGCTTTTGTGCTTGCCTGTGCCATACAATTTAACAAAAAAAAAAAAAAATGAAATTCTGAAGTTGTTACCATTAAGTTTTAACCATTAAGTCTCTACAGCCATTCAGTTCTTGCTGTCCCAAGCCAGGTCACAGCCTGTGAGGTTCCAGCTTTAGTGCTTGGACGGAGCAAGCGAAGCTTTTTTGGACAAGAACTGAGAGGCTGACAAGGAACACAGTGTGCAGGACATGTGCAGGCACTCCAACAAAAATGCAAATCCAGCTCTGCAGTCTCCAGCTTTTCCGGTCGGAGAGAATTGCCAGAAAATATCTCCAGTCAGGGAGAACAAAAAAGATGCTGCTGCTGCTGCTGCTGCTGCTGCTGCTGCTGCTGCTGCTGCTGCTGCTGCTGCTGCTGCTGCTGGAGAAATTCTCTTCAGTTGTTTCCAAACTCACTTTCTCTTTGGAATAACTGAGGAGAATGTCACAGGACACAGATCCTGATTTGAGGTGGATCCTTTGGAATGCCATTAAAGCCCAGGTAGGGCTGAACAGGGCGCTGCAATCAGCAGCCAAAAATCAGGGAATCCTGGAATGATTTGGGAAAGAAGGGACCTAAACACCACCTAATTCCACCTCCTGCCACTGGCAAGGACCTGCTCCACCATCCCAGGTTGCTCCAAGCCCCATCCAGCCTGAGCTTGGATACTTCCAGGCATGGAAACTCTTCCACACACAAAGAGCTTTTTTTCCCTCCTCAAAGGATTTGGGAAAAAACCTTTTTAGAAAATTGATTATTTGGGAATAACCTTTTTTTTTTCAGGATAAATGAGAAGGTGGCAGGCAATTCCAGGAAATCAGAGGAGCCCAGAGCCAGCAGAGAAGGGATGGATGGAAAAGAAAAATCCCACGGGAGCTTCCACCATTGGAGCCACCACCAAAGGAACCAAAGGAGCACAAATTTGCTCCTCACCCTTAAGCAAGGGAACAGCTTTGCAACCAAACAGGATCACAGCAAACAAATAAATCTCTGGCTCCTCCAGCAGCACCTATTCCCAGGAAAAACCTCCTCAAAGCCCCTCTGCATCATTCCTGTGGCACGGGAAGAAGGAAAATGTCACACCTGGGAGTGGCAGCTCAGCCCAGAGCGACCCTGGGTGGGTGAAGCGCCCTGGGGGCAAAGGCTCTGCTCCAGAGGGAGCTGCCAGCATCTCATCCCCACTTCCCCAGCACCAAAACCTCCTGGAATCTTCTCCCAGTCCCTAAAGCAGCCTTCAAACCCTGAGCAGGAGAGACACCAAGAAACTCAATCCCTCCAAGCCACTGTCCCCAACAAACTCCTGGAAAAACTCGATCCCTCCAAGCCACTGTCCCAAAGAAAAAAAAAACAAAACAACCAAAAAACCCTGGAAAAACTGGCCAGAGAGGCAGGAAAATAAATCAGGATGTGCAGCAGCTGTCAGGGACAGGAATCCTTTCCCTGCCAGCCTTTCCTGCCAGGTTGAATTCAGGAAGCAGCCAGTCTGAGCTTGGACATCACGGGAGGACAGAGGTAACAGCTACAGGAGAATTATTTAGGTTGTAAAGCACAAAACCTTCATCTTCACCTGAAACTTCAGCCAGAAGTAAAATTTAAAGAAATGACATGAACTTCCTGAGCAAAAAAAAAAAGGAGCATCCCAAAGCCTTTTGCTCATTTCCATGAAAGAAACTTTATCTGCTCTCATTAAGCAGCAAAGGATCTTGGATTTTTTTTTTTCCTACCAAGCAAATAAATACAGAAATAAACAGAAGGAAAATTGAGATCAGCTGGAGCCTAAAATCCCTTTTTCAGCACAGAGGGTTTGGGGGATGAAATCCATCAGCTTTGCAAAGTCTGCCCTGCGCTACTCACTGAGATCAAGGAGCTCCAGATGATTCCCATTTCTGCCTTCAAAAGGAGCCACACACACAAAAAAAAATAAAATCTTCTGTTTTCTATGGACAGACAGAATTGGTGGCCCAGACTCCCTGGTTATTCACAAATCCACTGTACCCACCCTGCTAACGAGGTCTTGGGGTGGTTTGTGAGGTCATAGCACCAAGATATCGACTGGAAAGCCCCCAAAGAAATCATTGATAAAGTCAAATTAGCTCTAAAATTTCCCTGTTTTAAATATCTCTCTGATTTTCTGTGAGAAGTCCAATCATTGAACTTGCATTGCAGAATTATTTTGGATTTCAATTTTCATTTATTCACTGGACAGCAGGGCACTGATCTTTGCATCATTTCTGGTGTAAATTCATCCCTTAATTCTGATTTTTTTTTTCCTCTGCCCACAGGATCTGGCACGAGGAGGGGGTAAAACTAAAGGATAAGAGAATGAACATAAAATTAGGCAATTTCCAGGTCAGCATTGTTCGTTAGGGGAGAAAATTTAACATTTTCAGACTAAACTTTGTAACAAATGGCTCCTCAAATAGCTGGGAAAACTCAATTTGGGTTTAGAAGAACATGAAAATCAATTTGGGTTTGAAAGAACACGAAAATCAAACTGAATGTAAATCAACCTGAAAATAAATCTGGATTTGCTCTGCGTCTCTTAATATTACGACGCCAAAGGGCCGAGAATGAAGATAATTCATATATAATTATATAGACATAATTATTATATATATAATTATTATATATATCATATGTTAATAATTTAAAAAAAAAGAAGGGGAAAACATGGATTTTCCAGAGTGGGATGGTTAATTCCCAGAGGTAATTATAGAGAGAAACAAGATCTCCAGGGGATTGAAAGGGACTTTCCACAAGGACATGGAGTGATAGGAAAAGGGGGAACCGCCCAGTTTGAGCTGGCCTTGGATGTTTTTTTGGGGATGAGGATACCCCAGCTTCTCTGGGAAATCCATTCCAGGGAGGAATTTCTTCCCAATATCCCAGAGAATCCTTCAGTTTAAAGCCATTCCTGCTCATCCTATCGCTCCATGCCCTGTAAAAAAAATCCCTTTCCAAGCCGATTTTATCGTTGGCTCAATGATTTAAGGCAGAGGTGCCAAATCCTTTGGGACAAACCCTTTCCCTCTCCACCGGGACAACTCCTGGAAGCTCCTGGGCAATCCCAGCTTTGTGACAACTCCAGCCCAGCCTTGGATGCCCTAAAAATCAGAGAAATAT
The DNA here is from genome assembly GCA_027886175.1 of Phylloscopus collybita. Lineage (NCBI taxonomy): Eukaryota > Metazoa > Chordata > Aves > Passeriformes > Phylloscopidae > Phylloscopus > Phylloscopus collybita. Next base: position 61,316,935 of record JAJNNQ010000006.1, on the reverse strand, counting down.
TTTGGAAAAACTCGACGACAAGGCGCTGACAGCTCCCCCCCACCTCATCCCGCCGGGATGCTCCCGGCGATGACAGCTCCTCCAGAAAAAAAAAAAAATAAAACAAAACAGGGGAAAAAACCAGATCCAAACAAGCTGCTCTCTAGGACTGCTGGCACCGAATATTTATTTTTTTTTTTTTCCGAATTTCCAATGTCACTTTGGAGTTTGCAAACCAAACCGCCGGCACGGGAACCGAAGCTGCGCCACCAATCCAAAGGATTTGATGAGGGGGCAGAGGTTGGAAAGCCTGGACAGAGAGAGGATTCCTGGAAAAAAAACTCTTCCCACAACCGGCAAGTCTGCGCTGCCCGCCTAACCTCGGGATTAGCTCGACTTAGAGTAGTGGAAGTGAGGCAATTAGGAGGTGATTGAGATAATTAAGTGCTTTCCCTATAGAACAGCTTCTGGAATTCCAGGAATTTCGCCTGCGGGGCGGGAGAGGTAGATAAGAGCGGAGACAAAGAAAAAGGTGCGCTGATCTGCCAGGGCTTTGTGCCCTTGCCAAAATTCCCTTTTTTTTTTTTTTTTTTTTTTTTTTAAACAGCCAGGTTAAAAATCCTTGGGATCATCCCGCTCCAATCCTGTTTTTCCTGCCTTTTATTCTCCCCGGTTTGAAAGCACGATTACGCTTCACTTATCCAGGAGCGCTTTAGGCTGGATTAAAATTTAGGCCAGACTCCGGTGACCCCCCCCAGGATGCGGTATTCCAAGGATGTTTTTGGGGATGAGGGAACCCCAGCTTCTCTGGGAATTCCATTCCAGGGAGGAATCTCTTCCCAATATCCCATAGAATCCTTCAGTTTAAACCCATTCTTGCTCATCCTATCGCTCCATGCCCTGTAAAAAAATCCCTTTTTCAAGCTGATTTTATCGTTGGCTCAATTGGGATGGCCAGGATGGCCCAGTTTGAGCTGGCCTTGGATGTCTTTGGGGATGAGAGAACCCCAGCTTCTCTGGGAATTCCATTCCAGGGAGGAATTTCTCCCCAATATCCCAGAGAATCCTTCAGTTTAAAGCCATTCCTGCTCATCCTATCGCTCCATGCCCTGTAAAAAAAATCCTTTTTCAAGCTGATTTTATCGTTGGCTCAATTGGGATGGCCAGGATGGCCCAGTTTGAGCTGGCCTTGGATGTTTTTGGGGATGAGGAAAGCACAGCTTCTCTGGGAATTCCATTCCAGGGAGGAATTTCTCCCCAATATCCCAGAGAATCCTTCAGTTTAAACCCATTCCTGCTCATCCTATCGCTCCATGCCCTGTAAAAAAAAAAATCCTTTTTCAAGCTGATTTTATTGTTGGCTCAATTGGGATGGCCAGGATTTAAGGCAGAGGCGCCAAATCCTTTGGGACAAACCCTTCCCCTCCCCACCTGGAGAACTCCTGGAAGCTCCTGGGCAATCCCAGCTTTGTGACAACTCCAGCCCAAGGATGACCGAGCCTGGAAAAGCGAAGTCCTTGGGCTCAGACACCCCAAACCCCACTGCCTGAGGTGTCTGGCTGCAAAAGTTTAGGCTGGGATTAAGTCTGGACTAATTTTAGCCCTGTCTTGTCTAAGCCAGCCTAAACCCTGCTCCCTTTCTAGCCAGGGGAGGCTGGACTGCCAGAGGGTGATTCAAGCTCCTTATCCTGGAGGTTTTTCTTGGGATGGGAACAAACCCTACAAGGAGGCGCCTCCCTGCTCCTCTCTCCACCCCCCCTCCCACACTAACAGGGAATAAACTGATGGAGCTGGATTTTTTCCATAAAATCCTGAATATCTCTCCCTTTACAAATCTCCTTTTCCTGGGCTTTTTTTTTTTTTTCGGGAATTTGAAGCTTTCAGGGTAGGTAGGCCCTGAGAATAACTTGTAGATAAGCAGAGCTGGCATAAATTTTAAATATTTATTATTTATCCTACATGGAATTTGTTTTGTTTTTCCCCCAAGGAGCTGCACAAGCTGATCCAACATGAATGTCACAACTTCCCCATATTACCCCAGGAACAGGGGTATAATAAACTGAGTTGGATTTTTCCATAAAAAAAGAGCCTCATCCCAAACATCTCATCCTTTACAAGTCTCTTCCTGGGCATTTTTTGGGAATTTGAACTCTCCTGGAAAGCAGACCCAAAGAACAACTCGCAGATAGTCAGGGCCATTATAAATTTGAGCTATTTCTTATTTATCCTACATGAAATTTTTTCTTTCCAGGGGCTGCATGAGCTGATCAGCATTATTAGCATTATTCACGACTAAAAAACATTTGTTTTCTGCCTTTTTGTTTTTCCTAAGGCTTCATTACAGTGATTACAGCACCAATAAAAAGATAACAAACCCCCTCCAGCAGGAATAAATTCCCCTAAAACTTCCAAAGGAATCACCCAAAGGTTTGGAAATGAACTTTCCTTTAGATGAACTGCACGGATTCACACAATTCTTTGGGAATTTGTGTGTCCCAAGGATTTTTCCTGCCTGCAAAACCAGTCACCGCACTCGAGTTTTAACACTGGAAAAGAGTGAAAATGCCCGAGGTGGTGGATGCCGGGTGAGATAAAGATCTAATTTAGGGAATTCTATCCGTCCATCCCGTTTTTAGCCCTCTCGGAGCAGGGAGACAGCTGGAAGTGAAATCAGCGGGGCACGTGGGAGTGAGTCAGGCAGGAGAAAGGGGAACGGGAGACTCCCACAAGCGGGAAAATCTCGGGATGCGGACGGAGCCGTGCCAAAGCCGTTTCCAAGCGCGCATAGCTGAGCCGTGAGCCTCGATGCCGTGAGTGAGCACCGAGGGAAGGAGCTGCCTGTAAGCCCTGACTCATCCATGCTTTTCATTGGAAAAGACAAGGAGAAAAAAGTAATAATAATAATAATTTAAAAAAAAAAAAAAAATCCCAGCCCGTGGAAGAGTTCTGCTGCGTGACATCACCTCGGGTAGGAATAGACGTGGAAATGTTCCTGGGCAATTCCAGGGATTTGGGAGCTTGGGAGGGGAACTGGGGGATGCTGGACTCTGGGGAGATCCTGCTTATGGGATATAGGGAGACATGGGAAAAACATAGGGCCTGGTTTGCTCTTAACACAAAGGAGAACAAGGAGAAGGAGAAGGAGAAGGAGAAGGAGAAGGAGAAGGAAAAGGAGAAGGAGAAGGAGGAGGAGGAGGAGGAGGAGGAGGAGGAGGAGGAGGAGGAGGAGGAGAAGGAGAAGGAGAAGGAGAAGGAGAAGGAGGAGGAAGAGGAGGAGGAGAAGGAGGAGGAGAAGGAGGAGGAAGAGGAGATGAAGAAGACAAGAAAAAGACAAAGATGAAGACAAAGACGAAGAAGAAGAACATGAACAAGAAGACGAAGAAGATGAAGACGAAGACGAAGACGAAGACGAAGAAGAAGAAGAAGAAGAAGAAGAAGAAGAAGAAGAAATTACCCTTTTTTTTTATTTTTTATCACTTTTGATATGTGCAGGAAGAATGTCCTGAACTGCTCAGGGAGTTCTCCCCAGCTCTAGGAAAATGTTCCTGTCTTGAAGAATCTGAGTGCATTGGAAAAGGGATTGCAAAGGCAAAATCCCATCATTTTTCCTGAGAACATGAGCAGTGTTCCAAAACTGCAGAGCTGGGAGAGATGTCCTACCCAAAAGAGAGGAACTCACGGGCCTAGTCTTGAAATTCCCACTTACTTGAGCAAGGATTTAGGGACAGACTCATAAACACAGCTGGAATTCAAAAGGAAAGGCCTCAGGGACAGTTTCTAAAGTGCCAGCAAGATGGAATCCATGGAATCATGGAATGGTTTGGACTGGAAGAGACCTTAAAGTTCATCTCATCCCCTGCCATGGCAGGGACACCTCCCACTGTCCCAGGCTGCTCCCAGCCCCAGTGTCCAACCTGGCCTTGGGCACTGCCAGGGATGAGAACTCCACAACCTCCCTGGGCAAGTCCCAAACCCCTCTGAGCAAAGTCCAGCTCATCCCTCCACTCCTGCTGCCAGTCCATGATTTGGGGCTTTCTGGCCTGGGATGTTCTCCCAGCTCCTGTGGCTGGACATGGCCACAGCCACCACAACCAACCACTGTGGCCTGCTGAGGAAACTCCCAGGTTTTGGCAGAATCTGTGGGATCCTGTGGAGGATCCCATCCCATTCCTGGTGGCTTGGAGCGTCCCTCCAAACCTTGGGGGCAACCGTGGTCACCACAGAGCAGGAGGTGACCCTGCACACCACGGGTGGTCAGCCCTGCACTGGTTTCCTGCCCTTTTCCCTCCTGAATCCTTGATCCAGCTCCTGAAATCCAGACTCCTCATGGACTGAGGCTGCAGGGGTGACTCAGGTCAAGAGTTCAGCCATGAGGTGGCCTAGGAACCCATTCCTTTCCTTGTTTTTTTCCCCGAATCTTCTTATCTGGAGTGAGAGCTGCTGGGCAGGCACTCCCAGGGCTGAACAAGGAATGACACCCTGGGCAAGGCCACGGGATTGTCCCAAATCTCCATGGTCAATTCCACCATGACTTTCCCCCACATTAAATGGGATTTTCAGCGTTGTTGGGAGGATTTTGGTGAAAGCAGAGCAACCACAGGTTGTGCTTTATCTCCAATCATTTCTCACCCCCAAACCTCACAGTGGGGGCCTTTTTATACAGGATTTTTTTGTTGTTGTTTTTTATTGCTGTCAGCCCCCACGGAAACGAGATCTTGTAGCAGGGGTAATTCCAACTGGAAGCTCAAACGTTTGGAGTTTGGCATTTTTTTTTGGCAGCCCCACGTCCCTGTGTAGGGTCCATTCTGCTCGAAACAGGTTCTCCCCTGCCAAAAATCTGTGCAGTGTGTCCAGGGAAGGAAGATGAAACCCTTCCAGGGTGGTTGGGATTTTTATTTCCAGGCACAAACCCAAGGAAAGCCACAGCAGTTACTTGAGACTCCGACATCTCCCTGAGAGGTGTGGGGATAATCAGAGCATGAGAGGGAAGAGGGTGGTGAGGAAATGGAAGTGGGAGGTCAGAAAAGACACCCAGGAAGTTCCACCTCACTGTGGAGCTCTGGAACCATCCTGGCTTGGAAAACAGCCCCAGGATTTTAAAGATTCCTTCCCCAGAGCATGAGGCAGCACAAAGGGAGGGCTTTGGATGGATTATCATCCGTGGTTTAACATCCATGGCCTCAGTTCTCACCATCATCTCCAGGAGAGAGGATGGGACATTCCTGAAATCACAGTCAGGTGTGGGGTACTTCCATATCCTCCACTCCCCTTGGAATTTCGTTGGGATGACCAGCAACTTCCAAATCTGGAGGCCAAATTCGGAGGCAAATCTGCTCCCAAAAAAAAGCAAATAAACCAAAGGTACAAGAAATTTACTTCAGGTTTGGGTGTAGGTTGTTTCTTTTTTCTTTTGTTTGTTTTGTTTTTTTAATTAAAGATGGAGCCTCTGGGTTCATTTTGGGATTTTTTTTTCCCCTCTTCTTATCTGAAATATTTTCCAACAGCTGCCTTGGGAGCTGCCGTGTTCCTATGGATGTTTGTGGTGTTGGCACAGGGCGCAGGGAGACATCCACCACGGCACCAAGGCCTTCCTGTAAAGCAGCATTTTTGTGGCTAAGTGAATTTATTGCTTCTGAAAGGTGACTCAGGGAGAGCTGTGAAGGCTGAGATCCACGAAAAAAGGGGGAAAGCAAACGATTTCCCCACTCACAATTCCCCAGGATTCACAAGGAGCTGCTCCAGGGGGAAGAGGGGACCCTGCAGGACACACAGGGAGCCCGGACCCTGCTGGGATTGCCAGGAAACAAATCCACACCTGGGATAGGAGGGAGCCAACTCATTCCTCATCTCCCTGATCCAGCTGTTTGTGTGTCCCAGAGGGTGCTGGGCACTGCCCAGGCTCCCCAGGGAATGGGCACGGCCCCGAGGCTGCCAGAGCTCCAGGAGCCTTTGGGCAGCGCTGCCAGGGATGCCCAGGCTGGGATTGCTGGGGGCTCTGGGCAGGGACAGGAGCTGGGCTGGATCTTTGTGGGTCCATTCCCACTCAGGATATTCTGTGATCATTCCTAAAACCTTGGCAGGACTGCATTCAAGTGCTTCAAGCCATTCACACCAACAGCTTCTCAATGTCCCACGTGGAATAACATGGGATGGAAGGGACCTTAGAGCTCATCCAGATCCATGGGCAGGGACACCTCCCACTGTCCCAGGCTGCTCCCAGCCCCAGTGTCCAGCCTGGCCTTGGGCACTGCCAGGGATCCAGGGGCAGCCACAGCTGCTCTGGGCACCCTGTGCCAGGGCCTGCCCACCCTGCCAGGGAGGAAATTTTTCCTAGTATCTGATCTAAACCTGTCATTTTTAAATTTGAGGCCATTCCCTGGGTGCTGTCCCTCCAGCCCTTGGCAATTGTCTCTCTCCAGCTTTCCTGGGGCTCCTGCAGGCCCTGCAAGGCCACCCTGAGCTCAGCCCAAAGCTTCTCCTCTCCAGGCTGAACAATCCCAGCTGTGCCAGCCTTTCCTCCCAGCAGAGCTGCTCCTACCTGGCCTTGGACACTTCCAGGGACGAGGCAGGGATTTTTCCTCCTTGTCCCATGTGGAGTTTCCATTTCTTTGGGAATAATCCCCTTCTCCCTGCTGTTGGAAACTCTCAGGAGATCAAGCCATGGCAACAACCAGGGATGTTTAATTGAAATTACAATGTGCACAGACCAATGGGTGAAGCCTTGCAGTGGCAGCCCAATTCCACCAGCCTCTCAAGGAAGGATTTTTCCAGCTTTAGGGTACAATAATCTGCTTTTGGGATTCCCTGGATGCACCCCCAATGTTGTTCTCCTGTAATTCCCATTCCTGCACATCCCCAGAGCTCTCTCTCTCCATGGACAGAGCCAGGGGCAGGAGCTGTGCCTTTGAAGTGACTCTTACAGGACATTACAAATCCCCTGGAAATCCGCCAAAAGCTCCGGTTTGTTTTGAAATGTTTCAGTTTTTGACTCAAGAGCTTGTCTGCAGTCCTGGAAACACCATTAGGGGTCTGTGTGACTCAATTTATGACTCAGGAAACTGCTGCTTCTGTCTCTCAAAGCAGCACATTTTGAGGTCCAGACTTCAGTCAAATGGAAGGCAGATCAAACTGAATTTTTCCCCTCCTCTCTGAGTGATTTAATTTGTCTGTACATCCAAAAAAAAATTTAAAAAAATCCAAAAAAAAAAGGGAAGAAAATAAAACAAATCCACACTTTTGTCCTAAATGCCCAGTGGACATCAAAGTCATGGAGTTGTTTATCCCATGTCTTGGTTTCTCTTCACACTGCTTGTCTCAAATCAGGGCATTTGATGTTTCGTTATCCGATATTTTATTTTACACGTCCGCAGATCCGAGGTGCAGCCGTGCCCTCGGAGCTCCTGCCTGCAGGGGAATCCCTTTGGAATGGGGCTGCTGCTGCTTCTCCTCAGCTCAGCACCCTGAGCTGTAAAATCCTGCCCCAGGCAACACAGAAAACTCACTCTGCTGCAAGAACCGTGCCACTGCACAGCCCTCCCTTCAGAAAACTGGAAATATTGGTTTTTTTTTTTTTTTTAGGATTATTTTGGGGTTCTCCTCCTTGAACCACGCTGAGCACAGCTCAGGAGCTTTTATCTTTCTAAGTTCCACGAGCTCCTGGCACAGAGCTTTCCTCTCAAACTGGAGACATCCAGAGTTAAATCCTGATTTTCCTGCCCGTTCCTGCCCTCAGACTCTCCCCAGACACCACAATGACCCCTTTTTTTCCCACAGGGGCAGAGTGGTTTCTCATGCTCTGTGCCCTCTTTGGCCAATCCTATGTTCTTGCAAAAATAAAATAAAATAAAATAAAAATAGAGATAAACAAACCCCAGTTTGTTCAGCCAGGGGTTGAACAGGATTCCAGAAAACCCCCATCAGTTTTAGGATTTAACTCTCTCGGAGCCCCTTTAGGCACTGGAAGGGCTCTGAGGTCTCCCTGACCTTTCCCAGCTCTTCCAGAGGAGAAAACCAGGCCTGGGAGTTTAATTTGAAGTGCTTTCCACAGCATGTCACAGCAACATCTAAATTCAATTTACGCTCCCGAATTCTCATCTGTTACCTATAAAATGAAATTATCTGTGGCTCGTTGACAGCCTTGAGTGGCAAAGACATTGACTGAGATCATCCCACCGCTTTCCACCCCATTTGCAGAGAATTTCCCCTAAACCCTGGTTCAGAACCAGCCCTAAGCAAGATTTCCTCTCTTCCTTTCCACTTCAGGCAGTTAACTTCCTGAGAAACCTGGTTTGGAACCAGCTCTAAGCAAGATTTCCTCTCCCCCCTTTCACTTCAGGCAGTTAACTTTCCCTAAACCCTGGCTCAGAACCAGCCCTAAGCAAGATTTTCTCTCCTTCCTTTCACTTCAGGCAGTTTCTCTTGCTTTATTTTATTTTATTTTATTTTATTTTATTTTATTTTATTTTATTTTATTTTACTTTACTTTACTTTATTTTATTTTATTTTATTTTACTTTACTTTACTTTACTTTTATTTTATTTTATTTTACTTTATTTTATTTTATTTTATTTTATTTTATTTTTTATTTTAATTATTTCCAGCACAAACCTGCCAAGCCCAGAAAACCAGGAAGAGAAACTCCTTCCTTTCCCCTACCCTTGGCTGGAATATTTTAGAAAAAAAAAAAGTGACTTGGACTCCATTTGTTCTCTGACTTAAGCAGAATGCAGAGCTTAGGGAAGGGTTTGGGAGGTTTTTTGGGGAGGATGAGGCGATGCTGTGGTTGGAAATGAGGAGGAAGGAGAAGCCAATTAAACCCAGGAGGTGGATGCACTCCCCAGGCCTGGAGCTGCTTCCCTAAAGGAGGAGAAACAGTTGGAAGCCGAGGAAATGAGGCTGTGGTAGGGAAAGCCTTGGCTCTGCTCCACGTTATTTTATTTTATTTTTTTTTTTTTTATAGGATGATGTTGGAGAGGGAAAGAGAAGCTTTTGCTGAGTTTCCAAACGCTCTCACAGCTCTCAGCAGCCTGGGCACGCTCCTCGCAGCCAAGGAATGCACCTGTGCTGGGAAAAGCTGTCCCAGTTTCCAGCAGGAAAGCTGAGAACAGCCCCCACCAGCTCCTCTGGCTGCTCCCCTGCTCCAGCATCACCTCCTGTCTGCAACAGCAGCTCGGGATCAAAACCCAGGGAAGGAAACTCAGCTGAACACGTGGAAAATTCTGCTGCCATGCAGCTTGTTTGGAGTGCAAAGCAGGGAAGCATGGAATCTCCTGAGTGGGGAGGGATCCACAAGGAATGATGGGGAGAGACAATTGCCAAGGGCTGCAGGGACAGCACCCAGGGAATGGCTTCCCAGGGCCAGAGGGCAGGGCTGGCTGGGATCTTGGGAATCAGGAATTGTTCCCTGGCAGGGTGGGCAGGCCCTGGCACAGGGTGCCCAGAGCAGCTGTGGCTGCCCCTGGATCCCTGGCAGTGCCCAAGGCCAGGCTGGACACTGGGGCTGGGAGCAGCCTGGGACAGTGGGAGGTGTCCCTGCCATGGCTGGGGTGGCACTGGGTGGGATTTGAGGTCTCTCTAACCCAAATTATTCCACGTGGGAAGTTGAGGAGCTGTTGGTGTGAATGGCCTGAGGCACTTGAATCCTGCCAAGGTTTTAGGAATGATCACAGAATATCCTGAGTGGGAATAAACCCACAGGATCATCGAGTTCAGCCCCTGTCCCTGCCCAGAGCCCCCAGCAATCCCAGCCTGGGCATCCCTGGCAGCGCTGCCCAAAGGCTCCTGGAGCTCTGGCAGCCTCGGGGCCGTGCCCATTCCCTGGGGAGCCTGGGCAGTGCCCAGCACCCTCTGGGGGAAGCACCTGGCCCTCAAATCCAACCCCAATCCCTCCTGGCACAGCTCCAGCTGCTCCCTGGGTGCTGTCCCTGTGCCAGGAGCAGAGACCAGAGCTGTCCCTCTGAGGAGCCGCAGCCCCTGAGGAGTCTCCCCTCACTCTCCCCTTCTCCAGCTGGACATTCCAAACACCCTCAGCTGCTCCTCCTCCACTCCAGGCCCTTTCCCATTTTTTCATCCCTCCTTTGGATGTTCTCCAATAGCTTAATACCATTTTTTTTGGTGTTGTGGTGCTCCAAACCAGCCCAGGACTGGAGGTGAGGCAGCCAGAGCAGGCCAATCCCTCCCTTGCCTGGCTGGAAATCCCATCCTTTTCCCAGGACATGCTCTCCCTGTCTCCCAAGGGATTTTTTTTTTTTTTTTTGCTGGAAGCAGCAGAGCCTGACTCATTTGGAAGTGCCCAGGATGAAGGGATCAGGAAGGCAGAGGAGGGAAGAGGAGGAACCTCTCTCAGATCCCTGCACTCCATCCAAGAGCTTCCAACTCTGTGAAAACACCACGAGGCCAGGAGAGAAAACATCCACTCCAGGCTTCTCAAAACACAGCAACTGAAGCTTCTTGATAATTAGCAAGGGGTTTTGTTGGGTTTTTTTGTTTTGTTTTGTTTTGTTTTGTTTTGTTTTGTTTCTGGCTTCCCTTGCTGCCCACACCTCAGCTGCTGACTGGAAAAGCAAACACAGACACAAGTGTGAATTACTGAGCTCCTGACGGGGCAGGACTCAGCCAGCCTCTGAGTCAGGCTTTACAAAAAAAGGATTTTTTCGGGTTTTTGAGAAGGAATTTTCACCCCTGGCCTGCAGAGGATGGACCCTGGATCATCCCCTGCTCTGCCAACAGCACCCGGGGCCTGGCAGGGCTTTGTGTGGCTGAAAACAGAGAGGGAAATTTGGGATCCAGTTAAAGTTTCATTCAAGGCCAAGCTATTTTTTTTCCCTTTTTTTCCTCTTTTTTTTTTTTGGTGAAAAGATATGGAACAGGGTGCCCAGAGCAGCTGTGGCTGCCCCTGGATCCCTGGCAGTGCCCAAGGCCAGGCTGGACACTGGGGCTGGGAGCAGCCTGGGACAGTGGGAGGTGTCCCTGCCCATGGGATGGGATGAGCTTTAAGATCCCTTCCACTTCTACTTCCTGAACACATTCTGGGATTTCACCATTTTCTGACTCTCTTTTAAGCTCATCAGTCCTAAGTTCCAAACCCCAAATCCTCATTTCCTAACCTCAAGTGAAAGCATCCCAGTGGAAAGGAGTGAATCCCCTCACACAGAAATACAGGAATTGTTCTCTTTCTCCTCCTGCTCCAAAATCCACCTCCAGGTTTCCATTCCCATAAATCCTGCAGTCCCTGCTCCTCCTGGATCCCAGATTTCCTGACTATCCTGAGGAAACTCAGCCCAGCCCGACTCCATCTATCCCAGTCCCTGCTGTTGACAAAGTAATTCCATAATTAGCTAAACAAATGAACGGCCTCCAGTGATTAAGCACCGTAATTAATGGGTTTGAACGGGGCAGGTTTAGGGGGCAGGATGAAATTTCTGTCTGCATGAACTCCCCCTGGAAATCCTGAGCATCACAGGGGGGGGCCCAACATCTCTTTTAAAGGAAACAATTAACGATGACACTGAATGAAAACACTGGCTAGAGAAAGTCAGCAGAGTTCTGGAATCATGGCCAAGTTTATCCAAAGCTAAAGAGATGTTAGGATCCTTAAAATCTCTTTTTTTAGGCCATTATAATGTCTAATGAAGTTTGTAATGAAATATAATAATATTATAATTATATATACAATATTATAGATATACAATATATAATTTTGTAATTAAATATATATAATATATAATATATAATATATAATATATAATATATAATATATAATATATAATATATAATATATAATATATAATATGTATTAAATAAAAATAATCAATATATAACATAACATAATATATTATAATCTGTTATATAATGTAATTAATAGAATAGAATAGAATACAATATATAATACAATATACAATTATATTATATTATATTATATTATATTATATTATATTATATTTACAACATATAATCTATAATCTATAATCTATAATATTTATAATATATATGTTATGCTATATGTTATATAGTTTACATTCTCTATTTTACATTCTGTATTTTATATTTTATAGATTATATATATTGGATTATATATTCTATACCGATATAAACTCCCCATGGAAATCCTGAGCACCACAAGGGAATCCATATTTCCCCCCCAAAATGAATAATTTAAGCTAAAATCAGCTGGGAATGCCCCAAATTTTCCGACTTGATGGCAGGAAAATCCTTTTTCCAAGCCAGAGGAAGCAAAAAAATCCTTGCTAAGTTTTCCTAAAGTACCTGCAGGTTTCAGGGAGAAGATGTGGGAGCAGATGGAATTTTGGCTGGAGCAGTCGTGGTTCTGATTCCAAACTCTGAGGGGCTTGGTGGTAATAATAATAATAATAATTATTATTATTATTATTATTAATATTACTACTATTATTATTATTATTCCAGCCCTTTCTTATCCTCATTTTGTGGCTAAAACTCTGAATCCCTGAGGCCTGGGATCCCTCTGGAGCTGGGCTAGATTCCCTGAATGGATTCAGGAACGACCCGGAGAGCAAGTGGGCACCAAATTTATTAAAAGTGATGGAAGATGGGCTCCTAAATCCCTTGGGAACCTCAGGAAATGTGAAATTGTGCTTCTAAATGGGTCAGATATTGTTTATAACTTCCTACCACACTCAGCTGTTCCTGACCCATGGAATCATGGAATGGTTTTGGAGGGAAAGGTCCTTAAAGTTGAGTTCCCTGCTGTGGGCAGGGCCACCTCCCACTGTCCCAGGCTGCTCCAACCCGACCTTGGGCACTGCCAGGGATCCAGGGGCAGCCACAGCTGCTTTGGGAATTCCATCCCAGCCCCTCCCCGCCCTCCCAGGGAACAATTCCTGCCCAAGATCCCATCTAAAGTTCCCAGTTCCAAGAAAAAGTGAATAGCCCAGCTTTGAAATGAGCTCCCTGGAAAGCCACAGGAGTGACCTGCTCCCTTTTTTCCTTGGGAAACCCGAGGATTGCAGGGAGCAGCTGGCTGAAACAGGAGCCCTGCGCCCCACGCTCCCTTTTGTGCACAGATCCCAATAAAAAGGGGGATATTGGATGTCCTTGGGCAGGTGTTCCTGGATTAAAGGGGATAAATTCTGATCTGGGTCTTTTTAGCACGACTTCAATCAATATTATTGAGTGAGCAACCTCCTTATCTCCTACCAGCAAAGGAGGGATTCGGGTTTGGCTTTTGGGAATTTTTGCAGATAGAGTTCATTAAAAAATAGATCAGAGTTTTGTTAAAAACAGACATAATTCCAGGACTGGAAAGAGCTGAGAAGAAAGATGGAGAGAGGTAATTTCCAGTGGATTAAGGGACAGGAGCCAGGGAGTGGCTTCCCAGTGCCAGAGGGCAGGGCTGGCTGGGATCTTGGGAATCAGGAATTGTTCCCTGGCAGGGTGGGCAGGCCCTGGCACAGGGTGCCCAGAGCAGCTGTGGCTGCCCCTGGATCCCTGGCAGTGCCCAAGGCCAGGCTGGACACTGGGGCTGGGAGCAGCCTGGGACAGTGGGAGGTGTCCCTGCCAGGGCAGGGGTGGCACTGGGTGATCTTCAAGGTCCCTCCCAACCCAAACCATTCCATGATTCCAGGATTCCATGGTTCCACGTCCTCAGCACCCACTATCAGAGACATTTTACAAGGGCTTGCAGTGACAGGACAAGGAACAATGGCTTTAAACTGAAAGAGGGAAGGTTTAGACTTGGTATTAGGAAGGAATTCTTCCCTGGCACAGGGTGCCCAGAGCAGCTGTGGCTGCCCCTGGATTACTGGAAGTTTCCAGGTTGGACATTGGGGCTGGGAGCAGCCTGGGACAGTGGGAGGTGTCCCTGGTCATGGCAGGGGTGGGATGGGATGATCCTGAAAATCTCTTCCACCCCAAACCATTCCATGCATCTTAAGACCTGAATTTAACCTGAGCTAGCAGAGGCAATTCATCAGGAGAAAAATCCTTCCTGATCCTCTAGAAGTTTCTGTGCTGGGAGCTTCCCAGCCTTTTTGTTGCTCTTATGGCAAGAATAATGTTTGCTTTAGGGAAGAAATTATTTGATGCTGATAAGAAAAGATAGCTCGTTCAGAGGAGTGGGGCAAATCTTTCCTGGAGGTCACAGAGGAAAGATTTGTTTTTAGGCAGGATCAATAATATTTGGTTTTACAGCTTCACCCCTCTTGACATCTTTTCCTCTCTGCAGACACTGATTCTCCTCTGTGGCAGCTGCATCCCAGGATCACCAGGGTGGGAAGAGCCCTCCAGGATCATTCAAACCCTGTCCCCAAGGGCCACATCCAGACTCCTCCTAAACCCTCCCACAGACAGGGACTCCACCATGGGTAACTTATTCCACTTCCTGACTGCTCCTGTGGGGGGTAAAAAAAAAAAAAAAAAAAAAAAATCTCAATTCTCTTTTCAGAACCTCCCCTGGCACATTTTAAGTCCATTTTATTTTCATCCTTTCACTTGAGTTGTGACATCTCAGAGTCTGCATCGCACTGAGACAGAAGACTGGATGTGGCCTTTGGGGACAGGGTTTGGGGTGGTGCTGGGTTGCACTGGATGATCCTGGAGCTCTCTTCCCACCCTGGTGATCCTGGGATGCAGCTGCCACAGAGGAGGATCAGTGCCTGCAGACAGGAAAAGATGTGAAGAGGGGTGAAGCTGTAAAACCAAGTGTTATCGCTCCTACCTAAAAACAAAACCTCTGTGACCTCCAGGAAAGATTTTTTTTGAGATCTTTGTGTCACTGATGGCCCCTGAGCCCAGAAACGCTTCTCACTCTGTCTCAGCAGTCCTGATCTCCTCCAGAAATGCTCTGAGCATGGGTTGGACTCAGCCCAAGGAAGTGCTCAGGGACATCAGCCCAGCAGGGTGACACGTGTGGGCGCAAACTCCCCAAACCCCAAACCATGGCGGGTCCAGACTTTTCAATCCAACTGCTGACTGAAGAAGGAATTCAGTGGAGGAGAAACACTGAGAATCCCAGAGAAAATCCAAAAGGAACCTAAAGGAACACTTATTTGCAACCCCCTTCCCTCAGCGCCCAGCCCCACAGGAGGGCGGCGAACCCGCGCTGGGAGAGCTCCTGTCCCTTCTGAGAAACCAAAATAACTAAAAAAAAAAAAAAAAAAGTGAGTGAGAGAGAGAGAAAAGGACAGGAAAGCACCGGGGGGAGCAGGGGGGAGCGGGGACGGAACTGCTGCAAGAGTTGAGCCTTATCAGCCCCAGGCAGGGGCTGCGGTTTGCTCGCTCTCGCAACCCTCCTGCAACCGCCGCTCGCCTTCCTACAAACAGGATGCCCCAAAGAGGCCGGCAGCTGGCCTGGGACTCTGGGGACAGGGAGATTTGGGGTGCTTTGTGCCAGCTTGGAGCCTCTGGAGGGTTTTTTTGGTTTTTTTTTCCAAGTGGGTGCAGGTGTGTCCCGAGCTCCTTGGTGAGCGGAACGAACGAGAACGAAAAACGTCGCGGCGCGGCTCGGCTGTGTGGCGGGGGAAAAGGCTGAGCTCCCGTTTTTGCTCCCTTTTGGTGATTCCGCCCCAAAATTTGTCCTTGAGGAAGGGGCTGTGCTGCACTGAGACGCCGAGGGGGATATCTCTGGTGTGCCCAGAAGGATTGAGGATGCTCCAGCCTTGGAATTGTCCAAGGGCAGGTTGGACGGGGCTCGGAGCAACCTGGGAAGAGTGAGTGGGATGGGGTGGGAATGAAAGGGGCTTCAAAGTCCCTTCCAACCCAAACCATTCCATGAATCCATGCAGATTTCCATGGTTTCCTTGCTGTGCAGCCCCCCTTGGCTGGGGTGAGGGCTGAATTAATGGAAATGCTGCTGAAAAGCCAAAGGAGCAACTGGAGGTGCCCAAGGAAGGCCTGGAGGTGGCACTCAGTGCTCTGGGCTGGGGACAAGGTGGGCACGGGGCACAGCTGGGACTCTGTGGTCTCAGAGGTCTCTTCCAGCCTCAGGGATTCCGGGATTCTGGGATTCTGTCCTCACAGTCTGTGGATCCTGACACCATTTCCACCCTCCCCGCCCCAAATTTTGCAGCTGAGGCTCCTCAAGGAGCACGTTCTGTTCTCCAAGGTCACTTGGGCTGTCCCACAGAGAAACCTGCCCTGCAAACAAGCCAGGCACCAGCCTGGAATTTTACCCAGAAGGGAGATATGGGGGGAAAAACAACACAAGCTCTGCCCCTGCTCTGATAATTCCCTGGGCAAAGGTTATTTATTCCCTGTGCCAGAGGTGGAGCCTTTCCCAACGGCAGCCTTGGCTTTGCAGCAGAGCTCTGCACCCTGCAAGCGTTTCTGGAACTTCCCAGATCAGCACCAGAGAGAGAAGGGGGGAAAAAAAAAAAAAAAAGTAAGCTCTGGAATTATTTTTTGTTTTTAAGATGAAATTTTACTTTTCAATTATTTTCTGCAAGAAAAAAAAAAAAAAAAGGAAGAAATAATTTTAAATGCGTGAACAAAGTCTCCGTGTGCCACAGGAACCTCCTGCTCTGCTGGAGCCTGGGAGGATTTTAGGGAGTCTATCAAGAACATCCTGAGTTGGAAGGGACCCAGCTTGATGTCCAGAAACAGCTCTCGGCATTTTCAAGTTCTCCTGCTGCTCAGAAGTAACTGGAGAATGCTTTTTTCCCTCTGGATTTTTTTTTTTTTTTTTTGTGGATTGCAGCTGGAGAGGTCCAACGTTAGAGCCCTGAAATAATGTGTGGTGCTCAGGAAATTTCTGATTAAAACATCAGCTTGATTCAGTCTGAATTTTGAAGTAAACATGAGATCTTTTGGGAGACAGTTGGGCTCAGAACTGTGAAATTGAAGTGCTCAGAGCTGCTGAATTTATCATCTGCTCATTCTTCCCTAATTCTTCACCCATGAAGAAGATGAGGAATATCCTATTCTCAGCGTAATTTAAGCATTTCAGGATGGATCTGGCTATCTTTGGATGCCACTGGGGCCAAACTGAGCTGCAACCTCCTCTCTCAGGCTGCTCTTGTGGAGGCAGAGCTTGTGTGATCTCTCCTCGTTCTCTCTGGCCCTCCCCCAGCTTCTGTGGTTTGTGGGCCAACTTTACCAAAGTTGATAGAGCAGAAGTGGGCTGAAGTTCCTCTGGCTTTCATGAAACGTGGCTGAGGCTCTGTCAGAGCTCCCTCCCAGCTGAAGGGAGCCTGAGGGAGGTTTTGGATTCCTCGAGAAAGGAAAAACCTTCCATCAGATTCAATCCCTGTGGGATTTCAGAGACCTCAGGCACAAAGCACATCCCTGTCTGTAGGAAATCAGCTTCCTTGGGTCTGCCCAGGACAGCATCTCCTGGCTTTCTAATTGCATCAAACCAGACTTGTCTTGAATTCAGGTGAAGCCTCAATCTGAAATTTTACCCTCCAAGAAGGAGACTTTTAGTGGCTTTGCACGTTTTCAACGAAAGCCTTTCGGAATTTCCCACTCAAGAAAGGCTTCGCTGGAAAAAGAACAACGAATTCCCATGAGAAGCAGGAGAGGTTTTCACCACACTGCACAGGTCGTGGGGAAGGCCCCCCCGCCCCCCCATTAACAACATTTGGATTCCATGGAATGAATATCCATGGAGTAATTAATATCCATGGAGTAATTAATATCCATGGGGTAATTGCCCAGGGTGTTCCAGGCAATCAATCCATCCCCATCCCAAGTGCTTCTCCAACATTTCCCTCAAAACATGACCAGGTCAGGGAGCGACCCAGCCCTGGGGGCACCTCTGGGCTGCTGTGTCCAGCCCTGGCTCCTCAGCACAGCAGGGACAGGAGCTCCTGGAGCTGAGCAAGGGCCTGGAGCATCTCCGTGCCCAGGAGAGGCTGAGGGAGCTGGGGCTGCTCAGCCTGGAGAGGAGCCCCAGCTGAGAGGGGCCCTCAGCCCTGGGTGTCCCTGTCTGTCCCTGTCTCCCCCGTCTGTCCCTGTGTGTCCCTGTGTCCCCCTGTGTGTCCCTGTGTCCCCCTGGCTGTCCCTGGCTGTCCCTGTGTCCCCCTGTGTGTCCCTGTGTGTCCCTGTGTGTCCCTGTGTCCCCCTGTCTGTCCCTGTCTGTCCCTCTCTGTCCCTGTGTCCCCCTGTGTGTCCCTGTGTGTCCCTGTGTGTCCCTGTGTCCCCCTGTCTGTCCCTGTGTCCCCCTGTCTGTCCCTGTCTGTCCCTGTCTGTCCCTGTGTCCCCCTGTCTGTCCCTGTGTCCCCCTGTCTGTCCCTGTCTGTCCCCCTGTCTGTCCCTGTCTGTCCCTGTGTCCCCCTGTCTGTCCCTGTGTCCCCCTGTCTGTCCCTGTCTGTCCCTGTGTCCCCCTGTCTGTCCCTGTGTCCCCCTGTCTGTCCCTGTCTGTCCCCCTGTCTGTCCCTGTCTGTCCCTGTGTCCCCCTGTCTGTCCCTGTCTGTCCCCCTGTCTGTCCCTGTCTGTCCCTGTGTCCCCCTGTCTGTCCCTGTCTGTCCCTGTGTCCCCCTGTGTCCCCCTATCTGTCCCTGTGTCCCCCTGTCTGTCCCTGTCTGTCCCTGTGTCCCCCTGTGTCCCCCTATCTGTCCCTGTGTCCCCCTGTCTGTCCCTGTCTATCCCTGTGTCCCCCTGTCTGTCCCTGTGTCCCCCTGTCTGTCCCTGTCTGTCCCTGTCTCAGGGAGGGCAGAGCAGGCCCAGGCTCTGCTCCAGGCCCAGCAATGGCCCCAGAGCCCCGGGCAGGGCCTGAGCCCAGCAATTCCCCTGCACAGGAGGCACAACTTCTGCCCTGCTCTAATCCTGGCTCGAGCCAACCCTTTTTGCCTCAACACCCTCCTCACTTTTTTTTTTTTTTCTTTTAATCTACCACATCACAACTTGCATCAGAGCTCTGACACAAGCTGCCTCCCCAGTTTCAGATCTATTCAAGTGAAAAAGTAGCAACGAAGAAAACCAGTTCAGAAATAATTATCTTTTTTTTTTTCCCCCCTGCTGCCTTCTCCCTCCCACGCCCAGCACATGCCACTTTCGAGTTCTGCGTTACCAAAATTAACGTTGGTGTTGCTGCATTACCAAAATGAACAGGCCCAGGCTCGTGCAGGAACCTTCCAGGAGAGCCTGGAAGAAGGAAATGAAGATCCCACAGGAAAGCTGTTGATCTAAGTGGGATCTATGCACGGCTCTGAACTTGAGATTTGGGGAGAAAATCAGGAATTTTGGAGGGATATTCAGCACTTGTTGACTCAGGGCTCTCTGTGAAGTCAGAAATTAAAGGGGAGGACTGCACAGCAGCTCCAGGAGAAGCCAATCCTTCCATCCCAGAGAGTTTGTGCATTTCCCATCCCTGGAAGTGTCCAAGGCCAGGCTGGATGGGACTTGGAGCAACCTGGGATAGTGGAAAGCCGTAAGTGGGAAGTGGTTGAAATAAGATGATTTTCAAGGTCCCCCCAACCCAAACCAATCCATGATTCCACAATCCCTTCCTGACTTTCTAAAAAAGCTCCAGCAATCAGGATCAAAGAGAGGAATTCCGGGTGCCAGGCACAGAACCAGGATTTCTTTGGGCCGCCTGCATCCATGGGATCCCAAGGGAAGTGGGAAGACACCAATGAAGGAAAGGACAATAATTTAATAACCCAGTAGGATGAGCAATGGGGGATTGACTACAAACACTGAGCTTCCAAAAAAAAAATCCAAAAAAAAAACAACAACTCCAAAAAAAAAAAAAAAAATCCCTGGAAAAATGCCAGTGGATTATTCTGGGAGCACAACCTGGGGGAGTTTTCTCTGTTCCTTTATTTTAACTCAGGGGCAGAGGCAGCTCCAAACACCTGTGTCTCAAATATCAGCAGCTGGGCCTCAGATTTCCATCACCCAACCATTCCCAGGAATCCTGGCAGCTCCAGCTGCTCGGGATATGCCCCATTCCAGGAAAATGCAGCCCCCAGTGGAAAGGGAGGGCAGCAGAGGAAAAGTGGCTTTGCTATTCAAGGGTTAAATCAGACACACAATGTAAAATTTCTTCCCCTTCCATAATTTCTCACCCTCTTTTCTGCACTGAATTCTGGTAAAAAATAAATAAATAAAAATTTTCAGAATGGATTTTTTTTCAGGTGAATCTTTAATCCACTCGGTTATTTTATTTTATTTTATTTTATTTTATTTTATTTTATTTTATTTTATTTTATTTTATTTTAATTTATTTTATTTATTTTGCCTTCATTTTC
The DNA here is from genome assembly GCA_027886175.1 of Phylloscopus collybita. NCBI lineage: Eukaryota > Metazoa > Chordata > Aves > Passeriformes > Phylloscopidae > Phylloscopus > Phylloscopus collybita. Next base: position 61,296,791 of record JAJNNQ010000006.1, on the reverse strand, counting down.
TGTTAACTCAAAGCAGGTTGGTCTCCAGCTGCAGAAATGCAAACCAGCAGCAAAATTTGCAAACCTGAGCCATTGCACTAGAAATGTTTGGGTGAACTGGTTGGTGGCAAGTGCTGCAAAGAGCAGCATTTCCTCCAGACCTCAATCACGAGGTCGTTTTGTTTTCTCACCGAAGAAAAAGAAGTGCAGGTAATGAAATCCTAAAATAGGACAGCTCGTGGTTGGTTTTTGGGGTTTTTTTTTTTCTATAGGTTATTTATTTAATTTCTCATTCTTCTTTGAGCTGCAGTTTCAAATGAGAGAGGTCTTAATTTTCTGCAGGAAAAAAAAAAACAAAACCCAAACCAAACCCCAAAAATATTTTTAAAAAATCCAGCAATGCTTTAAAATATTCAAGTCCTTCACCTTAACAAGTGAGGGGCTTCAGCCAGAAAACAAAAAGATTTTTTTTTTCCTGGAAATGAATTGAAATCTGATCACAAATTTCTGGTAAATCATGTTTGGGTGGGTTTTGTTGTTTTTTTTTTTTTTTTTTTTTCCCCACAAAACCTCTGTGTAGGAATTTGTATAAACCTGAAGCTTCAGAGGTTGACCTCGTGTCCAGCCTGGTCCCACACCTGATCCCCTCAGACACCAAAGGCTGACAAGGAGCTGAGACAGATGAAAAACCTCCAACTGCTTCTGTTTAAAAAGTGCTTTTGATCTCCACCTGGGGTGGTTTTATCAAAGCAGGAACACCTCAGAACCTGAAGAGCTTTTTCCCTCTCCACCTGGGTCACGAATGTGCCCAAAACTTGGAGCTGTCACAGGAAGGAAGGACTGGGGGGGGGAGGCTGCCCTAAAAAACCTGGAAAAATGAGCCAAGCCACCAGTGGGCAGCTGGAATTGGGACCTCTGGCTCACACAGAGGGGTTTTTTATTCAGCACATCCTGAGAATGGGGCAAAACAGGGCAGGGAGGACGAGGATTGACCTGCTGGAGCAAACCAGAGGAGGCAGCAGGATGAGCAGAGGGATGGAGCAGCTCTGCTGGGAGGAAAGGCTGGCACAGCTGGGATTGTTCAGCCTGGAGAGGAGAAGCTTTGGGCTGAGCTCAGGGTGGCCTTGCAGGGCCTGAAGGAGCCCCAGGAAAGATGGAGAGAGACAATTGCCAAGGGCTGGAGGGACAGCACCCAGGGAATGGCTTCCCAGTGCCCAGGGCAGGGCTGGCTGGGATCTTGGGCAGGAATTGTTCCCTGGCAGGGTGGGCAGGCCCTGGCACAGGGTGCCCAGAGCAGCTGTGGCTGCCCCTGGATCCCTGGCAGTGCCCAAGGCCAGGCTGGACACTGGGGCTGGGAGCAGCCTGGGACAGTGGGAGGTGTCCCTGCCCATCCAGGGGTGACACTGGGTGGGTTTTGAGGTCCCTCCAACCCAAACCATTCCATGATTCCATGATACTGCTCCAAAGCAAAAAGCTTTGGTATTTGAAGAGGAACTGCTGACCTGGGCCATCAGTGCCACACCTTTTTCTGCAGCACAAGAGTCATCCCAGGTCTCACCCAAAGCCCAAAGCCATCAGCCAGGCCTTTCCAGTGGTTTCCCTGACTCTTGGATCAGATTCCATGGACACAAATTAACGAGTTGTCTTAACTGCCCCAGTAAATTGTGACCCTAAATCATCTCTCCTTGCCCAGAAATCAGTTTAATGACACAAATTCACCCCACGGGGAGACCCTAAATCCCCCTTCATGGTGGTAACGTGTTGTTATCTCAAATGAGATTTATAGAACCATGGAATATCCTGAGTGGGAATGGACCCACAAAGATCCAGCCCAGCTCCTGTCCCTGCCCAGAGCCCCCAGCAATCCCAGCCTGGGCATCCCTGGCAGCGCTGCCCAAAGGCTCCTGGAGCTCTGGCAGCCTCGGGGCCGTGCCCATTCCCTGGGGAAATTGTGACAAAAATGACCATTTCCATTGCAAATCCCTATCAGAGGAAAAGAAAACCACCCCAGCATTAAAAGCTGTGATTGTTATTCTAAAATCTCAATGATTCATCACTTTTAAACCCCCAAAGTTTATCCTCTCTCTGCTTTTTAACCTTGGCAAGTCATTCATGTCTAGCTCCCAGGCATGCTGTACATGAAACCCTGCTTCATTTAGAAAATCAAATCATTTTCTCCAGTAAGGGACAGCCAGGAGAAGTTCATGTTCCTATAAGAGACCTGATTCTTGGTTTCAGTGCACAACGTGGTTTTATTTTTTTTTTTTTTGCTTGGTGTGAAAAACGTGTGGGTGTTCAGCCCCTTCCATGATCACTTTTACAGGTTTGATAAAGAGAAAACTCTGCAGACTGAGGGCTCCCTTTCCTCTCAGAGGTGGCCAAAAGGATGGAAAAAGTTGTAAATGAATTTTTCACAGAGCGTTTGGGGCAACGAAACCCCCACCTATTGCAGCAAGTGATATTCAGCAGTACAGGCTCAGAAAGGTTTGGGTTGGAAGATCACCCAGTGTCACTCCCTGCCATGGGCAGGGACATTTTCCACTGTCCCAGGTAGCTCCAAGCCCTGTCCAAGCTGCCCTTGGACACTGCCAGGGATCCAGGGTGATGCCTTAAATTTCAGCTTTCACAGTTCCAGATTCTGTGCTGCCTAAGGATGGAGTTCTCAGCCTCACATTAAGTGTCACTCAGCTCTCCCCACAGAACAAATAGACAAAAGAAATCTTTTCCTGCTGAGGACCAAGGACAACTTTCAGGCCCAAAAAGCACAAACAAGGGTGGCTGCAGAGAGAAAACAAGAAGGGTGGGACTGCAGAACCTGCAGCTGGAACTGGACAATTAAACCCCAATGTGCCAACGGACCAAAACTGATAAAAATGTAAAGTCTTGTGATCAAGGAGCCATTTTGTGTGGCCATTCCTAACTCACCCTGGGTGCAGCCTTGGTCAGGCTCCTGTAAGACTCCAGGTGGGTCCTGGAAGTCTCCTTGGTCAGACTCCAGGGTGGGTCCTGGAAGCCTTTTAAAAAATATCTACTTTATTCCCTAGTTCTGTACAGTCTCTGTTTCAGGCATCAAGGGGCAGCCACAGCTTCTCCAGGAATTTCATCCTAAGAATTTCCCCCTGATATTTAACCTAAACCTCTCTCTTTTAGTTTAAAATTTTGTTAATGAAACCTGAACTTGAGTGCATCTTCCAGATATGAATTCTATTCCATCTGACTCATACAGACCCCCAGAGCTCATTTACATGGAGGTCCTGAAAACCAGAAGTGTTTTATAGAACTCTGATATCATCTGGTAACTGAAATCTGAAATGCAAAGCCCTTCCCACGAAGTGGGTGGAGCCCTGCTCCCAGATCTGGGGCCCCTCTGGCTGATGTGCACTGGAGGCTTCCCTGGTCTGTCACAGAATCCTGGAATTATCAAGGGTGGGAAGAGCCCCTCAGGATCACCCAGTGCCACCCCAGCAGCAGCAGCATCAGCCAAACCCTGTCCCCAAGGGCCACACCCAGACTGTCACTCTAAAGCTCACCTCAACTCCAGCTCATCCCTTTGGCTTTGCAGGAACCTGACCTTTGGATGGGAGGGACCATCCTGGAGACTCCTCACAGCCCTCAAGGTGTCCAGCCTGGGAGCAGATGAATTGTGAGTTGTGGCCCCTGAATGTTTGGTGGGTGTGCAGGAGCCTTTGGCTTTTATTCCATGGGATCACCGAGGTGGGAAGAGCCCCTCAGGGTCACCCAGTGCCACCCCAGCAGCACCAGCAGCAGCCAAACCCTGTCCCCAAGGGCCACCTCCAGACTCCTCTGGGACAATTCCAGGGACTCTAAACCTCCCTGGGCAGCTCATCCCAAGGCCTGACCACTCTGCCAGGGAAATTTCCTTTCCCAATCTCCAAGCTGAGCCTGCCCTGGTGCCATTTGAGGCCATTTCCTCTCCTCCTTTCCCTGCCCCTCCTGGCAGGGAGTTGTGCAGAGCAGTGAGGTCCCCCCTGAGCCTCCTTTTCTCCAGGCTCAGCCCCTTCCCAGCTCCTCCCAGGATGTGTTTTCCAGCCCCTTTTCCCCATCTCAGGTCACTCTCCAGCCCCTCAATGTCCTTTTGAAGGTGAGGGGAGCCCCATCCAGCCCCCCCTGGCAGATGTCAGGAGGAGCTGTGGTGCTGAGTGAGGGCAGGGGATGAACCCCAGGGCTTTCACTACTGACTTTACACAGCCAGGGCAGATTTAAGGCAGCACTGCTTTAAACACATTCCTGCAGCCACACTTCCCCTTCCTATGGGCAAAGAAAATTTTTCCTAGAGCCAATTCTTAGGATAAAATCCTGGATCTCCCCAGACAGGGACAAAGTGGCCATCAGCTGGTCAGTGTGGAGAAGAGGAGGCTCAAGGGTGACCTCCCAGCTCTGCACAACCCCCTGACAGAGGCTGGGAATTCTCTGGGAGTGCTCAGGAGGAGTCTGGATGTGGCCCTTGGGGCCGTGGTTTGGGCTGGTGCTGGTGCTGTTGATGGTGGGAGTGGATGATCCTGAAGATCTCTTCCCACCTTGGTAATCCCAGGATCCTGTGGATCTCTGAGCCCAACTCTGGCTGTCCCAGCAGAGGTGAACCCCATAAAACCACGTGAAAAAAAAAAAAAATAAAAATGAACTTCTGAGAGCTGTGGGTGCTGCTGGGGCTTTGAAGGTCCCAGACATTTGTCACAAAGGACACCCAGGCTGTGCTTCACCCTGAACCTGCCAGGGATTTCCCCAAACCCTCCTTTCCCTTTTAAACACCACAAAAAGCCACTTTTGGGAAGGGGCAGGCTGACAGCTTCTGAGCTGCTGATTTGATGAGGGTGGCAGGGCCTGCCCGAAGTGCAGCAGCTTGAAATGTTTATAGCAGAGCTCATAAAACCCCACGGCTTCCAGCTCTCCTTCCAGAGCTTCCTCAGAAAGATTTGTAAGACATAAACCTTTCAACCTGCAGGCAAAACCCAACCCAAAGGCAGCTCCTGGGCTTTCAAAATCACGGCTTCAGCATGGGAAGCAGATGACAGAAAACATCCTGCGAGACAAAACCTTCCTGAGGCAAAACTAAAAACCCCCAAGCCCATCTCGGACTGCTTTGGGGTTCACTGAAATCAGAAACTCGAAACAAAAGCCACAGGTTGGAAACAGGAATTCCCAGATTGATCAAAGCCAGAGAAAGTGTTCTCGCTGATCTTCACGAAGTGAAACTGCTCAGTTTGACAGAGTCTCACTCGTGGCAGAAATGGGGAATCCTCCAGACAGCATCAAGGATGAACTGGAAACTCTCCCAGGTAGAGCTGCCCTCACTCCCTCCTTCCCTGCTTCACACTCAGTCCCTTCTAAGCCCTTTTCTTTCTCCTATTTCAATATTTTGAATAAATCTTTACAGAAAATTTGATGGTGTGGGCTCAAATTAGGTTTACCGGACTAGAACAGTTTTATTATTAAACTTAAATTGATTGTAAAGCCAGGCTTTGGCTGGGACCTCAGTGAAAAAAAAAAACCGCAAACCCAAAAAACCAACCAACCAACCAACCAACCAACCAAAAAACCAAAACCAAACCAACCAACAAACAAACAAACAACAAAAAAAAACCCACAAAAAACCAAACCAAACAAAAAACCAAATCAAAAAACAAAAAACAAAAAAACAAACAAAAAAACAAAAACAAAACACACAAAAAAAACCCAAAAAAAAAAAAAAAACCACCAAAAAAAAAACCACAAAAAAACCCAAAACCCCATTTATTTTGGGAATGACATTGGGATTCTGCATAATCTGCCTCCTTCCATTGCCAGGATGCTCTGATGCCTCAAGCCCCACCTCTGCTGTCACCTCCACTGGTGCCACCACCCCACCCAGCTCACTGCTGCCTTTCAGAGAGCAGCTGCCACCGCACCACTTGGGCTTCCTACTCTATTTCTTTCCCAGCTGTCTTTCAAATCCAGAGAGTTTTGGGACAGGTCAGCCCCAGCTCTGCAGGTTCAGAGCTGGACTGAAGGTATGGGAGAAAGGTTTTGCTTTCATTTGAGCTGTAAGCTCTTAGTTGGAGGTGGTTCTGGCAAGGTTCAGAAGGCCAAGCAGCACCACACAACGTGACTCTAGATAAAAATCCCACTCCTCCAGGTCTCAGAAAAGCATGGAACATGGGAAGAGGAAGCCTTTTAATAAATATCTACTTTATTCCCTAGCTCTGTCCAGTCTCTGTTTCAGGTCAGCCTTCCTAAGGCTGCTTCAAGGGGCAGCCACAGCTTCTCCAGGAATTTCATCCTAAGGATTTCCCCCTGATATTTAACCTAAACCTCTCTCTTTTAGTTTAAGATTTTGTTAATGAAACCTGAACTTGAGTGCATCTTCCAGATATGAATTCTATTCCATCTGACTCATACAGACCCCCAGAGCTGGATGGGGAAGAGGAGTCTGTAGAGGAATGCCATCTGCATGTCACCAACCACGAATGACAGAGGGAATCCAGTATTGCCCAGACCTCCAGAGCAGAAGCTGGTAGATAAAACCAGCTCTGGTCACCAGCAAAAGGTGAATTTTCAAATAAAACAGGAGTTTATGCAAACATCACCCAGCCTCTCCAGAGCAGAAGAAATGAGGGAGGGCGATGTTTTCTCCTCCTCTGGATGCCCAGTGAGTCACCCAGCCCCTGGCCTGACTCTCTCCATGGCCAATCCCAGATGTCCTGGAGGAAGCCACAAATCACCTGGCAGATGACAGAGCTGCTTCCAGGGGATCTTTCCTCCCCAGCTTTAGCAGGGTTTGGTTTGGGCTCTGAAACAGGGCAGGGAGAGGCAAAGGGAGAACTTAACCTTTACAAAGTTGGGGTTTTTTGTTGTTGGTTTTTTGGGTTTTTTTTGTGTGTGTGTGTTTGGGGTTTTTTTTTTTGTGGGTTTATTTTGTTGTTCTGTTTGTTTGTTTGGGGGGGGGGTTGGTGGGTTTATTTTGTTGTTCTGTTTGTTAGTTTTGGGGTTTTTGTTTGGTTTTTGTTGGTTTTTTTATTGGTTTTTTTCCCCTCAACTTGGCTGGTACTTACTAAGAAACTAGTTTAAGAATCGATGATACTTAAAGGGCTTTCCCAACCTAACCACTTCCATGATACTCTGGATGGATGGACAAATCCAGGAGTTTTTAGGGTTCTGCTGAAGCCTTGGATTCAGTGTTTTATGGCAGTTTAATGCCACTGGGTGCAGTTTAATGCCCACTCTGCCTTTCAGCCTTGCTCTCCATTCCCATTCCTGCCTGGCTCTCTTGGGAATCCCTTTGGATGTGCAGCAGAAACCTCTGGAACCCAGCAGGTGCCATTTGCACGTGGCAGGATGTCCAAGTCAGATATTCCTCCTGGTTTTGGGATAACTGACAGAGAAATCTGCTTTTTCCTCAGGGCTGTTCCTCCCTAGCTTTTCAAACCCAGTGTTCCTAAACCCAACAAGCAGAAATTTCCTTGCCACTCTTGGTTTGAGACTTTCCCCTCTCAAACAATGGCATGACCGAGGAACCCATTCTTTATTCTGAAGTCAAATTTCCAAAATTACTTCCACCAACTTGCTGTGCATTAGATAATCCCTGTTATTTTGGGATCACGCCTCAGCAGCCAAACTAAATCTTGATTAACTTCTGGTCACAAAAGAAAAAAAAAAAAAAAAAAAGAAAAAAGGCAGTGTATTTTCTATTTTTACTGCATCCCCTGGCAGCGTGGGGGAGATACTTTCATTTTCCACCAGAGAGCCACCTCAGAGCTGCAGTTTGTCCCTCATGGGTAAAAAAACACCCCAAAACCTCTAATTAATTCATGGCCAAGTGAGGAAAGGGGCAAAGGCAAAACAATCTGAGGGATGTGCAGGCCAGACAGAACCTAAATCCTTTTCAGACTCAGCACAACACATCCCTGGGCTGAGCCTGGCTGCCCAAAGGCTCAGTGAAATATTTTTTGGCGCAGGATAAAAATCTCTTGATCTCACCAGAGCAGCGTGTTCAGCTCTTGTCAGACTTTTTTTTTTTACTTCCTGCTCTCAGGCCTCGCAACGTTTACTCAAGTGAAATGAAAGAAAAAAAAAAAAAAAAGAGCTGAGGCTGTGTAAGTCAGACGTTGTGCAAGGTTGTTTTTTTTTTTTTCTCCTTGTAAGCCAAGGTTTTTATGAGCTTTAGTTCAATTTCCTATTTGCAGGCCGCAGCCAGTGGTTTGTAATGCTGACACAAATTAACTCTTTGAGCCTGAGAAAGGCTTGAGAAAAATTCTCTCTGCGCTGTGACAAGGGAATTGATGCTGCTGGATAAAGAGAAACCCAGACTGGTTTGGGCTGGAGGGACCTGAAAAATCATCCCAGCCATCAACAGGGACACCTCCCACTGTCCCAGGCTGTTCCAAGCCCCAGTGTCCAGCCTGGCCTGGGGCACTGCCAGGGATGAGGAATCCACAATTCTGGAGCTCCTGATCACCTCAGCCTCCACTCCCACCCAGCACCACGGACTCCAGGACTTTTCCAACGGGAATCCCAGCACAAGGAAAGTCAGAGCTGCCAATTTTCAGTGAGAAGCAGAGTGCTCAGGAGCAGGTGTCCCTGAATCCAGGCAAGGAGCACCTTCAGAGCAGGTGCCAGCAGCAAAATCATCTCAAGACCTCCAGGATCACCCAGTGCCACCCCAGCAGCAGCAGCATCAGCCAAACCCTGTCCCCAAGGGCCACACCCAGACTGTCACTCTAAAGCTCACCTCAACTCCAGCTCATCCCTTTGGCTTTGCAGGAACCTGACCTTTGGATGGGAGGGACCATCCTGGAGACTCCTCACAGCCCTCAAGGTGTCCAGCCTGGGAGCAGATGAATTGTGAGTTGTGGCCCCTGAATGTTTGGTGGGTGTGCAGGAGCCTTTGGCTTTTATTCCATGGGATCACCGAGGTGGGAAGAGCCCCTCAGGGTCACCCAGTGCCACCCCAGCAGCACCAGCAGCAGCCAAACCCTGTCCCCAAGGGCCACATCCAGACTGCTCTGGGACAATTCCAGGGACTCCAAACCTCCCTGGGCAGCTCATCCCAAGGCCTGACCACTCTGCCAGGGAAATTTCCTTTCCCAATCTCCAAGCTGAGCCTGCCCTGGTGCAATTTGAGGCCATTTCCTCTCCTCCTTTCCCTGCCCCTCCTGGCAGGGAGCTGTGCAGAGCCACCAGGGCCCCCCTCAGCCTCCTTTGCTCCAGGCTCAGCTCCCCAAATTCATCTGCTCCTCCCAGGTTGGGTTTTCCAAACCCTTCCCAGCTTCACTGCCCTTCCTTGGACTCACCACACTTTTATTTTGCAAGAATCCCTCAATGCCTGGGTGCTCCTTGGCACTGCAGGACTCACAAGAAATGACCCACGGTGTGTTTTTCTGGTTTTCCACATTATAAAATTGCTGTGCTGGTGTTCATTCTCAACTGAGGACAAACCATCAAAATGTTGGACCACAGCCATGATTAATTAAGAAAGAAAAATCACAAAGGTAAAACCAGGAGTAAACTTCTTTGCAGGTCTAAAGAATCAGACCTTGCAGCAAAAAAAAAAAAAAAAAAGGAGGGAAAAGTGGAAAATGTTACGCTTGGTGCTGTTCTGAGCTGCATCAAAAGATTAGTTCTGTTTTTCTTTCGCAGGCAAAATTTTAAATTTTAAATTTTTACAAGGTCACGAGCTTAAGAAACCGTAAAATGAGAAATTCTAAAATGAGAAATTATTAAATGAGAAATTATTAAATGAGAAATCATTAAATGAAAAATTATTAAATGAGAAATTATTAAATGAAAAATTATTGAGAAATCATTAAATGAGACATTATGAAATGAGAAATTATAAAATGAGAAATCATTAAATGAGAAATTCTAAAATGAGAAATCATTAAATGAGAAATTATTAAATGAGAAATTATAAAATGAGAAATCATAAAATTAAAAATTCTAAAATGAGAAATTATTAAATAAGAAATTCTAAACTGAGAAATCAGAAAATGAGAAATTATTGAGAAATCATAAAATGAGAAATTATTAAATGAAAAATTCTAAAATGAGAAATTATTAAATGAGAAATTATAAAATGAGAAATCATAAGGTTAGAAATTATAAAATGAGAAATTATTGAGAAATCATTAAATGAGAAATCATTAAATGAAAAATTATTAAATGAGAAATCATTAAATGAGAAATTATTACGTGAGAAATGATAAAAATCCATGATAAAATTTAATTGATGCTTACAATGGAAATTTATGATTATAATTTTTAAAAAACTTTAAAAAATTAAAATAAAAATGACAAAAAAATTCCTCATTTTTGACGCCCCATCCCGAAAAGTCTCCTTGGAACGTGGAATTTCAGAGGTTCCAGCCTGATTCCTTCAGCGAGGAGGACCAGGGCCACATCCTTTGTGGTTTGCACCACGCTCCATTAACGTCCCGGGGCCTTCTCTGCCTGTCCCTGCTGCTGCCTCCCCACTCCCTTCTTTTCTTCCCAATTCTCACCCACTATCACACTCCCAAAGAATGATGGATTTCCTCCTCACAGAGCTGCGTGGCCTGATAAAGGAGAAATCCAATATTTTATTTTTTTTTTTTTTCCCGTTTCGCTGGCAATAAATTTTGGCGGGAAAAGCCGAAACGCGGCGCTCTTGGGGGGGGGGGGGGGGACGTTCCTTTGCAAAGCCCTGTTGAGAAACAGGGTTGAGAACCACCCACCCCTAGGGAGGATTATTTTTCTTGCTCCCCTTGTTTCCTTTTTGCTGTGCCCAGGAATTTTGAAACTGAGTTTGGTTTGAGTGGAGAAAGGAAGGGAAAAAAAAAAGGGAACTGCTGGGAAAACCGTTCTGCGCTCGCACGCACACACCCCCACACAATGTCCTTCTTGCAACGTTTGTTTCACAGCCCAACCGAAGCTGTTTGAGGTTTTTTCTCCTGCAGGTGAAGCAGAAAAAAAAAACCTCAAACAGGTTTCTTTCATAAGGTTAAAAGCACAAAATCTGCCTGTTTGCGCCGGAGCTGGGAGTTTAAACCTGGATCCGCCAAATAGAACAGGTCCTGGGCTTCTCACGGTTTAAGTGAGGAGACTCTACACGTTTCTGCTCAAGAATCAGGGCAGCTCTTAAATGAAGGCATCAGAAATGCAGACACAGGAAAATGAGGCACTCGGTGACAGGGGTGAAAGCTGCTAGGCTCAGTTTAGACACAGGAAACTGGATGAGGCGACGTTGGCACTTGGTTCTTTCTTACACGGCGCCTTTTCCTACCTGGCATTTCTGTAATTATGTGTTGGGGAGGATGAAGTAGCTAGGCCTTGCAGAGATAATTTAATAGTAAAAGATTCTAAAGCTATGAAACCCACAAGAGGAATAGAATTAAAAGCAAAGTTTGAACTGTAAGCATGGACAGGAAGAAGGTGATTAGACAGCTGAAAAGGGCTTGGCTGGGTGGGTCAGTGACACCCCTGCCAGGACAAAAGGATGAATAAAAGGTTGGACCTTCTCAGGTATCAGGGATAAGGTGGGTTTCACAGGTTTTGGTATGTAGAGTAGTATTGTAATGCTGTAGTTCCCATAGGCTGTATGTAGATTCTGTAGGTTTTGTATCTTGAGGTGATTGGTTAATGCTCATTAGAATATTCACGATAGAAAGGGTTAAAATGGAATGTAACAGGGAACTCGGCCTCTTTGCGCGCCTTCCCTTGGACCCTCTTGGACTTTGCACTGGATCCCTGGACCCTTCCCCAGTCAGGCTGCCTTCCCTTGGACCCTCTTGGACTCTTTGCAGTGGATCCCTGGACCCTTCCCCAGTTAGGCTGCCTTCCCACAACCAATAAAGCACGTGCTCCAGAGGGTTGAAGCTTGAGGTTTCCTGCAGGGAAAAAACCTCTTTTGCCCAAGGTTCTGCAGGGATCTCGTGACAGGATCTGCGCCTGGGCTGCCAGCACTGAGCAGAAAATTTTACAGAAATATAAAAACAAGGAATGATTTGAGGTGGAAGGGACCTCAGGGATCACCTCGTTCCACCCCCTGCCATGAGCAGGGACACCTCCCACTATCCCAGGTTACTCCAAGCCCCGTCCAGCCTGGCCCAGAACATTCCAGGTGTTCCTAAAACACTTTTCCTAAAACACCCAGATAACTTTCAGCCGAGCACTGCTAGGAGCCCATCCCCCAAAGAAAACAAAACGCCGGCGCTGGAGCAACATCAGCACCAAAAATGAGCAACAAGGACGAAAATAAACCCCCTTCTGGGGTGCTGAGCTGGATCTCCTGCTGGATTCAAGCAGCTTTAATCAAACTCCTCCTTTTCTGGACCAGTCAGCCCTTGGGTTTCAACCAGCTGCTCTCAAACGAGAGGGACCTCTGCTTTTTTTTTGGGGTTCCTGCCAAGCACACGAGCCCTGCTCTCCATCCCGTGCCGTGGCCTGGCCGTGCTCTTGGCACTGCACGAAGGCACAGCCCCACGAGGTTCCCTCTGCTCTTTATCAGACGCCCAAAATTTCCTCAGGAACCCTTCCCGTGCTACAGATTAAACACCCAGCAGTTGCTGAGCTAAAAAAAAAACAACACCAAACCCAATTAAATGAAAATAAATAAATAAAATAAAAATAATAATAATAATAAAAAGCTGACGAGTTGCAGGAAGATCCTGCTTGTTATTTGAGCTTCCTTTCCCTGCTTGGGGTGCTGAGCAATGTCAGCACTCGGGCACCTCTTGCTCACCCTCCAGCATCTTCCCCCCACCCAGGCAAGAAGGTGCTGGTGACTCACAGGCTGCGGTGCCAGCAAAAAAAAAAAAGAGGGAGAAAAACTTCGGATATATGAGGAGAAGGGCGGGGGGGGGGGGGGGGGGAGAAGGAAAAAAAAAAAAATTAAAAAAATATTTGAACAGCAGAGCTGGCTTTGGGCAGGTTGCCCTGGACCCTCAGGAGCTGCTGCCGGTGGTGACACAGCAGCTGGGAGCAGCGTTCCACATTCCCCAGCGTTAATGGGAATAAACTCCTGACTCACAGCAGCGGGGCCGGACAGGCTGGGGCTGTGAGAAGCTCTCAAAGTGCTGCTCTCCAGCCAAGCCTGGGCTGGGACAGGCTCCCTGTCCTTGTCACCCACGTGGCGGAGGGGAAAAGTTCAGCTCCAGGAGTTATTTAGGAAAAGCAATTCCCGGGAAGCTGAGAAGTTTCCCCGTGCCGGTGCCTGGCTGAGCTGGATGAATAAGCCGTGACTAAAGCATCAGCTCCACAGGGGGTGCTGAGAACATGACGAGAAGCTCTTGGTCACTGCTGACAGAACGCAGATTGCCGGGTGAAGAAGCCCTTCAGTTCTTCTCCCCAACCCCGGAGCCCCTCCAGGGCTGCAGCTGCTCCTTCAGCCCATCAGAGCATCCTCCACTCCATCCCCACCACTCTTTTCCCCAAGCCATGTGAGTTGAAGCAAACTTTCAGCAGGTTCCTAAGCTTTTTTTGTTGTTGTTTTGTTTTGTTTTGTTTTTCCCGAGCCTTAAACCCAGCTTAAACCCTGCTCTGCTGGCCGGGCTTGCTGCTCCCTCCTTGCACTGTCATTTGTCACGGCAGCTGCTCAAAAAGTTCCCCCCCCCCGCCCCAAAAAAAGTGCTGCCACTCTTGTACCTGCAGTAACTGCCAGGAGATACCACTGGGATTTAGGAGGAGCAAATCCACAAGCATGCAATGGGTTTTTTGGGTTTTTTTGTTGTGTGTGTGGTTTTTTTTTTTTTTTTTTGAGCAGCCTAAACGAGTCCTGGTTGCAATCTCTTTAACTGATAAGCAATGAGAAGATATTTCTGCCAGCTCAGATACCAACTCAGAGGAAACTGAAGTGGAAAAAAAAAAAAAAACCAACAACCCAACCCCATGTACTACACAAGGAAGTGCCCAGCTCCTCTCCAAACATGCATTTTGTGAAACATAGGAAAGCAAAACATCTCCTTAGAAGATCTGAATGGCACTTACCTCTCAAGAAGTGCTGGTAAGAAGGAAGTGACTCAAAAATGCTGTTTGAAGCCATTGTTTCCTCTTTAAAACTCACTCTCTCTTCGCTGGGAGGGAATTCAGGGCTTCTTCCACCTTGGGGAGTGAAAAATGAAGATTGGTCATTGCCACCACCCTCCTCCCAGCCATCCCTCTCGGCTCCATCCCGGCGCCTCGGGAGCGGATCCTCAGCTACTTTTGCTCAAAGAAATTCTTTCTTTAAAAAAAAAAGAAGAAAAAAAAAAAAAAACAAAAAAAAGGAGGGGGGAGGAAAAAAAAAATATATATAGCGGCTTGGTTGTGGTTGATGATGCTTACCACCCTCCGAAACCCTGTGGTTTGCAGGCACAACGATTTGTGCCCTCCCTGCTGACCAATATCCCGGACCCGCTCTTGGGTGACTGCCTCCGTACCCAACTTGTGGTTCTGTGGTTGTTTATGAGGCCCAAAGAAGTGTTTCACACAACCCAAATTACAAATTTAACTGTTCCCCTTTCCAGGACCTGCCTCCATTGGTCCTTTTGCATCACATGACTGGGGTGATGTCGACTTTCTGCCTCCTTTTTTTTTTTTTTTTTGGAAGGGTGGTTTTTGTGTTTTTTTTTTTTAACTTGCTGAAGTCATGCCCTTCCCACTCCACCTGCCCTCCCCGGGGCTCCAGGCAAGGATGGAGTTGCTGAGGGAGGGAAAAAAACTGGTGATTCACCAGCCCCTGATGCTCCAAAAGGTCTTTGATGAGTTAGTTCAGCTCCTCTTGTTTGGTTGTTTGAGGGTTTTTTGGGTTGGGTTTTTTTTTTTTTTTTTTTTTTTTTTTAGGAGCTCCTGCTTATTTTGATAGCGACTTCACTGCTGCTTTTATTCCATAGGAATTCAAACCTGGGTTTGAGGCCGCTGTGAAGGCAGCAGGATGTGGAACTCATTCTGGAAAACATGGGGAATCAGCTGGAGGGAAGACCCCTGTCTGGGGAAAGAGCATTGGAATGAGATTTATTTTTTTTTCAAGAGAATGGGGAGGAAAAAAAAAAGAAGATAAGAAGATTAAAAAGTTTTTCCCCTATTTTTTTAAGAAAATGGGGGGGAAAAAAAGGGAAATTAAAAAGTCTGAACTTTTTTTTTTTTTAGAAAATGGGTAAAAATAAAAAAAGGGGAGATTAAAATGTCCCAACTTTATTTGGAATCTCTACGATGGCACCCTCTAAGGAGTGCTGGAAAATCACAGGAAATCTTGGTTTTCCATAGGGTCCAGTCCTACAATCTTTCCTCAGCACAAGTCCTGTTCTTCCTTTGTCTTCTCCCTTCCCAAAAGAAAATGAAAAAAAATTTAAAATAAAAAGCCTAAACCAATAATCAACTGGAAATTTTGTCTCTGGCTGTGACAATGAAGAAGAGAGGAGAAAATTCAATTACTACTCCATGAAGTGGGAATTCCTGGAAAAAAAAATAGGTGCTTAAATTACTTGGATTTTTTCTTCTTATTGCAGCTATGGAAGTAGAGTCCTGTCACTGCCTGAATTTCTTGTGGAAACACTTCCAGGGCATCCTGACTTCCTTCTGGAGTTAGTGGGTGCCCTGGGGGTGTGTGCCTTTGATTTCCCTTTTTTTAAATGTCAGTTTGTTGAACAGGAGGATTAAAGAATCCTGGAATGGTTTGGGTTGGGAAGGACCTTGGAGATCATCCAGTGTCACCCCTGCCATGGCAGGGACACCTCCCACTTCCTTTACACCTTCCAGGAGTAAAATCTCCTTCAAAAACCCACAACTTTCAAAGAAACTTTCTGCTTTATTGATACCCAAATAACCAGAGTTTGGTTATCAAGGGATTTTAGGGATCATCCAGTTCTTCTGCCATGGGCAGGGACACCTCCCACTGTCCCAGGCTGCTCCCAGCCCCAGTGTCCAACCTGGCCTTGGGCACTGCCAGGGATCCAGGGGCAGCCACAGCTGCTCTGGGCACCCTGTGCCAGGGCCTGCCCACCCTGCCAGGGAACAATTCCTGATTCCCAAGATCCCAGCCAGCCCTGCCCTCTGGCACTGGGAAGCCATTCCCTGGGTGCTGTCCCTCTGTCCCTTGTCCCCAGTCCCTCTGCAGCTCTCCTGGAGCCCCTTTGGGCCCTGGAAGGAGCTCTGAGCTCTCCCTGGAGCTTCTCCTCTCCAGCCTGAACAGGCCCAAAAAGCCTCTCGTGATGCAAAAAGATTTGGCAATTCCAGCAACACACGTTACCCAGGAAATTGGGATCTTTTCCCAAATGAACTTCCTGAGAAAAAAAACCCCAGAGCAGTTCTGAACAGCAAGAACAGGGAACTGAGGACACCACTCCCAGGCGCTGAGCTTGGCTCAATCCTGAATTAAAGAGGTTTTTTTTTTTTTTTTTTTTGTTTCCCGGCTCTTCTGGATCCTGCCGCCAACTTTCTGCCTGGATCGGGATAAACCTCTTCCCGCTCCGGAGCTGGATGCCTTCCACTCCGGCAGAAACAACCCATCAAGGGTTCACCTGCCAGCCAGCCGGGAGCCGGGATGGAGCGGCGAGATCGCTCCGGGAAGCGCATCCCGGCACCGGCTCAGCTCCGGGAGCAATCCGGGAGGGATCTGGGAAGGATTCAGGCGGGATCTGGGAGGGATCGGGGCGGGATCTGGGAGGGATCGGGGCAGGAATCAGGCGGGATCCGGGAGGGATCCAGGACGGATCCCGGAGAGATGCAGGAAGGATCCAGGAAGATCTGGGCAAGATCCGGATGGGATGCAGGAGGGATCCAGGAGGATCCGGGAGAGATCCGGGCAGGATCCGGGGAGGATGCGGGAAGGATCGGGGCGGGATCCAAGCAGGATGCGGGAGGGATCCGGGAGAGATCCAGGCGGGATGCGGGAGGGATCCAGGAAGGATCCGGGAGAAATCCGGGAGGGATCGGGGCGGGATCCAGGCAGGATGCGGGCGGGATGCTGGCGAGCTCCCTGGATTCGGGCGGGATCCGGGACGGACCCGGGAGGGATCCAGAAGGATCCGGGAGGGATCCGGGCAGGATGCTGGCGGGATCCGGGAGGGATCCAGGTGGATCCGGGAGGGATCCGGGAGGGATGCTGGCGGGATCCGGGAGGGATTCGGGAGAGATCCGGGCGGGCGCTGCGGGACCGGCACCGGCAGAGGGAGCTCGGGCCGGCGGCACCGAATTTTGGCTTCACTTTCGCAGGGTCCCCGCCCCCAAAGTTGAATTCAGGGAGCAAAATTCCAGGATCTGGTGGCACATTCACCTAGGGAGAAGACAAACGCCCGAAGTTCAGGTTGGTCACCACGGGAAAGGATTTTTAAACCGGGATAGAGAGGAGAGGTGCAAAGTGCTGAGTGAGGAAATAACCCGCTCTGTCCCGACAGGCAGGACAAAGGATTATGGAATCATGGAATATCCTGACACAGCTCCAGCTGCTCCCTGGCTCCTGTCCCTGTCGCAGGGGGCAGAGATCAGAGCTGCCCCTCAGGAATGAAGGATTTATTCTGAACATTTCAAATGGCAGCAGGCCAACAGGGATGCGTTTCAGGGTATCCAGGGAACCAGGCTGCTGCAGGGATGTGTTCTGTGGCAGGAGACCAGATTCCTGAATTTCTTACAGTCCGTCCTGGCATCAGGGATAGAGACTCTTCCTGAAGGATCTCTTGTGGCAGTAGGACACAAAAGAAGTGACACTCACACACTGAGATGTTTAAGGCAAAAAAAGGGGAAGTTTATTTACAGACTTTGACATTTATAGAATTCTAACAGTGACGATGGATTGGAGGAAGAAAATCTTCCTCTTCAGCTACGTTGGTCAACTTAACAGTTCATCAGCAGTCTCTTCTTTATGAGAAAAACATAAACATGAAAGAACAGTGACAACAAGAAGTTGTTTATGTAAAAATCACAAAAAGCTCCATTACAAAAGGTAAATACAGAAAGCTAAAAAACTTTAAAAAAACCTTAGGAAAAAAAACCAGAGGAGAACAAAAAAAAACCAAACACCCCAAAACAACAATCTCTGATCCCTGGATGCTCAGAAGACAAAATCCATCAGAGGCTGAAATCTCTCTTTTGGGGCTCTGAGCAAGCTGATCCATCCCTGCCCATGGAATGAGATGATGTCCAGGGTCCCTCCCAACCCAAACCATCCCACGATTCTACAATTCCCCCCATTCTCTGCTCCGTGTTGCATTGATTTCCCTTTTCCTGGCACTCAGCAGGTTGGGGCAGGCATGGGATGGGCTGGGATGGACAGCCAGGGCTAGGGCACAGCTGAGGGACAAGGGACAGTTGGGCTGCTTCTGTCACCTCCTGCCTGCAGATGATGCAAGGGAAAAGCTCGAGTGGCTCCTGGCACCCCAGACTCGGATTTGCCAACAGGCAGCTGGAAATAGCACATGGAATGGGATTTGTTGAGGTCTGAGCACCTTGAATTCCCAAGGAATGCTTCATTAAGGTCTGACCACCCTAAATTTTTCAGGCAAGGACTGAGGCATGTGAGTCTCTCCAGCAACAGGATGAACTCTTCTCCCAGGCCACTTCTATATCCACCAGCAAAGCCATGAATCCCCCCAAAAAAAAAAAAGTGGGGAAGGGTTGTTGGAAATGCTCCATCTACCACAGGACTGTGTTGTGCTGGGTGCACCTCAGCTGTTCCTGCAGCCTCCCAATAAATCTGTGTCAAAATGTGCCCTCGGCGTGGCTGGCATAGCTCGGAGGAGAGGGATAAATGGAATTGTTCTCAATTCCGGCCCCGGGGAGGGCATCCAAGGGTTGCTGTGCCACTGTTAATGCCAATCTGATTTTTTTTTTTTTTAAAGCTGTCCTCTAATTACTGTCAAAACAGGTCCTTAGAAAAGTCATCTCACTGGGATTTGGGCAGTGTTTGGTTTTTAATGAGGGAGATTTGGTCCTCTGTGCTGGGCACTGAGAGGTCCCTCCAGGAGTGTGTCCAGTTGTGGCTCCTGCAGGAGAGCCCTGGAGGGGCTGCAGCGTGTCCAGGGCAGGGCAGGGAGCTGGGGAAGGGGCTGGAGCCCCAGGAGGGGCTGAGGGAGCTGGGGAAGGGGCTGAGCCTGGAGCAAAGGAGGCTCAGGGGGGCCCTGGTGGCTCTGCACAGCTCCCTGCCAGGAGGGGACAGCCGGGGGGGTCGGGCTCTGCTCCCAGGGCACAGGGACAGGAGGAGAGGGAACAGCCTCAGGCTGGGCCAGGGGAGGCTCAGCTGGGCCAGCAGCAGGAATTTCCCCATGGAAAGGGAGCTCAGGCCTTGGCAGGGGCTGCCCAGGGAGCTTTGCAGTGCCCAGCCCTGGAGGTGTCACCTGGAGGTGGCACTCAGGGTGACAAGGTGGGCACGGGGCACAGCTGGGACTGCCTGGCCTGGGAGGGCTTTGCCAGCCCCAGGGATTTTTGGGGATTCTCAAAAGCAACACCACCCAGGTTCTCCCTGTCCCAGCTTTGTGTGCTGAGGGTTTTGGCAGAGAAAGCTGAGAGGAGTCAGAGCTGAGTGTCCTGCTCCAGACAGGATTTACAATTTCCATCCCTTTGCCTCCTGCACTTCTGGAAGCCGAAGGGGAAAGCTTCAGGCTTTCATCACCTGCATGAGTCTCCCTCCACCCTGCAGTGTCAGAGCATGGTGGCTTCTCTGAACCCCATGCATGAGGTGGAAGGGTTATGAAAATAGTAATTAAAATAAATGAGGAGGAGCCAATTCAGCCAGAGATGGCATTCCAGAGGAACTGGATCTGCCTGGGAATTGAGGCTGTCACTCAACACAGCACAGAAGAGCAGGAAATGTTTTAAAACAACATCCCAAAGTTTCACTCTGGCGGTTTTCAAATAAAATGTTTTGACTTTTCATTTCAAAAATTGACCCAGATTAAATAACTCAGCTAAAAAAAGGCCTGACCTAAACGAACTTCTCCTTCTGGTCTTCCTGGTTTGCCTCCAGCCTAAAAATTCTGCACATTTGGGCCTTTTTCTCCCTGGATACAAGAGCTCTTTTATTTATTTCCATTTTATTTATTTGTTTATTCCCGTTTAGTTTATCTGTTTATTTCCATTTTATTTGTTTATTCCCATTCAGTTTAGCTATTTATTTCCATTTTATTTATTTGTTTATTCCCATTTAGTTTATCTGTTTATTTCCATTTTATTTGTTTATTCCCATTTAGTTTAGCTATTTATTTCCATTTCATGCCTTTATTTCCATTTATTTATTTATTTACATTGTATTTATTTCCATTCAATTTCTTTATCCCCATTTCATTTATTTCCTTTTTTTCTTTCTTTGTTTCCATTTTTATTCCTTTATTTCCACTTTATTTATTTGTTTATATTCTATTTCTTTATTATAATTTATTATAATATTTATTTATTTATTTATTTCCACTTTTTTTTTTAATTTATATTTTCAGTAATAGAATTTGCAGGGGGTTTCCTCATTTTTATGCAGGTGTTTTGAAATGAGTCAAATGTTTCGGGTCAGCAGAGGAAAAGGCAGAAAAATGGTGGTGGGGGGCGGAAAAAGGAATAACAAGAAACTTGTGGGGAAAGGAAAAGAAAGGTCTCAAAAATCCAGACAAACACCTAAGTATGATTGCATGTAGTAGCCCTCATAAAACTTCTGAATATTTGAGAACTTTGGAATATTTTAAATTTAATGTCAGTGGCTGCCAGGATGGGTTATTCCCTGGAACCAGACACAATCAGAGATGATTCCTGCTGATAAAAACCAAAAACTCCCCACCTCAGTGACCTTTTTGCCCTTTTTTTTTTTCTCTCCCAATACTTGGCAAATTCCAAAGTTCCACTCCAGCTTTTCCACTGGCAACTTTTCACTGCCTCAGTGTCTGCACTGGGATCACTGGGATTGCTCACAAGTGGGATGAAACTGAGAAGGATTTTCCCTCTTGTTTTCCCTGGATTTAGGCACCTTGGTGTGATTCTCCTGATATTATAATGAGCTCTTGCCTCACTGCTTATTTTTTAGGGGATATTTTGGGATGTTTTGGAAAGGAATTCATTCTTTCCCTGGTAATGTGGAAAATGAGAATTGAAATATATTTTTAGCAAGACTTTTAGTTAAATCTTTCACTCTTTACCTGAGAAAGAGGAGTTATGCAGGTAATTTAGTTCAAAAAACTGGAATCATGGAATCATGGAATGATTTGGGTTGGAAGGGATTTTAAGGATCATCTCATTCCACCCCCTGTCACGGGCAGGGACACTTTCCACTGTCCCAGGCTGCTCCAAATCCCAACCAACTTGACCTTGGACACTGCCAGGGATCCAGGTGCAGCCACAGCTGCTCTGGGAATTCCATCCCAGCCCCTCCTCACCCTCCCAGGGAAGAATTCCTTCCCAATATCCCATCCATGATTCCACCTGCTACAACCCCCATGTCAGGGCAATGAGGGAAAAACCCATCCCAAACTCAATCCCCCTTTCGATTCCAAAGGAATTTATTTGGATTTGAGAGGATCTGGATTTTATGACCTTGGAGCAGCCTGAGCCCAACGTGTGACAAAATTCTATTCCAGGGTCTCCCCGCCCTCCCAGGGGAGAATTCCTTCCCCAAATCCCATCTAATCCAAGACTTCTTGGCAATTTGAAGCCGAGGGTCTGACGAGGGATAAGGTGCAGATAATCAGGAGCTCATCAGCTCTTCTCCACTCTTCCCTCCTGTGCCGCTTTAGGGCAGTTAATGAAACCCCACTGATGAACTAACTCTGAAAAACCTCACTGGAGTATTGGAAACCTTCCTCTTGCCCAGGCAGGAGGAGGAGAGGGAAGTCTCTGGATCGGTGGGATTGTTGTGAAGCTTCCCTCTGGAAAACCTGGGATAGTGGAAGGTGTCCCTGCCCGTGGCAGGAGGTGGAACTGGGTGAGCTTTAAGGTCTCTTCCAACCCAACCCATTCTGGGATTCCATGAAAATCTACCTTGGTGTCCCAGCCAGCAGAGAGAAAAACAACTACAGGGCTTCTCCCAAAATGTGGGGGACAAAGTAGGAAGGAATTGCTGCAAAATGCTGGAATTGTGTCTATTAATTTGCTTTTATTTCTTTGTACAAAGTAGGTAATTCTCTTATTCCCTTTCGAGCCAGAGAACAGATTTGCTGTGAGGTTGAACATTTTTTTGAAAAAAAATCCCTCACAAAACACAACTGCAGCTGATCCAGACATGCAAAATAAAAGATATTCCATCCCTTTAGCTCCGTTTTCCTTTTGTCCAGACATTTCTGTGGCCTTCAGCAGAAATCCAGCTGTGCTACGGGAGGCACATTAAAGGCTAATTAAATCAAATATTCAAATGATCTCCATCAAAGCCGAACAGAAGTGATCAACACCAGATTTCCTTCTGTGTTACTTAAAACCCGGTGCATTTCTGTGCCGTTGGGTAATAATGCATAATGCACACAAATTCTGTGGGATTGAAATATCATCCCACGGACAGTGACATCATAGCTTAGGAAAAACCTCAAACAGCCAATTCCAGAGGGTGGGAGTTATCCAGTTATGTCTTGATAGCAGGGCCTGGACAACAGCCCTGCAATTGTCTAAGCTGAGGAATATGTGAGAAACCCCAGTATTCTTCAAAAAAAAAATAAAAAAATCAGTATTGATTTATGTATTTTTAATCAGATTTATCTGCTCAGTTTCCATCCTGCTGGGTATCGGGCATGGCTGGGAACAGCTTTCCTGGGAATTCAGGTGTGGTTTCTCCAGGTCTGTGCTCACTTCCATGACAGTGCAGGGGATTTATTTGGGTGCTTTCTGAACCCTTTAAGAAATGATTGGTCCCGACCCAAATCACTCCATGATTCCATTGCCCAAGGAGCAGGAAAACCTCTGGAAGAGCACCTGGGACAAGCTGGAAGTTGGGATGAGGACAGCACTGCTATTCCCTTTTTCCTGATGCTGAAACCCCCTGAAGCAGCAGGACAGAGATGAGTCAGGTTCTCCCTGCTGGAAGTTGGCTTTTCCAACTGCAGCTCCGGGCAGGGAAGATCCCAGGAAAACCTCTGGAAGAGCACCTGGGATAAGCTGGAAGTTGGGATAAGGACAGCACTGCTATTCCCTTTTTCCCTTTTTCAGGAGGTGAAACCTCCTGAAGCAGCAGCAGGGAGCTGAGTCAGGTTCTTCCTGCTGGAAGTTGTCTTTTCCAACTGCAGCTCCGGGCAGGGAAGAGCCCAGGAAAACCTCTGGAAGAACACCTGGGACAAGCTGGAAGTTGGGATGAGGACAGCACTGCTATTCCCTTTTTCCCTTTTTCAGGAGATGAAACCTCCTGAAGCAGCAGCAGGGAGCTGAGTCAGGTTCTTCCTGCTGGAAGTTGGCTTTTCCAACTGCAGCTCCAGGCAGGGAAGAGCCCAGGAAAACCTCTGGAAGAGCACTGGGACAAGCTGGAAGTTGGGATGAGGACAGCACTGCTATTCCCTTTTTTCTGATGCTGAAACCCCCTGAAGCAGCAGGACAGAGCTGAATCAGGTTTTTCCTGCTGGAAGTTGGCTTTTCCAACTGCAGCTCTGGGCAGGGAAGAGCCCAGGAAAACCTCTGGGTGAGCACTTGGGACAAGCTGGAAGTTGGGATGAGGACAGCACTGCTATTCCCTTTTTCCTGATGCTGAAACCCCCTGAAGCAGCAGGAGGGAGCTGAGTCAGGTTCTTCCTGCTGGAAGTTGGCTTTTCCTACTGCAGCTCTGGGCAGGGAAGAGCCCAGGAAAACCTCTGGAAGAACACTGGGACAAGCTGGAAGTTGGGATGAGGACAGCACTGCTATTCCCTTTTTTCTGATGCTGAAACCCCCTGAAGCAGCAGGAGGGAGCTGAGTCAGGTTCTTCCTGCTGGAAGTTGGCTTTTCCAACTGCAGCTCCGGGCAGGGAAGAGCCATCCCCCTTTTTCCAAGCAGCACATTCATAAACATCCAGCAGCCAGGCATTTTCCCCTTTCTTCCCAGTGATTAAATGGCCACGAAATGTTTTCATTTATTTGGCGCCAGAGTAATCAAAATCAGTCGGAACCACGGCGATGAAGGGAAGGAAAACAAGGCAAACAAGGAGGCGTGGGATTGATTGTGCCTCTCCTCCTAGGAGCTGGCAAAATATCTCCCTTTGCAGACGAACATCTCCTCCAGCTGGTAATTATTCCCAGTCCTCATGGCCTCTGTCCATCCGGGCTGGAGCTTGGAAAGCTCTGGGATTGCTGTGGGAGCGTCGGAGCCGGCGTGTGCGTGACTCCGCGGAGGCAGGAGGGAGCTGCTCCCAGAAAACCTCGGAGGATGAGATTTTGCTGCTTTCATGTTCTGCCCCGGTGCAGATTCCGGGTCAGGCCTCCTGATCTCCAGCATCCGGTTGGAGCGGGTGTTTTCCACTAGGAAAATATTTCCATTCGAAGCCTTCAGCGGCTCTGCAGAGGCAGGGGAAGGGGGATGAGGTTGGACGAGGGAGTTTAGGAAAAAAACACCCCTCATAAACAACGAGGAATCCTCCAAGTTTCTCTGCTTTTCACTTGAAACCCCAACATTTTATTTACGTTCACCTCCTCAAAGCTGGATGGATTTCAAGGCTGCTGGTTTTGTTTGCGTTTTCCCTCCTACTTCCCTCAGTTTTCCCAGGGGGGCTGCAAATGTAGAGCTTCCTGCTTTTCCACGGGAGCTTCCCAGGGCATTCCCCACTTCCTCCAGGAAAAGGCACAGTCCAAGTACTGCAGCCCTTGAACCCGCTCGGGATCAGCTGGGAAGAGCTGGAAGTTCAGGGTTCTCCTAAATTAAAAACCAAACCAGAACTCAACCACTGAGGTCAAAAAATTCAAACCATTGAGGGCAGTGGTTTGAAATGGAAGGAGGGCAGGGCTGGATGGGATATTGGGCAGGAATTGTTCCCTGGCAGGGTGGGCAGGCCCTGGCACAGGGTGCCCAGAGCAGCTGTGGCTGCCCCTGGATCCCTGGCAGTGCCCAAGGCCAGGCTGGAGAACCTGGGACAGCAGGAAGGTGTCCCTGCCCATGGAATGGGATGAGCTTCAAGATCCCTTCCAACCAAAACATTCTGGGGCTCTGTGGGAGCTGCTCAGGGAGGCTGTTGAAGCAGCTGGCAAACCTCCTGTTGTTTTACACCCCAGCCTAACCCGGATGGATAATCCAGGATGATTTCTATGGAAGGACTTTTCCAGCACTATTGGCTCTAGGATTGATGGCCATTTGCAGAAAATTGACTTTATATCCTCTCCAAGGACAAGTTAGGCACAATATGCACTCCAGAGGTTCCGGACTGGAATATTTTTCCTTTTGATGGACTCCTCTTGGCAGACCTGGATTTTGGGGACTCCAAACTCTGTCCCCACAGCTTTCCAAAACTCCTGAGGGTGACCAAGCTGTGGGTCACAGAGCAATGACTCCACTTAATCCTGTCAGCCTCCAAGGCTGAGCTGTTTGCAGAAAACAAAAACTGGCAACTCTGGATAAATAATCTCTGTTAAGGTGCCCAGAATCAAAAAAAAAAAAGCTTTAACTTGATTGGTTAATTGTGTTTTAAAGTGTGAATGAAGTTTTTTTGTGTGATAAAGGGGAAAAAAAAAAAGAGTGGGAAACTAGGCTAACTCCTAAACCTGTAGGATCATTCAACACCTTTTCCAGGCCACTTGACAGTAGATTGCCAAGTTCTTTCAGATGTTTACACACATAAATTCAGTGTATTTACATTCGTCTTCATCCTTTTTCTTACTTGAATATAGAGGGGTTGAAAAAATACCAGAGCAGTAAAAATTAGGACAGCGGAAAAATGGCTCCTGGAGGGTCAGGCATTCAAACCTGCAGGACTTCAGGTTCCCTGGGACATGTTCAAGCACAGGGACACCTGCTCCATGCTCCCTGTGCTCAGCTGGAGGAATTTTTTAGGCCAGGTAGAGCCCAGCTCCTCCAATACCTGCTCCAAAGCTTTGCGCTGCTCAAAAATTGCCTCATCTGCTGGGAGTTTGAGTTCTGTCGAGGTAAATGCATTTATTTCTGTGTGCACAGCGGAGAAAAAGCTGAAAAAAAAAATGATCACAGGGTTCTGAAGACTCCAGGAGCAGATTGGGGGCAGAAACCCCACCACAAACTCTGCCTGAGACTTGTTTTCAACATCACAGAACCTCGCACTCTGTGGTTCTGCTGCTTGATCTGCTCTGCACTTCCTCAGAGGCCACCTCTCCACCAGCTGCCATCCCCTGGGGAGACCCAAATTTTGGGGAGACTCAAATTTTGCAGAGATCCAAAAGGATTTCTGGCCACAACAAAATGGTTTAAATCTGGGGAGTTGTGTCTTATCTGCATTTTTTACCACACAGACAGAAGACGGTGCTGGCTGTGCTGACTTGAAAGTCTTTTTACTACCCTGCCTTGGTTCCTCTACAGCGAAATGCTCCTGCCTTGGACAGGAAATCCATTTAAATTCACCTGGAAAGTGCTACTTGTCAAATAATTCCTTTGAAAGGTTATCTATGGGATGTTTTATGCTGTGGGGGCAGAGTTAGCTGCAGCTTGGAAGCCCAGAGATTAGCCTGGAGAGTGTAAGTAGTTAATTAAAATGGACATTTATAAGCATCTAATTAAAACTGCAACTTGAATATATTCTGTTAGTTTTAGGGACATGAATCCCAGAGTGGTTTGGGTTGGGAGGGATTTTAAGGATCATCCAGTGCCACCCCTGGATGGGCAGGGACACCTCCCACTGTCCCAGGCTGCTCCCAGCCCCAGTGTCCAGCCTGGCCTTGGGCACTGCCAGGGATCCAGGGGCAGCCACAGCTGCTCTGGGAATTCCATCCCAGCCCCTCCTCACCCTCCCAGGGAGGAATTCCTTCCCAATATCCCATCTAACCCCGTCCTCCTCCAACTTAAGGGCATTCCCCCTTATCCTGTCACTGTCCTTGTCCAAAGTCCCTCTCCAGACATCTCCCAGTCTGAGGGATTTCCTCTGGCTGTGTAAAAGCCCAAACCGCCAGCCTTTAGTTACAGCCTCTGTTACTCAGTGTATCCAAGTAAAGAGCAGATTATCTGGCCCTGCTGTTTCCCCGAACAATGAAAATCACAACAAATAACAAAAAATAAAAATGCCAACAAATATCTTATGCCAACATGAGGCCTTGGTTTCCAAGACCAGCTCTCCTTCCTGGGATGGATCTGCGAGGGTGGCATTGTCCCCCTCAGGGAGGCACAGGAGGGCCACCAAGGCCAGGTGTCCCCAAGCTGCTGGCAGCACCTGCGGTGGCTCCAACCAGGAGCGGGGACACGGCCACAACCACGGCCACCAGTGGCCACCAGCCACGTGTGTCCAGAGCTCAGGGCCCTGCAGGGATGCAGGGATGTTCAGGGATGCTCAGGGCCCTGCAGGGATGTTCAGGGATGTTCAGGGATGTTCAGGGATGCTCAGAGCCCTGCAGGGATGTTCAGGGGTGCTCAGGGCCCTGCAGGGATGCTCAGAGACGCACAGGGCCCTGCAGGGATGCTCAGGGATGCTCAGGGCCCTGCAGGGATGTTCAGGGATGTTCAGGGATGCTCAGGGCCCTGCAGGGATGTTCAGGGATGTTCAGGGATGCTCAGGGCCCTGCAGGGATGCTCAGAGACGCACAGGGCCCTGCAGGGATGCTCAGGGATGCTCAGGGCCCTGCAGGGATGCTCAGGGATGCTCAGGGCCCTGCAGGGATGTTCAGGGATGTTCAGGGATGCTCAGGGCCCTGAAGGGATGTTCAGGGATGCTCAGGGCCCTGCAGGGATGTTCAAGGATGTTCAGGGATGCTCAGGGCCCTGCAGGGATGTTCAGGGATGCTCAGGGCCCTGCAGGGATGTTCAGGGATGTTCAAGGATGCTCAGGGCCCTGCAGGGATGCTCAGGGGTGCTCAGGGCCCTGCAGGGATGTTCAGGGATGCTCAGGGATGCTCAGGGCCCTGCAGGGATGTTCAGGGATGCTCAGGGATGCTCAGGGCCCTGCAGGGATGTTCAGGGATGCTCAGGGCCCTGCAGGGATGTTCAAGGATGTTCAGGGATGCTCAGGGCCCTGCAGGGATGTTCAGGGATGCTCAGGGCCCTGCAGGGATGCAGGGATGTTCAGGGGTGCTCAGGGCCCTGCAGGGATGTTCAGGGGTGCTCAGGGCCCTGCAGGGATGTTCAGGGATGCTCAGGGCCCTGCAGGGATGCGGGGATGTTCAAGGATGCTCAGGGCCCTGCAGGGATGTTCAGGGATGCTCAGGGCCCTGCAGGGATGCGGGGATGTTCAGGGATGCTCAGGGCCCTGCAGGGATGCTCAGGGATGCTCAGGGCCCTGCAGGGATGTTCAGGGATGCTCAGGGATGCTCAGGGCCCTGCAGGGATGTTCAGGGATGCTCAGGACCCTGCAGGGAGGCTCAGGGATGCTCAGGGCACTGCAGGGATGTTCAGGGATGCTCAGGGCACTGCAGGGATGTTCAGGGATGTTCAGGGATGCTCAGGGCCCTGCAGGGATGTTCAGGGATGCTCAGGGCACTGCAGGGATGTTCAGGGATGCTCAGGGATGCTCAGGGCCCTGCAGGGATGCTCAGGGATGCTCAGGGCCCTGCAGGGATGTTCGGGGATGCTCAGGGATGCTCAGGGCCCTGCAGGGATGTTCAGGGATGCTCAGGGCCCTGCAGGGATGCAGGGACACGGCCCCGGAGCCGAAGAGCAGAGCAGGACCCGGCAGAGCCGCGGGGCCGCTCCCAGCGCAGCCTCACCGGGACGTCCCCAGCGCCTCACGGGGCTGGAAGGACCCGGCCCCCCTGTCACACACGGAGCTGCTGCAGGAGCTGAGGAGCTTCTGTCCCTGGAGGTGTGATCCTGGGGTTCTGTGAAAGTTACCCTAAAATACCAAAAACATGGATGGGGCTTGGAGACACCTGCGATAGTGGAAGGTGTCCCTGCCCAGGTGTCACCATGCCATGAGGGAGAGAGTCCTCTGCCCCAATTAAAGGGCAAATGAGATCATAGGACGGCAACAGAGGGATTTTATTCAACAACACGGATTTGATTGCTCAAGATGTGTGAGGTAGGGAGAGAGAAAGAAAGAGGAAACACCTGTCAGAGTAAGGGTGAGCAGGAGGTAATCAGCTGGGAAGGTCCCTGCCAACCCCAACCATTCTGTCGGGGTAGAAGTTGTACGGACTCCAGAAGCCACTCCAGAGCTGCTTTCTGCTGAGCAGGCCCTGGGCAAGGACAGGGGAGTAGAGGGTGCACGGTTTGGCCACAGTGTCAGCTGCAAGTTCCTTTTGGTGGATGTGTTGTGTGCAGAATAGAAGTGAAAATGGTGAGAAGAGCCTTTGCTGCCCCTTGACAGCCACAGCAAGGCTGGGAAGGAGCAGCCTTTGCTCCTGGCCCAGCCAACCTGGCGCTGCCTTTCTGAGCCAGCCCGGCTCCCTGGCCATGGGCAGCGCCAGAGCGGGGCTGCGGTGCCTTCGCTGTCCCGGCTGCACAGCCCTGCTGCAAAGGCTGCCCAGCACAGTTCTCTCTCAGCCGCCCTCAGCGGGCGCCTTTCCTTTGCCTCCAGAGAGCAGCGACAGCCCTGCCCTGCCGGCCCGGCCGGGAACTCTCCCGCTGCCGCCGGGGGCTGAGCACTCACTGCTCACAGGGCACTCACTGCCTGGCACCGAGGGTGAAAATACTGCAGCACCTCTGCGGGACAGGAAATGAAATCTGGGCACTCTTGCCTTGTGACTTAGAAACTTTATTAGAAAATATACACTAGTTTTATTCATAAACTTTTCACTTATGGATTCTTAAATACTTATTCTTCTTCTCACTACTCTTCTTTTTAATACTACTCATCTTCTTTGCTTCTTCTATGTATTTTTAAATTCTTATCCCTATTCCTACTACACTACTTCTACATATTCTTAATTCTTATTCATACTACTCTTCTTCTTATATAAATTCTTATTCCTACTCCTATTACTCTACTACTTCTAAGTATTTTTAATTCTTATTCCTATTCATTTTCTATGTGTTCTTAAATAAGTCTTCTCCATCTTCTTCTTCTTAGTCTCTGTCTTTGTCTTCGTCTTCTTCTTGTTCTTCATTGTCTTCTTCATCTTTGTCTTGGTCTTCTTCACTGTCTTCATCGTCTTAGTTTTCTTCGTCTTCATCTTCATCTTTGTCATCGTTGTTGTCCTCATCGTCCTCGTCGTCTTCGTCTTCATCTTCGTCTTCGTCTTCATCTTCGTCATCATCATTGTCATCGTCATCATCTTCGTCCTTGTCCTCATCCTTGTTCTTGCTTTACCTTCTTTTCCGTTGTGTTGCAGGGGTTGATGCCGAGAGTCTGCTCCAGGAGCCTCTGCTTTATGCCCAAGAAATGGTGGCTGCACCTTCCAGGCCCGGGGCCGGGTGTGTGCGGGGCTGGGGAAGGGGCAGCTTTGGGCTCTTTGGGGGCATTTTCCAAGCCTCACTGCCCAGGCGTCTCCTCTCCCTCGTCTCTTTTACTCCTCCGGCTGTGGCCTCATGCAGCGGAACCGGAACAGCCCCCGCAGCGCCCGCAGCGCCTGCCTGAAGCGGGAGGGACGTTCCCTGGGGGCAGCCCAGGCCTCGCGAGGAACAGGCACTGGGAGCCCGTCCTCTGCAAAAACTCTCCATTTTTTCTGTTTGTCCTCTTCTGGGGGCAGCTCCAGGACACTCACCTCGTCCCACTCATCATCGTCTGGGTGCAAGGGCTTGGTCCCGATGCCGTGCTCGGTCTTGTCATCCCAGTTCCCCAGCACGATCTCCTTGTCGCTGTCCTTTTCCCAGCTGGAGTGTCCTGAGGATTGGCTGCCATCCCCTCCACACACTGCTGCCTCCTCAGCAGCTCCAGCCGGGGCAGGAGAGGCGCTGGGCAGGGCAGGCACTGGGCTCTGTGTCCCTGCTGATGGCACCTCCTCGCTGGGGACAGGAGACTCTGCTGCCTTTTCTGCCTCCAGGGCAAGACGCTCAGGCAGATCCTCCTCCTCAGCAGCTCTGGATGGGGGAGGAGCTGCTGGCTCAGCTTCCATGGGACTCTGTAGGGAAGGAGAGGTGCTGGTTAGGGCAGGCACTGCCTCTGCTGCCACCTCTGTGCCCAGGGGGCTGGCAGAGCTGGGAGCCCCTGAGGGACAAGCCTTGGGCTGCTTGTGGCTCACTGGGCACAAGGGTCTGTCCCAGACCTTGGGGCTGATGTCACGGCCCCATTGGGACAGCTCCTGGCTGCTCACGTGTTCTTCCCCTTGGGACAGCTTTTGGTCACTCACATCTTCCCAATGGGGCAGCTCCTCGGCTCCAGCTGCTGATCCTTCGGACAGCTCTGTGTCACTGCTGTCTGTGAACTCAGAGGACTCCGGCTCACTGTCTTCCCATTGGGAGCTGTGGGAGTGCACATCTTCTTCGCTTGGTGAGACGTCTTGGGACCTCTCATCATCCCTCTGGAAAACCTCCTGGACGTCGTCCCATTGGGAATCCTCTGAGACACTCCCATCGGTCTGCAGGGACACCTCATGGGATCTCTTGTCCTCTTCCCAGTAGAATTCCTGCTGCCCTCTCTCATCTGTTTTCCACTGGGACGCCCCCTGGTCTGTGGCACATTTTTCCCATTCCCGCACCTCTTCTTGCAGCTCACCATCCTCTTCCCACCGGTACAGCTCCCGGACTGTGATGGTTACTTCCCGTTCATGGATCTCTTCCTGTGTTTCATCGCTGTACCGGGAAACCTCTCGGACACGCACTCGTACCTGGAGCAGGTACAGCTCTCGGCTCCCCCTGGGTCCCAAACGGGAAGATTCTTCGATTGTCCTTACACTTTCCCATTGGCTTGTCACTCGCCGTGTCATGTCTTCCCTCTGGGAAAGCTCCTCATCACTATCAATTTCCCAGTGGGAATACTCTCTCTCCATGTTGACAAAGGCCTCTCCTCCTCCTCAGTCTCTGTCACTGGCAGGACTCACCTGCCCACTGCCCCTGACCACTGCCCGCTGGGGGCTTCCAGCCAGCTGGGCAAGGGGCTGGAGGACTGGGAGTTGGAGTTGGCTTTGTCCTCGTCACTATCGCTGTCTGTCGCTATCGGCGTCTATCGCTATCGGCCTCTAGCGCAGACAGATGCAGGGAGCTGCTTCCTCCTCAGAGAGTGGCTCTCCTGGGAATGGGCACCCCAGGGCTCTGCGCCCCTTAGATACCCTCAGAGCCAGGGCGGGGCTCCCTGATGTCACAAGGGTCTCTGGCCACCACCATGTCCCACATCACAAAGGGCCCCGACACCAAGCGCCCGTGTCACAAAGGGCCAGCCCCGGCCCCCCAGCTACAGTGGAGCAGGCAGGGACTGGCACGGAGCAGCCCCCGGACTTGTGGCCTTGTGGCCCCTGCTGTGCCCAGAGCCCTGAGGGGCTTTGGCCGCGCTCCCACACGGCAGCCCCAGCCCCACAGGGCAGAGCCCTGGCTTTGCAGGCTGCGCCGGGCAGGGCACCAGGAATTGGCCGCACGGACGTGCCAGGGACTTGTGGGCAGCGGCTCCACGAGCCGCGGGAGCCCGGGCACCGGGGCTGTCCCTCAGGGCTGTGCCCGGGCCCCGGGGCTGCTCACTGCCTTGGGCAATGACACGCAGGGCACCGAGCGCAGCCTCGGCGCCTTTGCCGGGGACGGGCAGCTGAGCGGGGCAGGGCCCCACGCCAGGCCGGGGCCATCCACAGGCACCCGCACAAGCTGCACAAGCGGCACCACGAGAGCCCCGTGCGCTTCCACAAGGCCGGGGCCGGCTGCTGCCCCTGGCTCGGGGCAGTGCCCGAGGCACCGACCCTTGCAGCTCTGCCCTCGCCTCAGCGGCGCCACGGGCACAGAGGCCGGGCCCGGGGCTCGCTCCCTGCTGCCCCCAGGGCGCTGCCGAGGGCTCCCCGCCCGCCGGGGCCGGGCCCGGGCGCTGAGGGAGCGGCGCCGCCATTGCTGCCGCCCTCAGCGGCTCTGAGGGGAGCGCGGCTCCCGCCGGCCCCGCTCCGCCCGCACACGCAGCACAAACACGGAGCACAAAGACACACGGCGCTGAACATCGTGTCCGTGCCCCTCCGAATGCATTGGGAGAGCGGCCCGAAGGGCTGGGCTCGGCTGCGGCAGCAGCGCCCCAGGGCCCCGTTGTGTGAGATGTGACACTAAACCCACTGGGTGTAGTCTAGTTTGGATTAAAAAACCCGTATTTTTTAAACCGAATAGTTTTTAGCCTCCTTGGGATAGAAACCCACTTTTGATTGCACTACTCTGTTGTACACTGGTCTTGAAAGGCATAATAAGTACTAAAATGGTATAATTAGTAGTCCATGTGGTAAACAGATAGTTGTTTACCACAGTAAGTTGTAAACAGATAGTTAGCAACATCTCTGCTGACAAAAGATTTAATAAAAGAATAACTATGCAGAAGAAGTTTACACAGTTTGATCACGGGTTGCTCTTGTCTTCTACAACTTTTGAATTTGCTTTCTCTGCTGAGGGGATGTTGGGCTCTGCTCCTAGGGAACATAGACAGGACAAGGGGAATCTGGGGAGACAAAAAGAGATGCTCTTGAAGGCAGTCTCCTCTCTGATATGTCACAGCTGTGCTGATTATCCTAGAGTAGAAACAGCCTTGCCCTCACAGCTATGGGCCTGATAAAGAGGGAGTTAACTGCTAGGGAGTCCGTTAGAGTCCGTTGGAGTTCGTTAGAGTCAGTTGGAGTCTGCCCGCCATGCTGTGAAGACCTAGGGAGAGAGCCGGAGCTGAAGAAGTGAGCCAGATTTGAAGAAGAGAAACAGAACCAGAGCTGAAGAAGAGATCCAGAGCTGCGTGGAGCTGGAGCTCTTAGGAAGTACAGAGCAAAGGTATGGGAGACTTGTTGAATATCAAGATGCTGATACTTGAAGCCTTCTGATGATTCTAATGAAGCACCTCGAGTGCAATTGCACTGTCCATGTCAACTGCTATTGTAGCTGGTTCTGGGGTCCGTGGTCCGGACCCAGAATCTCAGAGCCACCCCAAAAAGATATCTCTTTAGAGGCAACTTCTTGGGGGGTCAGCGCTTCCTCAGCTGGTAGAGAGCATTTCAGCAGGGGGCAGAGCAGCAATTTTTTCAGCTCGTGTAATTTCAGCTCAGTGATTTCTCAGCTCTTGCCCTGTGAGATCTGCTTCTCTCGTAGCCGGCCCGGGAAAGAGAGAGAGGCTCCCGTTTGGTGATTCCGCATGAAGGAACTTTATTGCAAAGTACCAGCGAAGGGGGCCAGGGATGGATACCCTGGGGACTAGTGGGACTCAGGGGGTTTTTATGGGAAACTAGGGTGGGAGGGGAAAGGGTCCAAAGCCAATCGTTTACAACAGATCTACATAAAATCTCTTGGAGGATTGTGGGTTCTTTGGTGGTCGCCGTGACTGAAAGCTTGTTTCCTTATCTTGGGGTTCTGCAGGGAGATTGTGCAATTCTTCCCAGGCCTCCCTCCAGGGCAGGGCCACCGGGGCATTGCCCACCCCCACAGACTGCCGCATGTCGACTGCGACATCTGGTGACCCCGATGTGATGAGCGACAACTGATGACCGACCTGACGAGCCCTGTGATACAACAACCCGAACTACAGACTTGGCCTGGACCCGTGTGGGGTCCCATGACTGGCAATGTAGACCCGCTTGGGAATGGAGTGGGGGAGGCAGCGTTGGTGAAGCTGAGAGTGGCAGTGGAAGCCACAGGTGGTCCGGACCTGATTTTCTCTTGCAAAGACACCTGGAAAGAGGTGAGCCACCAGCTAGCGACAATGGGACATAACTTCTCTAGGGAGGTTGTGTTAATGGCACATAACTTCTCTAGGGAGGTTGTGTTAATGGCACATAACTTCTCTAGGGAGGTTGTGTTGTGACTACATAGTTTCTCTAAGGAGGTTGTGTTGTGGCTGCCTCAACAGTGACATTCGTGTCAGGTTTTTATGCCAGCATGGAAGAAAATGGCCAGGATTGTAAATGGATCAATCAATGTAGTTTGAGGGGCTATTGTAGAATCAGACTGTTTCCTCAAAAGATCAAACAGAGCTCATCTATGTTATAGCTACAATGGAGAAGCAGAGAGAGGAAAGAAATGGACAAAAGCCCCAGAAAAAATAAACTAAAAAATAGAAAAAAAGTTAAAAAAAGAGAGAAAAGGAAATCTTAAAAAGCATAGAAAAAAATGAAAAAAAAAAAGAAAAGAGAAAAAAAAAAGTGAAAAATTTGAAAAAATAAAAATAGAAATATATAGAAAAAACACAATTAGAGAAAAAGAAACTGGTATTTATCAGATTGTTATCTGTGCCTAATGCATCCACTTACAGAAGAAACTAGAGACAGTATTTGTATGTAGTATTTGAGTGTTACAATGTCAATTTATCTACAGTATTTGAATGTTATAAGGTCAATATACCTAAGCATGTGTTTCTTGAAATGTTTAATTAAAAAACGAATGGGGAATTGTGAGGAGACAAAAAGAGATGCTCTTGAAGGCAGTCTTCCCTCTGATATATTACAGCTGTGCTAATTATCCTAGAGTAGCAACAGCCTTGCCATCACAGCTATGGGCCTGATAAGGAGTGAGTAAAGTGGTAGGGAGACAGAGTCAGTTGGAGTTCGTTAGAGTCAGTTGGAGTCTGCCCTGTGAAGAACTAGGGAGAGAGCCAGAGCTGTGTGGAGCTGGAGCTCTTAGGAAATACAGAGCAAAGGTGTGTGAGACTTTTGGAATATCAAGATGCTGATACTTGAAGCCTTCTGATGATTCTAATAAAGCACCTCGAGTGCAAGTGCAGTGTCGGTGTCGACTGCCGCATGCAAACTGCAACAGGAAAGGGCCTCAAGCTGTGCCAGGGGAAAGCTCGGGTTGGACACGAGGAGCAATTTCCTCATGGAAAGGCTGGTCAGGCCTTGGGAAGAGCTGCCCAGGGAAGTTTGGAGTGCCCATCCCTGGAGGTGTCCATGGGACACCTGGATGTGGCACTCAATGATCTGGGCAGGGTGACAAGGTGGACATGGGGCACAGCTGGGACTCCCTGGGCTGGGAGGGCTTTTCCAGCCTCAGGGATTCAGGGCTTCTGTGCAAGTTATCCCAGAAGAAAGGAAACATAATCCCGCAGAAAGGCCCTGCCCTGGAGCAGCAGAGGAGCAGCCCTGAGGCTGCAGGTGCCCACAGCGGGCTCCATCCAGCCAGGGCTGCTCAGCGCTGAGCCCTGCGGGGCTGCCCAGCAGCAGCAGCAGCAGCAGCAGCAGCAGCACAGCCCCAGGGCTGCCGTGCTGCTCCGGTGCTGCGTGTGCGCTGCTCTGGGGGCTTTGGCTGCACAGCCCCGTGCAGCTGCTGCCACAGGGATCCGGCAGGAACAGCACAGAGCTGCTGCTGCTGCTGCTGCTGCTGCTGCTGCTGCCTCAGCTGGGGCTGCAGCGGGGGAAGCCCTCCCGCCTTGCCCAAGGCTGCCGAGGGCCGGCAGCGCTGCTGAGGAGCGCGGCCAGCCCGGCTCCCTGGCCATGGGCAGCGCCAGAGCGGGGCTGCGGTGCCTTCGCTGTCCCGGCTGCACAGCCCTGCTGCAAAGGCTGCCCAGCACAGTTCTCTCTCAGCCGCCCTCAGCGGGCGCCTTTCCTTTGCCTCCAGAGAGCAGCGACAGCCCTGCCCTGCCGGCCCGGCCGGGAACTCTCCCGCTGCCGCCGGGGGCTGAGCACTCACTGCTCACAGGGCACTCACTGCCTGGCACTGAGGGTGAAAATACTGCAGCACCTCTGCGGGACAGGAAATGAAATCTGGACACCCTTTCCTTGTGCCTTACAAAATTTATTAGAAAATATACACTAGTTTTATTCAAGAATTTTTCTCTTCACTTAGGTATTCTTAAATTCCTATTCTTCTTCTCCCTACTCTTCTTTTTCATACTACTCGTCTTCTTTACTTCTTCTATGTATTTTTAAATTCTTATTCTTATTCCTACTACACTTCTTCTTCTACCTATTTTTAATTCCTAATCTTACTACTCTTTTTCTTATGTAAATTCTTACTCCTATTCCTATTATTCTACTACTTCTAAGTATTTTTAATTCTTATTGCTATCCTTTTTAATGTATTCTTAAAAAAGTCTTTTCCATCTTCTATGTCTTCTTAGTCTTAGTCTTTGTCTTCGTCTTCTTCCTGTTCTTCATTGTCTACTTCATCTTCGTCTTTGTCTTCTTCACTCTCTTTGTCTTCTTCGTTTTTTGTCTTCATCGTCTTCGTCGTCTTCGTCATCGTCGTCTTCATCTTTATCTTCATTTTCGTCTTCATCTTCATTTTCGTCTTCGTCTTGTTCTTCGTCATCTTCTTCATCTTCATCCTAGTCTTTGTCCTTGTCTTTGTCCTTGTCCTTGCCCTTGCCCTTGTCCTTGTCTGTGGTCCTTGTGCTTGTCCGTTGTCCCTGTCCGTGCTTTGTCTTCTTTTTCGTTGTGTTGCAGGGGTTGATGCCGAGAGTCTGCTCCAGGAGCCTCTGCTTTATGCCCAAGAAATGGTGGCTGCACCTTCCAGGCCCGGGGCCGGGTGTGTGCGGGGCTGGGGAAGGGGCAGCTTTGGGCTCTTTGGGGGGCATTTTCCCAGCCTCACTGCCCAGGCGTCTTCTCTCCCTCGTCTCTTTTACTCCTCCGGCTGTGGCCTCATGCAGCGGAACCGGAACAGCCCCCGCAGCGCCCGCAGCGCCCGCCTGAAGCGGGAGGGACGTTCCCTGGGGGCAGCCGGCTGCCTGCGCAGGGCCTGGGCTCCCAGCTGGGCAGGCCAGGGGCTGGGGGGGCTGCGCGGCTCCAGGGCCGGGTGCTCAGCCCAGGCCTCACGAGGAACAGGCACTGGGAGCCCGTCCTCTGCAAAAACTCTCCATTTTTGGTCCTTATCCTCCTCTGCCGGCAGCTCCAGGACACTCACCTCGTCCCATTCATCATCCTCTGGACGCATGGGCTTGGTCCCGAACCCGTGCTCGGTCGCATCTTGCCAATTCCTCTGCACGATCTCCTTGTCGCTGTCATTTTCCCAATTGGAGTGTCCTGAGGATCTGCTGCCATCCCCTCCACACACTGCAGCCTCCTCAGCAGCTCCAGCCGGGGCAGGAGAGGCGCTGGGCAGGGCAGGCACTGGGCTCTGTGTCCCTGCTGATGGCACCTCCTCACTGGGGACAGGAGACTCTGCTGCCTTTTCTGCCTCCAGGGCAAGACACTCAGGCAGATCGTCCTCCTCAGCAGCTCTGGATGGGGGAGGAGCTGCTGGCTCAGCTTCCATGGGACTCTGTAGGGAAGGAGAGGTGCTGGTTAGGGCAGGCACTGCCTCTGCTGCCACCTCTGTGCCCAGGGGGCTGGCAGAGCTGGGAGCCCCTGCGGGACAAGCCTTGGGCTCCTTGTGGCTCACTGGGCACCAGGGTCTGTCCCAGACCTTGGGGCTGATGTCACAGCCCCATTGGGACAGCTCCTGGCTGCTCACGTGTTCTTCCCCTTGGGACAGCTTTTGGTCACTCACATCTTCCCATTGGGGCAGCTCCTGGGCTCCAGCTGCTGATCCTTGGGACAGCTCCGTGTCACTGCTGTCTGTGACCTGGGAGGAGTCCGGCTCACTGTCTTCCCATTCGGAGTTGTGGGAGTGCACATCTTCTTCCCATGGTGAGAGGTCTTGGGACCTCTCATCATCCCTCTGGAAAACCTCCTGGACGTCGTCCCATTGGGAATCCTCTGAGGCACTCCCATCTGTCTGCAGGGACACCTCATGGGATCTCTTGTCCTCTTCCCAGTAGAATTCCTGCTGCCCTCTCTCATCTGTTTTCCACGAGGACGCCTCCTGGTCTGTGGCACATTTTTCCCATTCCCGCACCTCTTCATGCAGCTCACCGTCCTCTTCCCACCGGTACAGCTCCCGGACTGTGATGGTTACTTCCCGATCGTAGATCTCTTCCCGTGTTTCATCACTGTACCGGGAAACCTCTCGGACACACACACGTACCTGGAGCTGGTACAGCTCTCGGCTCCCCCTGGGTCCCAAACGGGAAGTTTCTTCGATTGTCCTTACACTTTGCCATTGGTTTTTCACTCGCCGTGTCGTGTTTTCCCTCTGGGAAAGCTCCTCCTCACTCTCACTTTCCCAGTGGGAATGCTCTCTCTCCATGTTGACAAATGGCCTCTCCTCCTCCTCAGTCTCTGTCAGTGGCAGGACTCACCTGCCCACTGCGCCTGACCACTGCCCGCTGGGGGCTTCCAGCCAGCTGGGCAAGGGGCTGGAGGACTGGGAGTTGGAGTTGGCTTTGTCCTCGTCACTATCGCTGTCTGTCGCTATCGGCGTCTATCGTTATTGGCCTCTAGCGCAGACAGATCCAGGGAGCTGCTTCCTCCTCAGAGAGCGGCTCTCCTGGGAATGGGCACCCCAGGGCTCTTCGCCCCTTAGATACCCTCAGAGCCAGGGCGGGGCTCCCTGATGTCACAAGGGTCTCTGGCCACCACCATGTCCCACATCACAAAGGGCCCCGACACCAAGCGCCCGTGTCACAAAGGACCAGCCCCGGCCCCCCAGCTACAGTGGAGCAGGCAGGGAGTGGCACGGAGCAGCCCCCGGACTTGTGGCCTTGTGGCCCCTGCTGTGCCCAGAGCCCTGAGGGGCTTTGGCCGCGCTCCCACACGGCAGCCCCAGCCCCACAGGGCAGAGCCTTGGCTTTGCAGGCTGCGCCGGGCAGGGCACCAGGAATTGGCCGCACGGACGTGCCAGGGACTTGTGGGCAGCGGCTCCACGAGCCGCGGGAGCCCGGGGACCGGGGCTGTCCCTCAGGGCTGTGCCCGGGCCCCGGGGCTGCTCACTGCCTTGGGCAATGACACGCAGGGCACCGAGCGCAGCCTCGGCGCCTTTGCCGGGGACGGGCAGCTGAGCGGGGCAGGGCCCCACGCAAGGCCGGGGCTGATATGGGTAGAACTCCATAACTCCTAGTTGTATGTTCAATGTTATGTAGATGGTTACTTTAAAAGTGTTAAAGACTCTTAATATTACAATGGATGTTCTATTGATGTTATGCGTATTTTTATCTTGAATAGTTTGTAGCCAGTTTGTAACCGAAGTCCCAGTTTTGTAAGCTCTTTCATGTTGCCAAAGTTTTGCTGTTCCCTGCCTGCCCTCTCTCCGTCTCTCTTCCTGCTTCCTGCCGACCCACTGGCTGCCTGTCAAGATGAAACTGAGGCCCATTATGGAAATCGCAGAGACCCCCATGAAGCCTTGCTTCATGTTTACTGTAATTAACACCGAAAACCCCCAGCAAGGAGTCAGCGCATAATTCAGACCCATAAAGAATGCCACCCGGCTGGGAAGACATGAAGCTGTCAGCCATCGCTACACCCTCTTCACCTGGTCACCATAACCTCCAAAGCACTCGAAAAGAAAGACAGCCCTGGACTAAAGACAGGTCAGCGAGTTCCTGGGAACTTCCATGAGCACGTGCTCTGGGCTTTGTAGTGTGAGCAGCAGAATCGACTTGGGCCTCCTCCTCGGCCTTGATTGAGGGGGCAGCAGCAGAGGTGTTGGCAATCCCTTGAGCTTTCTCCTTTTAATAAAGGCATTTAAGGAGTTAATAATCATCTCCTGCTCGGTTTATTTATAGCAGGGCCATCCACAGGCACCCGCACAAGCTGCACAAGCGGCACCACGAGAGCCCCGTGCGCTTCCACAAGGCCGGGCCCGGCTGCTGCCCCTGGCTCGGGGCAGTGCCCGAGGCACCGACCCTTGCAGCTCTGCCCTCGCCTCAGCGGCGCCACGGGCACAGAGGCCGGGCCCGGGGCTCGCTCCCTGCTGCCCCCAGGGCGCTGCCGAGGGCTCCCCGCCCGCCGGGGCCGGGCCCGGGCGCTGAGGGAGCGGCGCCGCCATTGCTGCCGCCCTCAGCGGCTCTGAGGGGAGCGCGGCTCCCGCCGGCCCCGCTCCGCCCGCACACGCAGCACAAACACGGAGCACAAAGACACACGGCGCTCAACATCGTGTCCGTGCCCCTCCGAATGCATTGGGACAGCGGCCCGAAGGGCTGGGCCCGGCTGCGGCAGCAGCGCCCCAGGGCCTCGTTGTGTGAGATGTGACACTAAACCCACACGGTTTAGTCTAGATGGGATAAAAAAACCCAATATTTTTTAGCCTCCTTGGGATAGAAACCCACTTTTGATTGCACTACTCTGTTGTACACTGGTCTTGAAAGGCATAATAAATAATAAAATGGTATAATTAGAAGTCCATGTGGGTCAAAACTTGTAAACAGATAGTTAGCAACATCTCTGCTGACAAAGGTTTTAATAAAAGAAAAACCATGCAAAAAAAAGTTTACAGAGTTCTATCACCGTTTATTCTTATCTTCTACAAGCTTTGAATTTGTTTCCTCTGCTGAGGGGGTGTCAGGCTCTGCTCCCAGGGAACA
Organism: Phylloscopus collybita; assembly: GCA_027886175.1. Lineage (NCBI taxonomy): Eukaryota > Metazoa > Chordata > Aves > Passeriformes > Phylloscopidae > Phylloscopus > Phylloscopus collybita. Next base: position 61,255,480 of record JAJNNQ010000006.1, on the reverse strand, counting down.
GAGACAGGACAAGGGGAAACGGCCTCAAGCTGTGCCAGGGGAAGGCTCGGGTTGGGCACCAGGAGCAATTTCCTCATGGAAAGGCTGGTCAGGCCTTGGGAAGAGCTGCCCAGGGAGGTTTGGAGTGCCCATCCCTGGAGGTGCCCATGGGACACCTGGATGTGGCACTCAATGATCTGGGCAGGGTGACAGGGTGGGCACGGGGCACAGCTGGGACTCCCTGGGCTGGGAGGGCTTTTCCAGCCTCAGGGATTCAGGGCTTCTGTGCAAGTTATCCCAGAAGAAAGGAAACATAATCCCGCAGAAAGGCCCTGCCCTGGAGCAGCAGAACTGTAGCCCCAATGGGACAATCTTGCAAGTTTATTGAGGAGGCCGGAAATCCAAAGATGTTAAAAAGGGAAGGCCAATCATTTATTGTTATAAAATCGGCTAGAGGAACAGGAGGCTGGGCTAGTCCTAGCCCCTCACAGCAAGCCAGAGAAACCAAAAACGTGTGCACGGGCCACCCCTCAGGACAGTCCTGTTCCTGAGAGAGAGAAGCTTCTTCACTGAGAGTGCTCAGCCCCTTTTAAAGTCTCAGTCCCCTCAGGGATTGGTCTGTTTTGGGTCCTTTCTATGATTGTGTATTCTTCGGGCTCTTCCTGGCTCTCAGCGGGGTGCTTTCCACACCAATCATTTCTTCCCACCGTGTTTTGATTGGGTCGTGTCTTCCAATGAAAGTACCAGGGGATGGTCTCAGTTTCTTGAGTTGTTTGGGGAAGGGTGGAAGATCCCCCTTTTCTTTGGTGTTGCCCTTTAACTAGATTCAGCAAAGTAGCCCCATAAACCTCTTACAAACATTCACAACTAAACACTGCAACAATATCTAACAACCACTGGAACAACATTCCAACAACAGACATTTGTAACAACTCATAACGAGTTGGAAAAAAACCCACAGTTAGAAACAAAAATTGAAACATACAGCTAGTATACTAACACAACTATTAAAAAGTTTCAACTTCGTTTTTGTATCTATAACACTGAGGCTGGAGGTGCCCAGAGCGGGCTCCATCCAGCCAGGGCTGCTCAGCGCTGAGCCCTGCGGGGCTGCCCAGCAGCAGCAGCAGCAGCAGCAGCAGCAGCAGCACAGCCCCAGGGCTGCCGTGCTGCTCCGGTGCTGCGTGTGCGCTGCTCTGGGGTGTTGCCGTGCGTGCTCAGCCCGGCCAGGCCCGTGTCCAGCCAGGGCTCCCCGGCTGCTCCCAGCATGCCGCAACAAGTCACTTTGTGGGGTTCGGCTCTCACATCTGGGTAACACTGTAAAGGCTGGTTCCAAGAAAAAGGGGACTCTCTCTGAATTTTCCAGGAAACAGAGGCTTTATTCGGGGGTGGGGGGAAAGGGGGTCAGAGTGATCCCCCCAGCCACCCCAGGCTGGTGCCTCTGGAGAGAGACCCCGAGCCTGGGGTGGTGGGTGGTTTAATACTACAATTCTGGGGTGGGTTCTAAGTTACAGATACCAATGAAACAATCTAAATACATCATGATAAATTAAGTCATTTAGGTTCCAACAAATTCAGCACAAGTTCTGGGATGGGCTGAGGGCAGTCTTGCGAGGTCACTGGCTAACATTACTGTACTTCAAAGATAAGAATTATATGATGGACACGAAGGTAATTATGCATGACAGAGGTGGTGAGGCAGGGGGAACCAATAAAAAGGATTCTAAGAGGGGGCTAAAGTTGTCCTAGAAACCCTTATCGAAACTACAAGAAAGTTACATATTAAAACAAGCAATACATCTTAAGACAAAAGGGCATTCTTGCATTGTGCAAGCTATACTAAACTTAACAATAAAACCCTTCATGCTGTATTCACAGCCAAGGCCTGCACATATTATTTCTTGCAGTGCCACACTGGGGGCTGTGGCTTCACAGCCCCGTGCAGCTGCTGCCACAGGGATCTGGCAGGAACAGCACAGAGCTGCTGCTGCTGCTGCTGCTGCTGCCTGAGCTGGGGCTGCAGCGGGGGAAGCCCTCCCGCCTTGCCCAAGGCTGCCGAGGGCCGGCAGCGCTGCTGAGGAGCGCGGCCAGCCCGGCTCCCTGGCCATGGGCAGCGCCAGAGCGGGGCTGCGGTGCCTTCGCTGTCCCGGCTGCACAGCCCTGCTGCAAAGGCTGCCCAGCACAGTTCTCTCTCAGCCGCCCTCAGCGGGCGCCTTTCCTTTGCCTCCAGAGAGCAGCGACAGCCCTGCCCTGCCGGCCCGGCCGGGAACTCTCCCGCTGCCGCCGGGGGCTGAGCACTCACTGCTCACAGGGCACTCACTGCCTGGCACCGAGGGTGAAAATACTGCAGCACCTCTGCGGGACAGGAAATGAAATCTGGACACCCTTTCCTTGTGCCTTACAAAATTTATTAGAAAATATACACTAGTTTTATTCAAGAATTTTTCTCTTCACTTAGATATTCTTAAATTCCTATTCTTCTTCTCCCTACTCTTCTTTTTCATACTACTCATCTTCTTAACTTCTTCTACGTATTTTTAAATTCTTATTCCTATTCCTACTACACTTCTTCTTCTTCTACCTATTTTTAATTCCTATTCTTACTACTCTTTTTCTTATATAAATTCCTACTCCTATTCCTATTACTCTACTTCTTCTAAGTATTTTTAATTCTTATTCCTATCCTTTCTCTATGTATTCTTAAAAATGTCTTTTCCATCTTCTTTGTCTTCTTAGTCTCTGTCTTTGTCATCATCTTCTTCTTGTTCTTCATTGTCTTCTTCATCTTCATCTTCATCTTCGTCTTCTTCACTCTCTTTGTCTTCTTAGTTTTTTCTCTGCGTCGTCTTCATCAATTTCGTCATCTCCATCGTCTTCATCTTCATCTTCGTCTTCATCTTCTTCTTCATCTTCATCCTAGTCTTCGTCCTGTCCTTGTCCTTGTCCTTGTCCATTGTCCTTGTCGTTGCTTTACCTTCTTTTCCGTTGTCTTGGAGGGGTTGATGCCGAGAGTCTGCTCCAGGAGCCTCTGCTTTATGCCCAAGAAATGGTGGCTGCACCTTCCAGGCCCAGGGCCGGGTGTGTGCGGGGCTGGGGAAGGGCAGCTTTGAGCTCTTTGGGGGGCATTTTCCAAGCCTCACTGCCCAGGCGTCTCCTCTCCCTCGTCTCTTTTACTCCTCCGGCTGTGGCCTCATGCAGCGGAACCGGAACAGCCCCCGCAGCGCCCGCAGCGCCCGCCTGAAGCGGGAGGGACGTTCCCTGGGGGCAGCCGGCTGCCCGCGCAGGGCCTGGGCTCCCAGCTGGGCAGGCCAGGGGCTGGGGGGGCTGCACGGCTCCAGGGCCGGGTGCTCAGCCCAGGCCTCGCGAGGAACAGGCACTGGGAGCCCGTCCTCTGCAAAAACTCTCCATTTCTGGTCTTTATCCTCTTCTGGGGGCAGCTCCAGGACACTCACCTCGTCCCACTCATCATCATCTGGGCGCAAGGGTTTGGTCCCGATGCCGTGCTCAGTCTCATCATCCCAGTTTCTCTGCACGATCTCCTTGTCGCTGTCGTTTTCCCAGCTGGAGTGTCCTGAGGATCGGCTGCCATCCCCTCCACACACTGCTGCCTCCTCAGCAGCTCCAGCCGGGGCAGGAGAGGCGCTGGGCAGGGCAGGAACTGGGCTCTGTGTCCCTGCTGATGGCACCTCCTCACTGGGGACAGGAGACTCTGCTGCCTTTTCTGCCTCCAGGGCAAGACGCTCAGGCAGATCCTCCTCCTCAGCAGCTCTGGATGGGGGAGGAGCTGCTGGCTCAGCTTCCATGGGACTCTGTAGGGAAGGAGAGGTGCTGGTTAGGGCAGGCACTGCCTCTGCTGCCACCTCTGTGCCCAGGGGGCTGGCAGAGCTGGGAGCCCCTGCGGGACAAGCCTTGGGCTCCTTGTGGCTCACTGGGCACAAGGGTCTGTCCCAGACCTTGGGGCTGATGTCACAGCCCCATTGGGACAGCTCCTGGCTGCTCACGTGTTCTTCCCCTTGGGACAGCTTTTGGTCACTCACATCTTCCCAATGGGACAGCTCCATGTCACTGCTGTCTGTGAACTCAGAGGACTCCGGCTCACTGTCTTCCCATTCGGAGTTGTGGGAGTGCACATCTTCTTTGCATGGTGAGAGGTCTTGGGACCTCTCCTCTTCCCTCTGGAAAAGATCTTGGACGTTGTCCCATTGGGAATCCTCTGAGGCACTCCCATCTGTCTGCAGGGACACCTCATGGGATCTCTCGTCCTCTTCCCAGTCGAACTCCTGCTGCCCTTTCCCATCTGTTTTCCACTGGGACGCCTCCTGGTCTGTGGCACACTTCTCCCATTCGCGCACCTCTTCGTTCAGCTCACCATCCTCTTCCCACCGGTACAGCTCCCGGACTGTGATGGTTACTTCCCGTTCATGGATCTCTTCGTGTGTTTCATTGCTGTACCGGGAAACCTCTCGGACACGCACACGTACCTGGAGCTGGTACAGCTCTCGGCTCCCCTTGGGTCCTAAACGGGAAATTTCTTGGATTGTCCGTACACTTTGCCATTGGCTTGTCACTCTCCGTGTCGCGTCTTCCCTCTGGGAAAGCTCCTCATCACTATCACTTTCCCACTTAAAAAACTCTCTGTCCATGTTGACAAATGGCCTTTCCTCCTCCTCAGTCTCTCTCAGTGGCAGGACTCACCTGCCCACTGCCCCTGACCACTGCCCGCTGGGGGCTTCCAGCGTGCTGGGCAAGGGGCTGGAGGACTGGGAGTTGGAGTTGGCTTTGTCCTCGTCGCTATCACTGTCTGTCGCTATCGGCGTCTATCGCTATCGGCCTCTAGCGCAGACAGATGCAGGGAGCTGCTTCCTCCTCAGAGAGCGGCTCTCCTGGCAATGGGCACCCCAGGGCTCTGCGCCCCTTAGATACCCTCAGAGCCAGGGCGGGGCTCCCTGATGTCACAAGGGTCTCTGGCCACCACCATGTCCCACATCACAAAGGGCCCCGACACCAAGCGCCCGTGTCACAAAGGGCCAGCCCTGGCCCCCCAGCTACAGTGGAGCAGGCAGGGAGTGGCACGGAGCAGCCCCCGGACTTGTGGCCTTGTGGCCCCTGCTGTGCCCAGAGCCCTGAGGGGCTTTGGCCGCGCTCCCACACGGCAGCCCCAGCCCCACAGGGCAGAGCCCTGGCTTTGCAGGCTGCGCCGGGCAGGGCACCAGGAATTGGCCGCACGGACGTGCCAGGGACTTGTGGGCAGCGGCTCCACGAGCCGCGGGAGCCCGGGGACCGGGGCTGTCCCTCAGGGCTGTGCCCGGGCCCCGGGGCTGCTCACTGCCTTGGGCAATGACACGCAGGGCACCGAGCGCAGCCTCGGCGCCTTTGCCGGGGCCGGGCAGCTGAGCGGGGCAGGGCCCCACGCCAGGCCGGGGCCATCCACAGGCACCCGCACAAGCTGCACAAGCGGCACCACGAGAGCCCCGTGCGCTTCCACAAGGCCGGGGCCGGCTGCTGCCCCTGGCTCGGGGCAGTGCCCGAGGCACCGAGCCTTGCAGCTCTGCCCTCGCCTCAGCGGCGCCACGGGCACAGAGGCCGGGCCCGGGGCTCGCTCCCTGCTGCCCCCAGGGCGCTGCCGAGGGCTCCCCGCCCGCCGGGGCCGGGCCCGGGCGCTGAGGGAGCGGCGCCGCCATTGCTGCCGCCCTCAGCGGCTCTGAGGGGAGCGCGGCTCCCGCCGGCCCCGCTCCGCCCGCACACGCAGCACAAACACGGAGCACAAAGACACACGGCGTGAACATCGTGTCCGTGCCCCTCCGAATGCATTGGGACAGCGGCCCGAAGGGCTGGGCTCGGCTGCGGCAGCAGCGCCCCAGGGCCCCGTTGTGTGAGATGTGACACTAAACCCACAGGGTTTAGTCTAGATGGGAGAAAAAACCCAATATTTTTTACCCTCCTTGGCATAGAAAACTACTTTTGATTGCACTACTCTGTTGTACACTGGTCTTGAAAGGCATAATAAATAGTAAAATGGTATAATTAGAAGTCCATGTGGGTCAAAAGTTCTAAACAGATAGTTAGCAACATCTCTGCTGACAAAAGTTTTAATAAAAGAAAAACCATGCAAAAAAAGTTTACAGAGTTCTATCACGGTTTATTTTTGTCTTCTACAATTTTGAATTTGTTTCCTCTGCTGAGGGTGTGTTGGGCTCTGCTCCCAGGGAACAGAGACAGGACAAGGGGAAACGGCCTCAAGCTGTGCCAGGGGAAGGCTCGGGTTGGACACCAGGAGCAATTTCCTCATGGAAAGGCTGGTCAGGCCTTGGGAAGAGCTGCCCAGGGAGGTTTGGAGTGCCCATCCCTGGAGGTGTCCATGGGACACCTGGATGTGGCACTCAATGATCTGGGCAGGGTGACAGGGTGGGCATGGGGCACAGCTGGGACTCCCTGGGCTGGGAGGGCTTTTCCAGCCTCAGGGATTCAGGGCTTCTGTGCAAGTTATCCCAGAAGAAAGGAAACATAATCCCGCAGAAAGGCCCTGCCCTGGAGCAGCAGAGCAGCAGCCCCAGGGCTGGAGGTGCCCACAGCGGCTCCATCCAGCCAGGGCTGCTCAGCACTGAGCCCTGCGGGGCTGCCCAGCAGCAGCAGCAGCAGCAGCAGCAGCAGCAGCAGCAGCAGCAGCAGCAGCAGCAGCAGCAGCAGCAGCAGCAGCAGCAGCAGCACAGCCCCAGGGCTGCCGTGCTGCTCCGGTGCTGCGTGTGCGCTGCTCTGGGGGCTTTGGCTGCACAGCCCCGTGCAGCTGCTGCCACAGGGATCCGGCAGGAACAGCACAGAGCTGCTGCTGCTGCTGCTGCTGCTGCCTCAGCTGGGGCTGCAGCGGGGGAAGCCCTCCCGCCTTGCCCAAGGCTGCCGAGGGCCGGCAGCGCTGCTGAGGAGCGCAGCCAACTCGGCTGCAGGGAATGAACTCTGAGGGGTTTTCGGAAGGAATTTTTCCCTGGGAGGGTGGGCAGGCCCTGGCACAGGCTGCCCTGAGAAGTTTTGAATGCCCCTGGATCCCTGGAAGTGTTCCCAGCCAGCTTGGACATTGGGGCTTGGAGACACCTGTGACAGTAGAAGGTGTCCCTGCCCATGTGTCACAAAGTGATGAGAGACAGATGCCTCTGCCACAGTTCAGGGAAAAAAGGAGTATATTTTCTTTCAGTATCATTTGTATTAAAATAATCTTTATTTTCTTAGCTTTTTTGACCCTGTTTGCATTTCTTCTTCCCTCCTGCTCTCTGTCTCACTTTTGGATTCCTCACTTTTTGTGATTCCCTCAAATACAACCCTCTGAGTGAGGGTGTTTCCTCAAACATAAAGTCTCTGCAGAGGGATTACAGGATGGGCAACTCGTTCCTTTTGTGAGGCTTTGGTTCCCATTATCCACAAACTCCAGGCAAGCTCCTCATTCCATCTTTTGCCTTTGGAAGTTCTGTCTTCCAAACCAGAAAGATATTTACATTTAAAAATGAAGCTTATCTTATACCAAACACAATTTTATCACTTCTAAACAGCGGCCAGACACCACAAATCTGAAATCCCTGCAGCAGAGGAGTATTCCCATCTCTGTGCCTGCTCCAAGGGTGAACTCCTGCCTCTGGAATTTGCTTCCTCCAAGAGTTCAGCACAGCCAGCCTTCTGTGGGGCTGGAGGGCACCCTGGTGAGGAGCTTGGCTTTGGCAAGCCCCAGGCTCAGCTTAGCACATTGTTACAGGGAGCCATCCAAAATCAGGGAAGAAAGGAGGCTGTCGGGCCAAAGTGGAAGTGTCTGGGTATTGTTCCCTGGGATTGCCAGGATGTATTTATAAATGTGGAGAAATGCCCAGAAGTGGTCTGTTCTGTGCATCAAAAAGCTCCAACCAGGAATATTCATGTGTGTGAATAAATACACATTCCAGTATGGATATCCTGTCCTGCTCCCTGCCCAGCTTCTCCAAAAATGATTAAAAGTGAATGAGAAGGAGAAGATGGTGTTGTGTTGTGCCAGTTGATCCATGTGAATTGATGCAAATCTCTGGGATCAGACCTTTTGTACAGAGAATTGTGTTTGGGTTGAAAAGGACCTCAAAGATCATCTGAAGATCCCCAGGGTTGTGGCTGCTTCATCCCTGGCAGTGCCCAAGGCCAGGCTGGATGGAGCTTGGAGCAGCCTGGGATAGTGGAAGGTGTCCCTGACCATGGAGGGGCTGGAATTGGGTTATTGTTAAGTTACTCCCAAGCCAAACCATTCCATGATTCCATGGAAAGAACTGGAGCAATTTACAGCACAAATTAATTTGTCCTGACTTTTCCCAGGTTCATTTTCAGGGTTCATATCCTGCTCCAGCTTTTCTTCAATCTCCTTTGCTTGGACAACAGCAGGAGCCAGAACCCCCAGGTGCCACCAGGTGCCATCCCAGCATCTCCAGGATGAGGAATAAATGATAGGATTAGAATGAAGGAAGCCCCCAGCCACATTTTTGAGAGGGAATGGAGGCCAAAAGAGAGGAATTTGCTTTCCCAAGGCTGCCTGGGAAGCCTGGCAGGACTTCTTGCAGTGGCTGTAGCCATCCTGCTTGGCTTCCTGTCCCTACCTAAAGCTTTGACTCCATCCATCCCTTGGCTCCATCACCTTTGGAAAAGCTTCCCATGGGATGTGTTCTTACCCTGCCCTTTGTTGTTGCTGCTCCTGCTGCTGTGCTTTGTGTATGAAAAGGATTTTTCCAGCCTCTTTCTTTGCCCAAGGAGTTCACTTGCAACCACAAATCCAACAAAGGTCAGAATTTCACAAGCAAACTGCACCAGAGGAAAAAATTTTGCCTTGTTCAAAAGCAGGATGTTTGCCCAGGTGTTTGCATGGTCACCGTGCAAATGACCCCGAACCTTTTGCTTCAGGAAATTCCAAATTTCCAGTATAGATCCAAATCCATGCCGTAGCCAATGGGGAAAATAAGGAAAGAAAAGGAAGAAAGAGGATAAATAGAATTGTATTTAATAATTCATTAATCCTTTCAAAAGTGATGTGAGTATTTGGAGGCTGAACCTGCTGATGGGGCAGGTGCTTCCCTGAATCACTTTAGGGGAGCTGAAGGCCAGCCTGACTCACATCTGAGCAACATCTTGAGCAGAGGGAAGCTCCTGCTCAGCTACAGTGACAAGGATCTGATTTAATCTGCTCTCCATCCCACTCACTGGCTGTGCAGGAATCTCTTCCATCTCCCAGAGAAGCCCTGTAAAGCCCTTTGCCTTCTCCTCCCTCTCCCCCTCCCATCCAGCTCCAAAATTTCAGGGGACCCCTCTGTCTACAGGAGGCCGAAACGTGAATTTCCCCTCACCCACGGCTTGATCCAGATTCCCTGATTCCTAAAATGAGGATTTCTTGTCCTGAAGAAGCTTGAGGGTGGTCTGATGGTAGCAGGAAAATCAAGCAGGTCTTTCCAGCCATCCATGGGGAATACTCAACCTCTGCAATCCCGTGCACTGTTCCTTGGATCTCCAGGGGTCACAGACTGGATGCTGAACCTGAGAGTGGAGGTGCTCCAGAAGCATCCAGACCTGGAAACTATCCAGACCTGGAAACTACCCAGACCTCCATAAAACACACCACAGTCATGGACAGGTCCTCAGGAGAACCAGGAGGGGGGAAAAAATGGGAAGCAGCCGTACAAGATGGGATAAAACTGTGAGGATGAGAGAGGGAATGGAAGGGAAGGCCAGAATCTTTGTGGCTTCCATTTCCACCGGGTTTGTGGTCTGGACATATTTCCTTTTCCTACACTTCCAGAGTTATCTGACATGACAAGGCTGACTTTTCATTTGGCAGTTTTTTCACACCAGATCTGGCAAACCTCCGTGGCTGGAGGGAATTGAGGGGAGAATTCCCTGTGCAGGCTCCCATTCCTCTTCCTCAGCTGGATTTGGCTGGTGCTGAGAACTCAGGGGAACCTCTGACCACAGAACCAGAGCAGAGGGATGTGATCAAAGGGGGCCAGTCTGGGTGGGACCACAGAAAACAGAGGATAAAACATCCTGAGAATTGGTTTTGGTGTAATAATAATTTTTAAAAAGGGCTTTTGTGTAACAATAACCAATGAGGATGATGATGGGAGAGGCACCATAGCTCAGAACATTCCCAACTGGCTGAGGCAGTGATGGATTCTTGTGGTCTGGACATGTTCAGGAGGACTTTGGACCCATCCCACCATAAAATGTGCCCCAGCTGGACAAATGAAATCCTTACTTCTCTGTTCTGTGGCTGCTCCTGCTGTGCCTTCCTTCTAACTCCCTCTCATTCCTTTCAGACTAACCACAATCCATGGAGTTTTCTCCTTTTCTCAATTTCATCCTGAGGGACATCAACCTCATGTTCTTCCTCCAGCTCCTCCCAGAGCCAATCCCCAGCTCCTGGAGATGCCTGAGGATGCAGCTCTGTGGCTTTTTGATGGAGAAGGAAGCTGTGCCTTGCTGGGATGTTGTACCAGGAATGCCAGGGAGATATTTTAGGAAATATTTTAGGAGATATTTTAATATATCCTGCCTCAGATTCCAGTTTTTTTGGCTTGGCACAGAGATTCACTAATCCCTGCCCATATGGTTTCTAAGCAGAGCTCAGAGCATGGGCACAACTGTGTCTGGCTTCAAAAGGCATAATCCAAGAGGGGAAAAAAAAATCTATGGAAATCCCTGTCATGGCTTTACCCAAAACCCCACCTGCCCTCCTTGGACATCTGAGTCCTTTGCTGGATGTTCAGATTGCACCATTGACCTCAAAGCTTGTTGGAGGAGGGGTTAAATCTCCCACTTCTGGGGGATGCTGAACACATTTCCAGGCAAAAAAAAATGAGGATAATGGGAGAGTGGCAGAGTGATGTCACCTTGGTTTGGGTGACATTCACCTGAGGAGGGACTGGAAAAGCAGCTCAGAGCCCTCCTGCACCTCCACTGAAGGAGTTACAAGATGTGTGAGGACTCTGCAGCTTCCCCACTCTCCCAGCAGCTGGATTGGGATCTTAATCCACCTCTTTCACCTTCCCCCACTCAGACTTTATTCCCAAAGCAGATTTTTAAACCAGGAAAATTAGATTTGAGACCTTCCAGATTAAAAAAATAAATAAATAAAAATCCAGGGACAGGATGTACCTGAATCTTTCTCAGGCTCAACATTCCAGCAGGGAATTTTAAAATTATAAGTTTAAAAAATTACAAAGAGGATCCCTGTCAGGCTGGGATCGGTGTGGGGAGAGATGAGCTCCAAACTGGGAATGATTTTCCCCTTCCACAGGCCTCAGAAAAGCTGGAAAAAATAAAGATTTTTTCAAAGTTCATGATTTTCAAGGAGGGTATTTTTCCAAGATTTTCATAGTGAGGTTGTTCCCTTGAGTAGTTGTCTCTGCCCTCACCCTGAGGTGAAGTATATCCCAGGGATTGAGTTCCCAGGAGTTGAGGTGTTAATTAAAAGTATATTCAGGAAGGCTAAGCCTCTGTTCTGTTTGTTTTGTTGTTGGGGTTTTTTTTTTGTTTTGTTTTGTTTTTTGGTTTGGTTTTTTTTTTTTTTTTTTGTTTTTTTTTTGTTGTTTTTTTTTGTTTTGTTTTTTGGTTTTTTGGTTTTTGGTTTTTTTGGTTTGGTTTGGGTTGGGTTTTTTTTTTTTTTTGATTTGGTTTGGTTTGATTTGTTTTTTTGTTGCTGGTTTTTTTTTTTTTTTTGGTTTCTTGTTGGTGGTGGGTTTTTTTGTGGGTGTTTGTTTGTTGTTGTTGTTGGTTTTTTGGTTTTTTTTTTCTGGCAGCAGCTTTTCCATCTCAGATGGAGAATTCAGCTGCTCTGGAAAATCCTGCAGGAATTTTTGCCTTCATCATGATCCCCCACATGCACCTGCCTCATGAAAATAAACATTGAACTCCCTGTTGTCCTCTGGAAGGTTCTCCAGGTCTTTGGGGAGTGGGAATTTCACTGCTGGCAGGAAGTTTCACTCCCTGCTGCCCACGTTGGGAAAAGGTGGAACCCCCAGCAAACAGCAGCGCTGCCCCTCCAGGTGTTCAGCATCATCCTGGGACATTCCCAGTGCAATTCCCTGCCTGAAAACTCCCTGGCAGCTTTTCCTGCTGTTCACTTCCACCTGCCAGTGAAGGCCAGGAGTCACAGTAAATAAAAACCAACCCCAATTTTATTTCAAACAACTGCAGGAAGAGGATCAGGGCTAATAAATTGCAGATTGACGAATGCCAGCCTTGGCTGGGGAGTTCCATTAAATAAAAGCCACAGTTTAATACTTCAAACAAAAGAGATTTGTGCTATCATGAGATGCTGTAACAAAGCATGACCCATTTTTTTTTAGTCCATTATTTATTTTGTTGCCATGGACATCTTTAACTTCCCCCTGAATCACTGAAAGCAGGAATTTGCTTTTTCAGACATATGAGAAGGTTTTCTTCAGAATGCATTAAGGCAGAAAGTGCTGCAGGGAAGAGGAGGATTCATCTTCAACTTTTCAGCTGTTGGATCTGTAAATTTTATGGAGAAGTCGGATCTCTGAGTTGTCCATCAAGCTGAAAGCTCGATCCCTGAAAAGCCTGGAGAAAAGGAGGCTCAGGGGGGCCCTTGTAGCTCTGCACAGCTCCCTGCCAGGAGGGGCAGGGAAAGGAGGAGAGGAAATGGCCTCAAATTGCACCAGGGCAGGCTCAGGTTGTAGACTGGGAAAGGAAATTTCCCTGGCAGAGTGGTCAGGCCTTGGGATGAGCTGCCCAGGGAGGTTTGGAGTCCCTGGAATTGTCCCAGAGGAGTCTGGGTGTGGCCCTTGGGGACAGGGTTTGGGATGATGCTGGTGATTCCTCCCTCCACGAGGAGGAAGCTGGGTCAGGAATAATCACTCCGAGACAGAGAGTAATTAACTGAGTGTCTCAAGGCTGGCTCTGAGTTCCCAGAGCTGTGAACTGAGCATGAAGCAGCTCAGAAATCCTTCAATTTTTTCCTGATCTCTTCCCCAACTACAAGGCTGGGTCTGCTAATGAACCATCCCATTAAATAAGAGAGGAGTAATCCACTCTGGGCACCCTGTGCCAGGGCCTGCCCACCCTGCCAGGGAACAATTCCTGATTCCCAAGATCCCAGCCAGCCCTGCCCTCTGGCACTGGGAAGCCATTCCCTGGGTCCTGTCTCTCCAGCCCTTGTCTCCAGTCCCTCTCCAACTCTTCTGGAGCCTCTTTAGGTCCTGGAAGGGGCCCTGGCCACCAAGGAATTGAAGTAATTAGGAAAAAATCAAGTGGTGGTGCTCAGGTGGCACTGGATGATCCTGAAGGGCTCTTCCCACCTTGATGATCCTGGAATTCTGTAAAACCGAAATCCTTCCAAGAGGGGCAGCTGCCTGTGACCATCACTGAGCAAGGAACATCACAAACCTTGCCAGGGGCTCTGGGAACAGCTGCTCCACAGGGATTGCTCTGCCTTACACTGAGAGGAAGCTTGGAATCTTTAGATGGAGTCAAAGCCTCCCACCAAACAGAATTTTACTCACAGACAACTACACCTTTATTCCTCCCCTCCAACCGTCTGCAGAGAGTTACATTTGGAAAGCCTTTCCAAGGAGCAAAGAAATGCACATAGATGGATGCCTTCAACAGTTTTCACAGCTCCAGCCTAAAGCTAAAAATCACCTGTTCCCTTTTCCTCCGGTGCTTTTCCCTTAAAGCCGAGATTTGCAACCGGTGATATCCTCCAGTGAGTGACAGAATGAGGTTATTCAATTCCAGCAGCAAGGAAATCCTGTATTTTATTACTCACCAGAGGCACGTGGTGTTCTGCTCTTGGAAGTTCATATTCCTGGGTAAATGTTACAGGAACGAGGCACTGAACATTCCTGGCCCACTCGTGGAGTCTTGAGCAAACTGAGGTTTACTGGTACATCCAGGGTGTGATGGCAACTTGTTGTCAGGAAAACCTGGATTTTACAGGAGCCCTGCAGCAGATGTGGAAAGCTTGGACAACACCAGCATGGTTGTCTGGAAAGGAAGGAATGCTGCAGTAGGATGATGATGATGATGATGATTTTTAAGTTCTAAACCATTCCTAAAGCTGGGATTTATGAGAGCGAGGGAGGAATCTTCCCCAAAGCGTCCTCACACGGAACAACTCGAGTTTGAGAGAATTGCTCTGTAAATCTGCTGCGTTATTTGGGCAAGCTCTGTCACCTCTCATTTCCCAAAATCGTGGAATTGTCAGTGTTGGAAGAGGCCTTCAGAACCCCCTGAGTCTCTTCTTCCTCAGACTAAACCCCAAACATCCCCTCCCAGAATGTGTTTTCCAGCCCTTTCCCCTGGTAACCTAAAATTCAGGTGCCCTTTGCCAACTCCATCTTAAAACGGAGCTTGAAAAGTCTCCCACAGTCAATCTTTGCCCTCTCAGGGTTGGGATTTTTTAATTCTGCCTCCACAATTAGGCCAGGTTTAACCTCCATGAGGAGGAAGCCAGGTCAGGAATAATCACTCCGAGACAGAGAGTAATTAACTGAGTGTCTCAAGGCTGGCTCTGAGTTCCCAGAGCTGTGAACTGAGCATGAAGCAGCTCAGAAATCCTTCAAATTTTCCTGCTCTCCTCCCCAACTACAAGACTGGATCTGCTAATGAACCATCCCATTAAATAAGAGAGGAGTAATCCACTCTGGAGCGGGGCTGGCTGCCAAGGAGTTCAAGTTGTTAGCAAAAAAAAAAAAAAAAAAAAATCAAGTGGTGCAGCCCTTCAGGCTGTGAATGTGCCAAAACAACAGCAGCAACCCCAATCTGTTCTCATGGCCCAGAATATGAACCAGACACAAAGAACTTTCATTAAAAAGCCACATTTTCTGCACAGAGTTTTCCCTGGAGAGAGCGACGTTTTCTTGCCTCGTCGGTGGGGATGGATTTTACACTTCATTAAATGCCTTGATCTTTTCAGCACGTTAGGCTGGGACACGACAACTTAATCTTGAGTTTGGCTGGATTAATGATTAAAACAAGGCTTTGTGCTCCTGGGTGTCTGCAGGTGCCCACAGGCTCCTTCACCAGTCTGTGAATAGTGAAATATTCCATGTTCCTGCCACAGGAGTTGGTTTAAAATAGGTGGGTTGGCACTTTTTTAGCTGCAGGGTCACAAGGGAACTTTTAAAAGCCTCAAAATTCTCCTGTGATGTTCTCCAGGGTGGGAATGAGCCCCACAGTGGGATCCTTGGAGCTCCATGAGCTGATGTTGGACTGATGGGGGAAAGGGAGAGCAGAGCCTGAGACAATCCCAGCTCAGAAATGCTTCAATTTTTCCTGCTCTCCTCCCCAGCTACAAGGATGGATCTGCTAATAAGCCATTCCATTAAATAAGACAGGAATAATCCACTCTGGAGCAGGGCAGAGAGGAGTAATCCACTCTGGGCACCCTGTGCCAGGGCCTGCCCACCCTGCCAGGGAAAAATTCCTGCCCAAGATCCCAGCCAGCCCTGCCCTCTGGCAATGGGAAGCCATTCCCTGGCTCCTGTCCCTCCAGCCCTTGTCCCCAGTCCCTCTCCAGCTCTCAGGGAGAGGAGAACCTCTCCAGGAAGTCCTCATCCTGAGAACCAGAAGAACCTCATGGATTCCAACAATTCCCAATGCCGGGGCTGCTCCCTGACTCTGGTGTGGAGTGAACCATCCTTGGAATGTGGTTTCCATCTGGATATTCCAGTGAAACGAAGATGTAGGGAAAGCTGAAGGCTCCCGGTGCTGGAAGCACTTAAAGCACCTCAGGCTCAGGGTTTAGGCAAGGAAGGTTTAATTTCTCCCAACTTCAGCTTTGTAAAGCAAGAGTTGTAGGCCCAGCTCATTCCCTTGGCTTCCTGGACAGCGAAGGGAGGGAAGGTGATTCCCAATCTCTACTCTGGGGCTCCCAATTTCAGAAAAATGTGGACCTATTGGAATGAGTCCAGGATGCTCTGAGGGCTGGAGCCCCTCTGCTCTGGAGCCAGGCTGGGAGAACTGGGGGTGCTCAGCTGGAGAGGAGAAGCTCCAGGGAGAGCTCAGAGCCCCTGGCAGGGCCTGAAGGGGCTCCAGGAGAGCTGGAGAGGGACTGGGGACAAGGGACAGAGGGACAGGAGCCAGGGAATGGCTTCCCAGTGCCAGAGGGCAGGGCTGGCTGGGATCTTGGGAATCAGGAATTGTTCCCTGGCAGGGTGGGCAGGCCCTGGCACAGGGTGCCCAGAGCAGCTGTGGCTGCCCCTGGATCCCTGGCAGTGCCCAAGGCCAGGCTGGACACTGGGGCTGGGAGCAGCCTGGGACAGTGGGAGGTGTCCCTGCCCATGGAACAGTGGACAGTGATGATCTTTAAGTTCCCTTCCAACCCAAATGACTCCCTGATTCCATAATAATGTCCAGCTAAACAAAACTGACCCATAATACGGATATTCAGAAATTTTTGGAAATCTTTTTTCCAGAAAGGAAAGCCGTCTTTATTTTTCCCTTCCACAACTTAGAAATGATTCCCCAGTAGAGACCAGCACTAGAATTCCTACATTCTTAATATTAATAAATCACAGAATCACAGGAAGGAGGGTGCTGACTCCTCTTTTAGGAAATGTGACTGTTTATCCCTCTTGGGTTTTTTTCCCAGCAGAAATTAAAAGCAGGGATTTAGGCATCAAATAAATAGGAGGCCATAAAGTAAATGGCAGGAGGCATGGGGAGAGAAGAGAGGGCAAACCTTGGAAGTGAAACACAAAACTTCATCTTGTGACCTGAATTATGAAATATCCTGAGTTGGAAGGGACCCACCAGGATCGCTGAATTCCGACTGGATCAGGCTGGACTCAAACAAGCAGCACAATTCTCCCTTTTTGTAGGATTTTCTCCTATTTTTTGCCAGCCTTTGGAGCTCCAAAACATGACACGTAAAAGATAAACTTAAATCGGCATTTGCTGTAATTCCTGGCAGCATTCCCAAGACTTTAATCCAGGAGTGATTATTCTGTAGGAATTCTTTTAATATGTTCAAGCAAACCCTTGGTTGGAATATCCTCTAAAAGGCAGGATTCTGCTCCCTGATTCCTCCACCAGATGATCTGGGAAGCAGGAGGAACAAAACCCTTGGGGGGTTTTTTTGGCTTTTTCCCAACTCCTCATCCCTTTTAACACATTTCGGGACCGTCATTCCCGTCACTTCATCCTCCTGGATTCCTTCACTTGGAATTTCTCTGAAAGCCTTTTGTTCAGGATCATGACTGGGCACTGAATCAGAATCCCACAAATCCTTGGTGGAGCCAGCCAGGACTGAGCACCTGCTCCCAGATCTTTCCTGAGTGGGCGGCCAAATTCGGGGATACTTCAAATCCTGGTTACAGAAAATTCCCAACTTCCAAGGGGATGGGGCTAAAACTGGATGACACCGCCTTGATTCTCAGCCCTGCTGGTGTTTGGGGCAAAAGCAGCTCAGTTTTGTGGGATTTGAGGAAAAAGAGCAGGAATCTGGTCCAAAGTCTTCAGTTCAACCACGTTTCATTGTGGTTCTCCTGCTCTCTCTCCAAGTGCTGTTCCCATCCCAGGCTCATGTTGGGGAAAAAAAGGGAATAACTGTGATAGTAGTTTTGAAATATTTCTTACATCTCTCTCTTTTATTTTATATTTTATATTTTATATTTTATATTTTATATTTTATATTTTATATTTTATATTTTATATTTTATATTTTATATTTTATATTTTATACTTTATATTTTATATTTTATATTTTATATTTTATATTATATATTTTATATTTTGTATTTTGTATTTAAAATTATTTTATATTTTACATTTATTATTATTATTATTATTATTATTATTATTATTATTATTTTAAGGGCCATTATATTTGAAATCCCTGAATTTTTCTATTGCCTCCATATTAAAAAAAAAAAACAAAAAAACAAAAAAAACCACAAAACAAACAAACAAATGAAAATAAACCACTTTAAATTGCCAGGGATAATTTTTATGCTGCACAGAAAATCCTTCATATTTACACCAAAAATCTATATTAAAAAAATTCCCAACCTACTCCAAGAAAGACATGGATTGAAGGTGTGGAAAAACTGAAGGAATTTAGCCCCTAAGTAGCAAAAACAGGCCAAAATCATTGCTCCCAAATTGTGGGCAGGGTGATGGACGTGGAAAAAAATTGATGCTTGGAATTTTTCCAAGGAAATTTGCAGAGATTCCTCAGCAAGAGGCCAAAGTTCAGCCTGGGAGGAAATTGGAGCTCCGGATGGCCGAGGGAAATGCAGAAAATGCATCAAAATAATCAATGGCAAAAGGATTTCATGGGTTATCCTTGACTTGACAATAAATGCAGGATATTCTCTTTAACCCCAAAGACAAATGTGTGCCCAAGTGGTTCCAGTGTTGTTAAGACCAAAGGGAAGGCAAAGAGAAGGGAACAGGGATGAAATTCCACTTAAAAACTGGGACTTTGAAAGGCAGATGGGAGGGTTTTCCTGGAAAAAGGAGGAAAACTGAGCAGAAAATTCCCTTCCAACAAAACCAGTGAGCCTGCCTTGGGAGCCTTCCCTTGATGGGATCAGGCCTGATACTGAAGTCGTGCTCCAAGGTCATGGAATCATGGAATGGTTTGGGTTGGAAGGGACTTCAAAGCCCACCCAGTGCCACCCCAGCCATGGCAGGGACACCTCCCCTGTCCCAGGCTGCTCCCAGCCCCAGTGTCCAACCTGGACACTTCCAGGGATCCAGAGGCAGCCAAAGCTTCTCTGGGAAATCTGTGCCAGGGAAGAATTCCTTCCTAAGACCAAGTCTAAACCTTCCCTCTTTCAGTTTAAAGCCATTGTTCCTTGTCCTGTCACTGCAAGCCCTTGTAAAACGTCTCTGATAGTGGGTGCTGAGAACGTGGAACCATGGAATCCTGGAATCATGGAATGGGTTGGGTTGGAAGGGACCTTAAAGCCCATCCAGTGTCACCCCTGCCCTGGCAGGGACACCTCCCACTGTCCCAGGCTGCTCCCAGCCCCAGTGTCCAACCTGGCCTTGGGCACTGCCAGGGATCCAGGGGCAGCCACAGCTGCTCTGGGCACCCTGTGCCAGGGCCTGCCCACCCTGCCAGGGAGCAATTCCTGATTCCCAAGCTCCCAGCCAGCCCTGCCCTGGGCACTGGGAAGCCATTCCCTGGCTCCTGTCCCTCTGTCCCTTGTCCCCAGTCCCTCTGCAGCTCTCCTGGAGCCCCTTCAGGCCCTGCCAGGGGCTCTGAGCTCTCCCTGGAGCTTCTCCTCTCCAGCTGAGCACCCCCAGCTCTCCCAACCCGGCTCCAGAGCAGATGCTTGGAATGACAGGAATTCTCAAAGAGGAATGTGGGATGACATCAGGAGAGCTCCTCCCCTCAGGGATGGTGGTGGTGATGGAATGAGTTGGGACTGGATGATCCTGAAGGTCTCTTCCTACCTCGATGGAGACTCCACCACCTCCCTGGGCGACTCATTCCAATGCCTGACCACTCTTCCAGGCAGAAATATTTCCAAATGTCCAATCTGAACCTGACCTGGTTCAGCTTTGCCTGAGCTCTGTTTGACCCTGCTCTCACCTTGCCCTTTTCCACAAAAATTCTCATCTCCTCAGGCTCTGAAAAAGAATTGATATTTAAAATAATAATAAAAAAAAGTATTAAAAATGTTGATGGAGCAAACATGAGTCACATTCCATGATCTCCAAAGAGCTGGGCGAGGCAAACACCCCAAGAGAGGGGGTGGGATTTTAAGGAAGATCTTTGGTTGTGTTTGACCATGATGAGACATTTTTAGCACGTTATAAAAGGTTCCCTTGGGAACAAAAAAAAAATTAAAATAAAAAAAAAATGAAGCACTACTGGTGAACTGATGAACTTGTGTTCCCACTATGGAATAGGCAGGCTCTGGAATTTGCCTGCTGACCAAATCCATCACTCTCCTTACTCCATGGAAAAGCAGAAAAAGAGAATTTCTCACCTAGAAAGCAGCAGTGCCGCCCACTCCAGAGGTGATGTCATCCCACATTCCTCTTTGAGAATTCCTGTCATTCCAAGCCTTTTCTCTATAGAGCCAGGCTGGGAGAGCTGGGGGTGCTCAGCTGGAGAGGAGAAGCTCCAGGGAGAGCTCCGAGCCCCTGGCAGGGCCTGAAGGGGCTCCAGGAGAGCTGCAGAGGGACTGGGGACAAGGGACAGAGGGACAGGAGCCAGGGAATGGCTTCCCAGTGCCCAGGGCAGGGCTGGCTGGGATCTTGGGAATCAGGAATTGTTCCCTGGCAGGGTGGGCAGGCCCTGGCACAGGGTGCCCAGAGCAGCTGTGGCTGCCCCTGGATCCCTGGCAGTGCCCAAGGCCAGGCTGGACACTGGGGCTGGGAGCAGCCTGGGACAGTGGGAGCTGTCCCTGCCCATGGTTTGCCTTGCAATGGGATGAGCTTTAGGTCTTTTTGAAGTGCCTCTGTCATCACAATTCACCTTTAAATTTGAATTTTGCAACTGATTTAAAAGAAAAAAATCCCACCCCCTGACTCTTCTAATGGAAAAGAGGTTTGGGTTGCTTGGGGATTTTCATTCTCTGTTCCTCCAACTCATTTAATTTCACCTGGGTTTCTGGACATCTCAATTTTTTCCATGAAGTAGAGCCTTGGAATGGTTTGGGTTAGGAAGGATCTTAAAGATCATCCCATTCCACCCCTGCCATGGGCAGGGACACCTTCCACCATCCCAGGCTGCTCCAAGCTCCATCCAGCCTGGCCTTGGGCACTGCCAGGGATCCAGGGGCATCATCAACCTCTCTGGGCAGCCTGCTCCTGGTTATGTGACTAATTTGAGTTCTCTGTTTATAAAAAGGACTCAAAACTCTTGCTCTGCCAAACAAAAATGAGTCAAATCCAAAGGCCTGGCCGGTCAGAAACCTCCCAGATCTGAGATGAATTGAGTGATTACTCTTAAGGTGAGGTAAAAAAACCCAAGAGAGGCATTTTCAGAGCATTAAAAGATTTTATTTCAGCGCTTCTTAGGTGAAACTCCTTCGTCTCTTGTTATTGAAAAAAGCTCTTTTTGTTGTTGTTTTAACGGTTGAGTTTTCCTTTGTTTCCTACTACAAAGTGCAAGGAACCTGAAAGGAAACATTCCAAACATTTCAGTCGGGTTCCAGGGAATCTTTTGAGAGAGATCCAAACTCAAACCCTCTGCTCTTTGATTTGCCAGGAGCTGAGACATCTCCATCTCTTCTTTTCAGTCCTTTTTGTTCCCACTTTTTTTTCAAAACCCCAGCCCCTCATTCCATCCCCAGGCAGGTGGGAATTGCTGCAGATTTTAGGTGGCTCGTGGGAGCTGTTGCCCTCAAATGAGCAGGTTTAGAGTGATATAAAACAAAACAATCAAATGAAAAGAAATGAAAATAAATATTAAAATAATAATAAAAAAAACCCCAGCCATGAGGTTTGGTTTTTTTCCAAGAGCCAGAGTTCCACAGAACTCTTGTTTTTCCATCTTTTTGAATCAGGTTTGGGCATGAAGTTGCAAACTTTTTTTTTTCCCTAGGTTTCATCTTTATTTATTTATTTTTATAATAATTGGACCACACAGCCTCCTGTCAGCAGAGCTTTTACTGTCACCCTTCAACATCTTGGCCCCTTTGTGTCCAGTTCACACTTTCAGGCACTTTATAAAATTGGTGCCCAAGAAGATTCATTTAATAAATTGAGATTCCCAGCAGTGGCTTTCGCTTCCAGGAAAAAAAAAAAATAAAAAAAGAAGATTAAATCACATTGTGACATTTCCAACTGGGGAAGGAAAATCCATGAATTCCCTATTTTCTGCCTTCTGTGACTTCTGTATAAATCTGTATTTACAAACACCCCCTGAGAGTAATAAAAGGCCTAAATTTGACCACCAATAAATTAAAATTTAATTTAAATACAACCCTGTGCTTTTTCGGCCTGACAACGCCCACCTCATTAACGTAACGAGGGAACACATGGATGCTAAATAATGATGCAATTTTGTCTCTGCCCCTCGCTCCTTTCCAAGGTTCAACCTCCCACCGAGGAGCAGCAGACGATTACCCTGGAAAACCTCTCCCAAAAAACCAACCCAGCCTGCACAGCCCAAGAGGCTGAGCAGGGGTTGACTTTGGATACAAGTGGGTGGTAAGAACATAAAAGGGATGGCATCAGATTAGAGCTGGGCCTTTGATCTGGGCTCAAAAGCAATAAAAGAGTCATAAAGGACTTTCACTCTGCATCTCAAAGCTCCAGACGGAGCCTTACTAAGCCTCCCAACTGCCCTGGGGTTTTACCCAACACTAAACCCAGCCCAGAGGTCTGAGGTGGTTTGGCTGAGGCAGCTCAGCCTCATCCAGCCCAGCCTCATCCAGCTCAGCCTCATCCAGCTCAGCCTCATCCAGCCCAGCCTCATCCAGCTCAGCCTCATCCAGCCCAGCCTCATCCAGCTCAGCCTCATCCAGCCCAGCCTCATCCAGCCCAGCCTCATCCAGCCCAGCCTCATCCAGCTCAGCCTCTTCCAGCTCAGCCTCATCCAGCCTCATCTTCATCCAGCCCAGCCTCATCCAGCTCAGCCTCATCCAGCCTCATCTTCATCCAGCCCAGCCTCATCCAGCTCAGCCTCATCCAGCCTCATCTTCATCCAGCCCAGCCTCTTCCAGCTCAGCCTCATCCAGCCCAGCCTCATCCAGCCCAGCCTCATCCAGCTCAGCCTCATCCAGCTCAGCCTCATCCAGCCTCATCTTCATCCAGCCCAGCCTCTTCCAGCTCAGCCTCATCCAGCTCAGCCTCATCCAGCCCAGCCTCATCCAGCCCAG
Organism: Phylloscopus collybita; assembly: GCA_027886175.1. Classification (NCBI taxonomy): domain Eukaryota; kingdom Metazoa; phylum Chordata; class Aves; order Passeriformes; family Phylloscopidae; genus Phylloscopus; species Phylloscopus collybita. The sequence goes on along the minus strand of JAJNNQ010000006.1, from coordinate 61,232,705 downwards.
CCTCTTCCAGCTCAGCCTCATCCAGCTCAGCCTCATCCAGCCCAGCCTCATCCAGCCCAGCCTCATCCAGCTCAGCCTCATCCAGCTCAGCCTCATCCAGCCTCATCTTCATCCAGCCCAGCTTCATCCAGCCCATCCTCTTCCAGTTCAGCCTCATCCAGCCCAGCCTCATCCAGCCCAGCCTCATCCAGCTTCATCTTCATCCAGCCCAGCTTCATCCAGCCCAGCCTTATCCAGCTCAGCCTCATCCAGCCCAGCCTCATCCAGCTTCATCTTCATCCAGCCCAGCCTCATCCAGCCCAGCCTCATCCAGCCCATCCTCTTCCAGTTCAGCCTCATCCAGTTCAGCCTCATCCAACCTCATCTTCATCCAATTTATCCTCTCCAGTTTATCCTAACCCTCATCATCCTCATCCAGTTTATCTTCATCCAGCCTCACCTTCATCCAGCCTATCTTTCTTTATCCAGCCCATCCTCTTCCAGCTCAACCTCATCCAGCTCAGCCTCATCCAGCCTCATCTTCATCCAGCCTCATCTTCATCCAGCCCATCTTTCTTTATCCAGCCCATCCTCTTCCAGCTCAGCCTCATCCAGTTCAGCCTCATCCAGCCTCATCTTCATCCAGCCTCATCTTCATCCAATTTATCCTCTCCAGTTTATCCTAACCCTCATCATCCTCACCTTCATCCAGCCCATCTTTATCCAGCCCATCCTCTTCCAGCTCAGCCTCATCCAGCCCATCCTCATTCAGCCTCACCTTCATCCAGCCTCATCTTCATCCAGCCCATCCTCATCCAATTTATCCTCTCCAGTTTATCCTAACCCTCATCATCCTCACCTTCATCCAGCCTCATCTTCATCCAGCCTCATCTTCATCCAGCCCATCTTTCTTTATCCAGCCCATCCTCTTCCAGTTCAGCCTCATACAGTTTATCCTCATCCGTTTTCTACTCATCCAGCTCAGCCTCACCCATCCCGTCCTCATTCAATTTACCCTCATCCAGTTTATCCTAACCTTAATCCTCATCCAATTTATCTTCATCCAGCCTCACCGTTATTCAGCCCATCCTCTTCCAGTTCAGCCTCACCCAGCTCATCCTCATCTATTTTCTCCTCATCCAGCTCAGCCTCATCAGTCCCATCCTCATCCATCTCAACCTCATCCAGCCTATCCTCATCCAGTTTATCCTCAATCATCCCATCCCTCATCCATCTCATCCAGCCCAGCTTCATCCTTCCTCACAGGAGCCACCATGGTCATGGATTTCTGGTGTCCCCTCCCATCCCCAGTGACAGCCCGATTTCATGGAATCATAGAATCATGGAATGATTTGGGTTGGAAGGAAACTTAAAGCTCATCCAGTCCTCCAGGAGCACCTCCCAGTGTCCCAGGCTGCTCCCAGCCCCAGTGTCCAACCTGGCCTTGGGCACTGCCAGGGATCCAGGGGCAGCCACAGCTGCTCTGGGCACCCTGTGCCAGGGCCTGCCCACCCTGCCAGGGAACAATTCCTGATTCCCAAGATCCCAGCCAGCCCTGCTTGCTCTGCTTTGGGCACAGACAGCAATGTTTGTCACTTCTCTTTGTCGGTGTTCAGAGCATTGGAGTCTCCCCTGGTCTTTCACAGCATCATGGAATCACCAAGGCTGGAAGAGCCCCTCAGGGTCACCCAGTGCCACCCCAGCAGCACCAGCAGCAGCCAAACCCTGTCCCCAAGGGCCACCTCCAGACTCCTCTGGGACAATTCCAGGGACTCCAAACCTCCCTGGACAGCTCATCCCAAGGCCTGACCACTCTGCCAGGGAAATTTCCTTTCCCAATCCCCAACCTGAGCCTGCCCTGGTGCCATTTGAGGCCATTTCCTCTCCTCCTTTCCCTGCCCCTCCTGGCAGGGAGTTGTGCAGACCAAATATTTCTGTTTCACCAAACAGCTTTATTTGGTTTCATTTCTGTGTCCATGCCCTCCTGGGGTTCTTGGCGGGGTTCTGAGGGGCACAAGTCAGAACTTGTGGATCTGATCTTGTGTGGAGTTGGAACCACCACATCCCTGAGGAAAAGCACTGCAAGGACAGGGATGAGGATGCTGCTCTCCCTCCCTCAGGCTCCCAACCCCTCCATCCATCCCTGGACATTCCAGAGCCTTCCCACACCACCCCAGGTCCCCCTCATGCTTCAACTCTGGCCATGTCCACCCCCTCCTGCTCATCCAAGGGTGAAGAATCCTTTGGAATGTCTTCTCCTGGACAGCATCCATCAGGTGTGAGATGGAATCTGACCAGGCAGACTGGGACAAGCCTCATCCTCCTCCTGCTCTGTTCCCACTTGCTTTTCCCCATGGATTTGGGGCTCCCTCATCCCTTTCCAAGCCTCCAAAAAATCGGCTCCCATCTGAAAGTCTGGTTCCCTGCTCCAGAATTACCATAAAGCTCCTTTTTCCCAGAGAGCTCCACTGCTTCTTCCCTCCAGGCTTGATCCAGATGGATTTGGAGCTGTCTGAAGTTTGGAAACCCCAGGAGCCCAGCTGGCTCCACAAAGAGGGAAGGAGGGATGTCTGGGGGAGTCCATGGCCATGGGATGGGGCCAAGCCCACATTCCAGGGGGTTCAAGGGTCTCTTGGGTGGATGAAAGTTCTCTGGTAGATCCTGAGGATTGGGAAAGGGGCTAAAAGGAGAAAAATGGGATGGGATGTGGACTGGGAACCAGGATTGACAGGACATGAAGGGCCAGGAGGATGAATTTGTGCCTTAGCACAGGGAAAAGGGGATTAGTCCCATTAATTTTAATCATCTGCATTTGATCCTGATGGGAACCAGGAGGGACTTAGGGAATGGGGAGAGCTTGGAGCCAGAGCTCCCCTTCCTTATCCCATCCCTTTCTGTCCCTCATTGGGAATTCATCGGTGGCAATGCCATGGGAACATCTGGCAAACTGTTGTGATTGTAATAATAATAATAATAATAATAATAATAATAATAATAATAATAATAATAATAAATACAGAAGTAACGACATGAAGGGAATAGCAACTTCTCCATGGTCCACCATTACAATAAAACCTTTTTATCCCAAGGAATCCCTTCCCAGATTCCATATGGTTTGTTTTCTATTCCATGGAAAATTTTCAAGATTTTGGATATTTTATTATTCTGAATCAGTTAAAAAAAAAAAAAATAAAAATCCACTGATGCCAGGAAAAAAATTTAAAATATCAAAGTCTCTTTGAACTAAAAAAACCCAGCACAAACCAAACTAAGCCGGATTTAATTTAATGACTTAAAACCATTTTTTATATTTACATTTCAGCTTTTTACAACATTGCTTATGCTTACAAAATAAAAGAGTGGGTTTTTAACTCCCAGCCCTCAGTTGTCCCTTGAAAGCACAAAAGGATGCATTTAGACCACTTCTGTACTTTTTTTTTCTTCAAGATTATTGTCTTTCCTGATAGCAGGTGCTGAGAATGTGGAATAATGAAATAATGGAATAATGGAATCATGGAATGATTTGGGTTGGAAGGGACCTCAAAGCTCACCCAGTGCCACCCCTGCCCTGGCAGGGACACCTCCCACTGTCCCAGGCTGCTCCCAGCCCCAGTGTCCAGCCTGGCCTTGGGCACTGCCAGGGATCCAGGGGCAGCCACAGCTGCTCTGGGCACCCTGTGCCAGGGCCTGCCCATCCTGCCAGGGAACAATTCCTGCCCAAGATCCCAGCCAGCCCTGCCCTGGGCACTGGGAAGCCATTCCCTGGGTGCTGTCCCTCCAGCCCTTGGCAATTGTCTCTCTCCAGCTTTCCTGGGGCTCCTTCAGGCCCTGCAAGGCCACCCTGAGCTCAGCCCAAAGCTTCTCCTCTCCAGGCTGAACAATCCCAGCTGTGCCAGCCTTTCCTCCCAGCAGAGCTGCTCCATCCCTCTGCTCATCCTGCTGCCTCCTCTGGGCTCTCTCCCTGGGCTGGGCCCCAGGGCTGGGGCAACTCTGCAGGTGGGGCTCTCACCTGAGGGGGCACAGGGACACAATCCTAATCCCTTTCCTGCTTTTGAATCCATGAAAATCCCATTCCAGCAGAAAACACACAAATGCCTCACTCCCCATCCACCAAGGAACTCATAAAATGCCTTGGAAACACCAAAATTCAGATGTCACTTGATCTGTGCTGTGACAGGAACCTGTCTGGCCTCTCACACAAACCATGTCCCATTTGCATAAAACCCAATATTCAAATAAAGGAATATTCCTTTGATCTAATTTAACCAATTTATTTTTCTAGTCTTGGTGTCTTTTTACCACTCTACTTCTTCCCCTTAATCCCCCTCCCCCCAAAAAAACCCAACCCATCCTCAAAATCCTCCTGATTTCCTGTCACCAACCAGGATTTTTTTGACAGATTCCCTTGGGGGAAAAAAGCAAAAAAAACCCGCAAAAAAATACCAAAAAAACCCACCCCAAACCTGACTCTCTCAGCGTTCACGGTGCCCTCATTTACCTTTTGCATAACAAAAGCTCAGCCTTCAGTTGTGAATAGATGTTTTGTGTCGAACCAGGTGTCTTGCAGCTCATTAAAAGTCAGCAAAAAGCCAATTTGCTTTGTTTCAAAACTTTTCCTTTCAATCGGTGCCAAGGCCCGGGGCTAAACACAAATTCGGGTTTAAGGCAGACAGGGAGGTTTTAAAGGGTTTGTTGGTTTTTTTCTCTTTTTTTTTTTTTTTTTTTTGGTGTTCATCTCACCTAATCCTATTGCTCTGGAAGAGATCTGGAGAAGTAAAAGTGTTACCATCGTGCTTGTGGTAAATTGATCCCACAAATAAAGCAATTTCTGTCCAGTTAGGTGAAAAGAGGGATCAGCAAAAAATGTCTGGATTTAAAGAAGCTGGAATCTCCTCGTGGCAGCGGAGATCCTAAACCTTTCCCTTGCTGATGGATTTAATCAGGGTTTAATGAGGAATTCTGCAGCTGTGATCTGCACGTTTGGAAATCACCGCCACAAATCCAGTCCTGCTCTCCCAAAAACACCCCAAATCCTTGGCAGAGGGGTTTCAGCACGAGCTTAAACTCCTTCCTAAGCTGGAGGATGCACCAAGGGCGTTTTGGAGTCCCCACACCTGGAAGGATCTTTGTACATTCCGAATTTTATGCACTTGAGTGTTCCCAGGGAATTTAATTGGGGCCGATCCCACGGGTGAAGCCACTTGTGGGAAAGAGCCTTCAATGTATTCAAGAAGGAAAAAATAATGGGTGCACAAAACAAGGTGTGACCCATTGGGAATTCCACCCTGGAGAAGGGTCCTGCAGGGATCTGAGGCCCTGTGGAGAGAGGAGCCCACCTGGAGCAGGTTGGGTGGGAGGGCTTTGGGATTCCATGGGAGAAGGGTCCCACACTGGGGCAGGTCCTGCAGGACTGACCCCATGGAAGTTGGAGCTGTTCCTGCAGGAATGACCCCGTGGATTAAAGGATCAATTCCTGAAGGACTGACCCCTTGGAAGTTGGAGCTGTTCCTGAAAGACTGACCCAATGGGAAAAAGGGATTGACACTGGGGAAGTTCCTGAAGGATTAGCCCCATGGGAAAAGGGAGCAGTTCCTGAATGTTTGATCCCATGGATAAAAGGATCAATTCCTGAAGGACTGACCCCATGGGAAAAGGGATGAGTTCCTGAAGGACTGACCCCATGGAAGTTGGAGCAGTTCATGCAGGGTTGGTCCCATGGATAAAAGGATCAGTTCCTGAAGGACTGACCTCATGGAAAGGGATCCACACTGGGCCAGCTCCTAAAGGACTGACTCCATGGATAAAAGGATGAGTTCCTGCAGGACCGACCCCATGGAAGTTGGAGCTGTTCCTGAAAGACTGACCCAGTGGGAAAAAGGGATTGACACTGGGGAAGTTTGTGAAGGATTGGCCCCATGGGAAAAGGGAGCAGTTCCTGAAGGATTGACCCTGTGGATAAAAGGATCAATTCCTGAAGGACTGACCCCATGGGAAAAGGGATGAGTTCCTGAAGGACTGACCCCATGGAAGTTGGAGCAGTTCCTGAAGGACTGGCCCCATGGATAAAAGGATCAGTTCCTGAAGGACTGACCTCATGGAAAGGGATCCATACTGGGCCAGCTCCTGAAGGACTGACCCCATGGATAAAAGGATCAGTTCCTGCAGGACTGACCCCATGGAAAGGGACCCACACTGCCCAGAAACCCCATTCCCATCTCCCTATGCCACTGTGTCCTCTCCTGTGGGAAGAAGAGGGAGATTTGGGAGTAAATCTAACCCCAAAAAGGAGGGAAAGGGATGGGATGAATATGTTCCTAAGCTTTTATTTGACTTTTCACCCTCCTCTGAGTCTGTTTGGGGTTTTTTGTTTGTTTGTTTGGTTTTTTGTTTTTATTTTTTCTGACAGTGATGAGGGATCTCTCCCTGTCTTTATCCTGATCCATGAATTTTTTGCTGGATTTTCTCTCCCCTGCCCAGTTGAGGAGGGGCTTTGGGGTCAAACCATCCCATTCTGCAGCTGCCACGGAGGGAACCACCCCCAGTGAACGACTCAGTTGAGTTTATCTCAACATTTCTCACCGGGCAAAATCTGTGAACCCAACTGTGAAGCTTTTTGAGCTGCAGCTGAGTCATCTGTGGCCTGCACCTCGTTTAAATATCGTGCTCAGGGTGCCACTTTTGTCACCAAACTTGTGACAAAACTCGGGCCCGGTGCTGAATGAACAACTGAAAAAAAAAACCAAAACCTCAGGGATTTTCTCCTGAACTGAACACTCATTTCAGTCTGACTTTTTGACTTGATTGGGGGTGTTTTTTTGTTGTTTCTTTTTTTAGTAACACTTGGAAATTTCAGTTGATGCCTTCAGCTGCAAGGACTGAGCTTTGCAGCTGGGCACGGTCGGTTTGTCACCCACTCATGGGGCTTTATTCCTGTTTCCTGGCTGGATGAACTCTCTGGAACAAATCAAAACTGCACTCAAGAGAGATCCAAACCATCCCTGTGAGTACTTCAAGGGATATCCCAGATGTGAGGCTCTGCTTCATTCTGTTTTGGATGATCAACAGTGCTGGTGGTTGAAAAATCTGAATATTATTTTGAAAAGTGAGGAGGAACTTTCAAACCAGGGAGAAAAGTCCCGTGAATTTCTGTTGGATTTCCAGCTGTTGTTTTGGGATTTCTCTCCTCTTTGGAGAGAGAGAGATGCTGAAAAAAAAAAAAAAAAAGAAAATTAAACATGGGCGTGGTTTAGCTCCTTGTGCAGAGATGTAGTAAATTTAGGATTAATTGATGGGATTTAAGTATTTGGAAGTGCAAAAATTCTCTCAAAATCTCCTCTGGAGTGACAGAATGAGGGGGAATTTTTCCTGTGATGTGGAATTAAAAGGGTAACAGAGGTCAGAGGCATTCTGGTGAGAGAGAAGAAGTAAAACCCACCTGCCCCAGCAGCACTGGGATCAATCCTTCACCTCTGCCTGTTGATTTGCAAATCCCAGAACCTTTCTCAGCCCAGCTCTTCCCCTGATCATTTCCATCCACCCCAGAGCCACTTTTCCAATTTGCTTCCAAGAACCATTCCATGGAAATACCCAGTGCAGTTGCAGCCTATTAAATATGGACTTTTTAAAGGGCATTAAAAAAGGCCACACCTCCCATCCTCACTGCCTTTATCAACGTGAAAATTCAATGTACAGAGGGACTTTTATGACCACATTAAATATGAGATGCACAGACCCTCAAATAAAAGCAGATATTAATATTTTTTCCTGATAACATCCAAAGGATAAACATTGTAACTTGTTGAATTAAACATAAATTAACTGTGAAAGCTGGTGTTGAATTTGGGATGGTTACAGGATTTAAAAAGTGTCACATTCGACTTGGAATAAAAAGCAGAGGTGAAAAAAAATTACTAAAGGAATTAGATGAATCATGAAAGAAATTCATTCTTTAACTGGATTTTTTTCCCCAGTTTTTGTCTCAATCGCTGTGAGCTGGAATAAATCCTTAAAAAAAATCAGTGAAAAGGAGCTTTGAGTGTAACAAAATTTCTCTGCAGGTTTTTTAAGAGTAAATTTGTGTGGAGTTTTCCTGATGTCAGAGGGAAAGCTCCCTCCCTGTTTCTCAGGGAGGCAGAAATCCTCTTCCAAAATAAAATAAAGGTGGGAAATTCATCCATTTTTTAGGCCTCCAGAATCCCACTCCCAGAGTGGAGCATCCTGATGCTTTTTATTCCTGAAATCCATTTGTTCTGATGATGTCACAAATGCCTCCCCAAAGGGCTGACTTATTTAATAAAGGGATTTTATTTCCTGTTGGATGAGGATGTAGAGGAGTTTTATTGGGATTCTGAGCCTTGTAAAAATCCCAGCTTTTTCCAGACAACTTCTGATCCATCTGGGGGGCCTCTGTGTGATTTTGTAAAAATTTTGGCTTCCCCCACCAAACCTGGTACAAGAATTGTGCCATAAACACGATTTTAATGATGGCCTATTACACAAACCCCTCTGTAATTAACGTGCAATTAATGCACTGTGGGGTCGTTTCATAAATTAATATTCAGATTACCCCGGACCCACATGGAACATAAAGAAGAGCTGTTCCTGCTGCACACAGAATGTGTGAAGCAAATAGGAACCACATTTCAAATTTCGAGGCCATATTTCCTGGAGATCTCCATATGTCTCCTTAATTCCTCTCATGTTTCCATGATTATTTGCATTTTTTTTTCTTTTTTTTTTGTGTGTGTGTGTCTCAGATCTGCTCCCAGTTCAGCCCTTGTAGAGCCAGAGACAAAACGGAGCTGTTGATAAATTTTATTTTCAGGGGTTTTTTTTGTTGTATTTCCAGCTGTTCTTTTGGGATTTCTCTCCTCTTTGGAGAGAGAGAGAGATGCTGAAAAAACAGAAAATTAAATATGGAAGTGGTTTAGCTCCTTGTGCAGAGATTCATGGAGTAAATTTAGGATTAATTGACGGGATTTAGGTATTTGGAAGTGCAAAAATTCTCTCAAAATCTCCTCTGGAGTGACAGAATGAGGGGGAATGGTCTCCTGCTGCCAGAGGGAAGGTTTGGATGGGATATTGGGAAGAAATTCCTCCCTGTGAGGCTGATGAGGGGCTGGGTTGGAATTCCCAGAGGAGCTGTGGCTGCCCCTGGATCTCTGGAAGTCTCCAATGCCAGGTTGGACAGGACTTGGAGCAGCCTGGGACAGTGGGAGGGGGTTGGAACCGGATGATCCTCGAGGTCCCTCCCAACCCAAACCATTCCATGATTCTTTGGAATTAACTGGGTTTTTTCACCCCAAAAGCATGGAAATACCCAATCCTGCATTTCCCACCAGTGCCTCCTGTTTGCTGTGCTCGCCAGCACCTGGCATTGGGTCCACCAGGAAATCTTTGGGAAGCTCTAAACTGCTGTCCAAGGAGAATTCACCCTCTGGCTGAGCAGCAGAGGACATTCCTGGCCCCCAAAAGAAGTGAAAGTTCAACAACACAACAGAGAAGAGCTAAAAACCACCCCCCACCTGTTTCTCTTGCAGGTGGAGGAGCTTTAAGGTCCCAGCCATCCATGATTTTTGATTATCCTGTGACAGAGATGTTTTTTCAGTGTCAGGTCTAAGCTACAACAAATTTACTGGGGAATGTGAATTTTGCAAGGCTCAGAGTCAGAAGAGAACCAGCAACCAGAATAAAACACAGAAAGAGGAAAAGCCAGGGAAGAGAATGTAAAATAAAATAAAATAAAATAAATGAACACAATTAATGTGTGCACCACATCTTTCCTCTGTTCTTTTGTGTTGCCTCCAGCTCAGGCCCACCCAGAAGAGGCTAAATACTGATTAATGCCTCAATCCAAAAAATAGGATGAGCTGAAAAGAGATTCCCTTCCTGCCAGGCCCGATTCTAGCACAAGGCACAGGAAAATTCACTGGATTGGGGTGATCAGCCTGAAACCCATTTTTAAACTGCAATAGAAATGAGAAAATGAAACAGTGCCTTGGTTTGGACAGACAGGTATCTGCCAGGGAAAGCTGGAGTTTCCCTTGGAATGGAGAATGTAAACCCCTCACCCCCTCCAAATTATAATTTCTCAAGCTGGCATTGAATTTGGGATGGTTACAGGATTTAAGAATTGTCACATTCGAATAAAAAGCAGAGATGAAAAACATTATTAAAGGAATTTGGTGAATCACGAGAGAAATTCATTCTTTAACTTGATTTTTCCCCCCAATTTTTCTCTCAATCACTGTGAGTTGGAATAAATCCTTAAGAAAAAAATCAGTGGAAAGGAGCTTTGAGTGTAACAAAACTTCTCTGCAGGTTTTTAAGAGTAAATTTGTGTGGAGTTTTCCTGATTTCAGAGGGAGGACTCCCTCCCTGTTTCTCAGGAAGACAGAAATCCTCTTCCAAAATAAAATGAAGGTGGGAAACTCGTCAAGGCAATAATACCCCCCCCAACCATTGGTGTTTCAAGGCAGTGAAGAGGGGCAAGAAAAAGCAGGAGAAGAAAGAGGGAGGGGGCAGGGAGAGGATATTTGGTCTGCTCTTAATTAAAAGCAGCTGATGAGATGGACTGATTTGTCTGAGGCACTTCTGAGCTGTACCCGGTGCTGTTTACACTTGACAGCTGGACATTCTTTCCTGCCTGCATTGTCTGAACTCCAGCCAATGGCACAATCATCAAATCTCTGAGAGTGGGCTTTGGAATAATACAAAACTGACCTTTTTTCTTTTTTTTTTTTTAACTTTTTTTTTTTCTCCCAGACAAAAAGAGAGGTAGGGAAGGAATAACTCTAAAGTTACATCAGAGAGGTTGGGATTTATTAGGTTGCAACGTTCTGGGTTGCAAAACAGCCCCTCTGGTCATTTTTGGGGCTGGCTGTTAGGAGGTTTTGTTTCTTCCTATCTTGCTGACGAAAAAGAAATCGTTGTCCTCTGACCTTTTCCTCCCAGAAGATGTTTGGTTTGGGGAGGGAATAATCCAGAGCATCCCTGTATTCCCACCCTGGGAGTGGGATGGCAGAGGGGCTTGCTGGGCTGCAGGGGTTGCTCTGAGCTGGATTATCAGGAGAATAAAAATCATAAATGAAGGGAAGGGTTAAATATGAGATCTCTGAGCCCAGCTCTCAGTCTGTCATCAGCTGAGAAGCTGGAAAATCGTTGTCAAAGCCCAACATGTCCAGAGGTTCTTTCTAAACCCCTTCTCCAAGCCTCCAAAATCGACAGCTCGTTACAAAGTGAAAGACTTCCCTAAAAAGGAGACGAAAAGAAAATTATCTTTGTCTTCTCCCTGAAGTTTGAACTAAACCACAGAGCTGATTTGACCCAGATATCTCCAGCTGGACCGGCCTGCAGGGCTCTGGTTGCCAGCTTTGCTCGGATGATGCTGCTGTTACTCACCAGGGCTGGGGTGCTGATGCTTTTTGTTTTCTAGGCTGGAGCTCGGGCTGAAATCACACACAGAATAAACAGGAAGGATATATTTAGCTCCTGCAACTGGCTTGTAGTGGGAAATCTTTACTTTAAAGTCCTGCAGTCGTCTCAAAAAAGCTTGCACAGCTCTCGGGGTTACCCTGGAGCTGGAGGAATTGTCCTGCAGTGGTGCCTCCACTCCACTTCTTGTTTTTATTTTATGTGGAGGTTGGCTTGAGTTACCAGCTTTGGTTGATTTGTTAATTTAAATCTAGGAATAAGCAACTTAAAACCTTTAAATATAGGAATAAAAATAGGGGGAAATAATCTTAAATTCTTAGAGTTTGTTAGGCAGGTTTAGTAGTACTGATCTGCCCTTCACTGAAATTAAAGTCCAAGACAGAAATTCCTGCATTGAATATCCAAGTGCATTCCTCCTCTGCCCTTTTTCTGGAAAGACAGACAGCCAAAGGTATGGAAAACCACATTGCACAACCCCAAATGTATCCCAGCAATGCTGGGAAGGCACTGAGGCAGAGCAGGCAGAGTCCCTGCCCCACAGACCCTCCTGTGGGATTTTCAAAAGTGCCCATCATCAGCTTCAATGAAATTAATTGGAGTTTTTCTCTAATTTACTTTCTGTTCAGACCAAGGAAAAATGTCCAAAAATTTCACTCCCACTTTAAAGTAGCAACTTTTTCTGTTATTCATTCAAGGTGATGAGGATGAGGAATGATCCTCTTGGTGAGGATGAATTGAATTTCTCTGAGGTAAAAGTTTGCCAATTTTCATGGATCTCCTCTTTTGGTCTCATTTTCCCCAAAGCCTCAAAAAGCCTCCAGGGAAGATCCCCTGATGGAACACCTGGGAGGCTCCACATTTGCTGTGAAGGACGATTTACAAGGACTGGGATCTTTCCCAAGCTGGTGCTTGGATCCTGGTACCATCCTTGAATTTCAGTTTTATTCCTGTCAGAGTTGTCCTGATCCATCTGTAAATTTCCCACCCAGGAGATCTGGATTTATTTCTCTCTCTCCTTTTTCCCTCTTTCTCTTCAAGTCTTTCCTTGGACATCTCCAAGGATGGAGACTCCAGACTTCCCTGGGCAGCCCCTTCCAATGCCTGACCACCCTTCCCATGGGAAAAATTCTTGTTCTTTTTAATCCCTTCTTGTTTGGCTTCAGCTTCATCAACTGATTCTCCCTCTTTTCCTCAGGAGGAAAATCAGGAATATTTTAGAACCATGATTTAGTTCTGAACACTAATTCAGAACTGCTCCCAACCAGTGCCATGAAGAACAAATCCAAGGTCAAGGAACAAGCCCAATCCCATGCTGCCAGCAAGGCACCATGTGCCATTCCAGCTGGGAATCTCATCCATGTAAGGGAGTGTGGATTTCCACCACAGTTATGCCCTGAGCAGGTGGGCCCGATGAGCAGCAGGATGAGTCAATCCACGTGGGGTTCAAGGGGATTCCCTGGATAGCACTGAATCATCCCTCACCAATCCCAGGAAATCATCCCCGCAGTTGGGAACAGACGGTTCAGGCAGCAAAGGGAGGATTTGGGGTCAGCACTGCTGAGTCACAGCCTGGGCAGGAGGGCTGTCACAGCTGCATGTGCTCAGCCAGGCAGGGAATTACAGCCAGGATCAATTCCCAGCCTGGAATATTGATTTGGAGCTGCTGATCTGATACAATCCTGCAGGAGATCAGCAGGTAATGAGCCTCACCAGGGTGCATCAAGTTCTGAGATCACTTTCTCAGAGTGGCTTCAAATAATTGTGATATCACTGTGGGGGACACACAGGAACGAGGCAGGGAGTGCATCAAAGAGGCTGCGTGGAGCTCTTGCAAGGAAGAGACCCTTCCTTTATTTTCCTGACTCTTTTTGTACATTTACAGATGTGCCCACCCCAGAGGTGGGACCCTTGGAACCACTGGTCGTTTTCCAGAGACCATCACCGAAGCCCCTCCTCTGGGAACAGATGTGGGAGCTTTGGTAGTTTACAGAACATGACTTTGTGCATCAAGACCGTGCCTGGGAATGGAATTCCCAAAACCCAAACATGCAGGCACGAGCATGGCAACATTGTGAGATGGCTGATCAGGTGTGCCCTGAAAATCAAAAAAAAAAAATTTAACAAATGAGAAAATAACAAACGATACAAAACCAAAACTGAAGCTGTGCCCAGGTGCAGGAAAGCCCTTACACCTGGCTAAGGCACCCCAAAAAGTGCCAAGCACCTCTGTGCTCTCTCTTATCTACACGGCCATCAAGGAGGGATGATTTTGGCTTTCTTGCCCAATAGAAGCAGCTACAGGCTTTGAAAAACCAAATTTCCAAAACCCAACCAGTGCTCCTGTCCTGGCACAGAGACAGCCACGGTGAGAGAAACACGGAACGTTCTGGTGCTTTTCCTTAAAAGTCAGGAGTGAAACTTTTCAGTTTCTCTGACTCTGAGAAGCAAAATGTTCCCCTTTTCCTTCTTTGGGGACATTTGTTTGGGTGTGGAAATGCACTGCAACACTGATTGTGTTTGTGTCGTCCCCTGTGAAGGGCTCACAAAATCAGCAGGGCTGGCCTGGCTCATATAATATAAAAAATACATTAAAAAAAAAAAAAACGTAAAAAACAAACAAACAAAACAACCCCAAAAAAACACACCACCCCAAAAAAATCCCAAAAAACCAACCAACCAACCAACCAACCAAAACAAACAAAAACCCAAAAACCAAAACCAAACAAAAACAAACAAACAAACAAAAACAAAAACCTAAAACAAAACAAAACAAAAAACCAAAACCCAAAACAAACACCAAAAAAACAAACTTTATTTTTTTATATTAAAATGCATTTTTTACTTTTAAAAATTTTAGTAAAAAAAAAAAAAAAGTATAAATAAATAAATAAATAAATAAATAATATTTACCATAAACACTTTATTAAATATTTTTAAGTAAATAAAATTAAGTTAAGCTTCTTCTAAAATTGAGTAGTACTACGTCACTGGTTGTGATTGGTCATGGAATCATGGAATGGGGTGGGATGGAAAGGATCTTAAAGACCATCTGGTTCCATGGGCAGGGACACCTTCCACTGTCCCAGGCTGCTCCCGGAGCTCCTGATGGCTGAGGGAAGTGCAGAAAATGCATCAAAATAATCAATGGCAAAAGGATTTCATGGGTTATCCTTGACTTGACAATAAATGCAGGATATTCTCTTTAACCCCAAAGACAAATGTGTGCCCAAGTGGTTCCAGTGTTGTTATAACCAAAGGGAAGGAAGAGAAGAGAAGAGAAGAGAAGAGAAGAGAAGAGAAGAGAAGAGAAGAGAAGAGAAGAGAAGAGAAGAGAAGAGAAGAGAAGAGAAGAGAAGAGAAGAGAAGAGAAGAGAAGAGAAGAGAAGAGGAGGTGAAATTCCACTTAAAAACTGGGACTTTGAAAGGCAGATGGGAGGGTTTTCCTGGAAAAAAGGAGGAAAACTGAGCAGAAAATTCCCTTCCAACAAAACCAGTGAGCCTGCCTTGGGAGCCTTCCCTTGATGGGATCAGGCCTGATACTGAAGTTGTGCTCCAAGGTCATGGAATCATGGAATGATTTGGGATGGGAGGGACCTTGACGAAGATCTTCCAGGGACACCTCCCACTGTCCCAGGCTGCTCCCAGCCCCAGTGTCCAACCTGGCCTTGGGCACTGCCAGGGATCCAGGGGCAGCCACAGCTGCTCTGGGAATTCCATCCCAGCCTCTCCCCACCCTGACAGGGAACAATTCCTGCCCAAGATCCCATCCAACCCTTCCCTCTGGCAGTTTAAAACCATTATCCCTTATCCTGTCACTGTTTATCCCTATAAAAAAAAACCCTCTCCCTCCTTTTATAACGCTCTCAAGGCCCTGGAAGGAGCTCTGTGCTCTCCTCAGAGCCCTCTCCTCTCCAGGTGAACAGCCCCAGCTCTCTCAGTCCATAAATTTATATCCCAAACCACTTGAACCATCTCAGCTGGGTTTGTTTCCTGCATTTTCCCAGCAAAGGAGGCTGGAAACAAAGAGGGAAACATAAGGAAGAATTTTATGACCCCCAGCATCCCACACAGGGAAAGATGTGGCCTGGGCCAGTGCAGGGACACTTTTGGTGGCCAAATTCCCACCTCAGCTCCACAGGGGATTGCCCAGGATGGATTTCAAATCCGTGGGATGTGCTGGGCTCCCAGTATTGGGGTTTAGTGAATGTTTCCTGGGAATTATTAATTAACTCCCCGGGATCGATGATCAAAGGCCTGCTTGGAAAACCAGGCCTAAGCAGGTTAACTGAGGGGATTTGTCCTTTTTTCCCTGCTTTTCTGCTCCTCCCGTCAATGAACTCACTTTGAGCTGAGCTCAACTACCCAGTCCAAACCAGAAATGTCAGGGTTTGTGTTTAATTTTATTAAATCAGCTCCCTTAGGCCTCTGCCAGTTTGCACCAGTGAGGATGTGGTGTGAGCCCTCTGAGAACTTGCTTGCTCCTAAATGCAAACACATTTCCTGCTAAAACCTCACAATCTAAGGGAAAAAAACTCACGCAGAATCCCTAAAAATCTCCTGTTTCATCCCAGCAAACCCATGTTTTAAATATGGAGTATGAAGAAACCGAAAGTTCTTATTTTGAGTTAAAATTCCGTGATCCTTGGTTTTTAGGAGTATTAGATCAACATCTGTTAGCTTTGCTCCAGTCATCATTTCCAGCAGAAAACTTATTGTTTCAGGGGTTTTATACCTCATAAAACTTTTTATAAAGTTGAGGAAAAAGCTGATTTTTCAGGCCTCAGTGCTGTTGTATTTTTATATGCAGCAAAGACAAAAGAGAATCACGGCTGCCGTGGCTTTTATTATTTTTAGAAAGAGGAAGAACTGCAAATATAATCAGAAATCAAATATTTTACACAAAGCATCCGGGCAAACCTCACCAAATATCTGCCAACGGATAGCAAATAAAACCAGACACAGACAGCGGGGAAACTCTCATCCTTCACTTCAAAAACTGAGCACATCTTGAAGCCCATACATCCTGAAAAAGGAGTGTGGATGTGACGCTTGGAAAAGGATTTTCTGCTGTAAAGGCAAAATTTGGCCTTGCCAGCTCATTCCTAACGCTCCTGGAGTTACTCATGGGCATAAATACTCGGGAGAAGGGGGCCTCAGTGAGGAGCTGTGCCCGTGTGAGGAATGAAATGATCCCAAAATGATGCCATCCTAAAGGAAAACGCTCCCAGACTCGCTGTCTCCACCGGGGAGCTGTGACCAGCACGGGGTAGGAGCCAAGTGTGTGTCCTTGGCAGGAGGGCACAGCTCCAAGGGGTTGGATTCTCCTGGGAATGCATCTCCAGATGGATCCTGGGAGGGGGAGGAAGAACTTCCATGGCTGAACAGCAGCTTGCAGAGGAGTTGAAACTTCTTTCAACCTGCTCATGATGCCTTGGGAAGGCTGAGCTGGGATAGAGGCTGGATAGAGCTCAGAGAATAAAGCAGATATTTATTAAAAGGCCTTTAGGATGCAGCTTGGGCAGGACAAGAGCCTGGCCAGGGCTACACTCAAGGTGGACCCAAAATGGTCACAAAATGGACCCAAAATGGACCCAAAATGATCACAAAATGGTCACAAAATGGACACAAAATGGACACAAAATGGGCACAAAATGGACCCAAAATGGACCCAAAATGGACCCCTGGTCACGAGGTCTCACACTTTGATCAGTTTGGGTCCATTTGCACATTTGGGTTGAATTGTCCAGTTCCAGCTGCAGGTTCTGCAGTCCCACCCTTCTTGTTTTCTCTCTGCAGCCACCCTTGTTTGTGCTCTGGGGCCTGAACACTTGTCCCAGCTGTGCTTGGGGTGCAGCAGGAGCAGGATTTGTTTTGTGTCCCTGCTCTGTGCAGAGCTGAGTGACCCTGAGTGTGAGGCTGAGAGCTGCAGCCCTGGGCAGCACAGAACCTGAAATACATGAAGAAAATTGGTGGTGGAGCCTTCTAGGAAGCGAAGCTGGACAAGTTTCCAGCCTGATCCCTCCACGCCTATTCCTCCAAATGAATTTCTTCCCATTTTTATCTCTGCCAGTGGTTCATCCTCATGGCATTCCCAGCATGGAAAAGCAGAACAGCACTTAGAAAACCAGGGAATGCTTAAATGGTTGAGCCAAATGGAGCAACACCAAGGGGGGATTTATTTTCCTGTGTTATCCCAAGATTTAAGATCTCTGCTGGCACAAGTGCCCTTCTGCAGCTGCAATTCCAAGCTGCAGGGATTTGGGAGAGTGTGTGGGTGTGTGTGTGTGAGCAGGAGGGCCCCACGTGGATCCCTTTTGGGGCAGTTTCCCATTCCCGGTGGAAATGAAAACCTGATTTTGCTTCCACATCAAAATGAAATATCCTCTTTTTCCTTGCTGGGTTTTACACTGGGAAATACCTTTTAATTTAAGGTTTTTTGGGTTTTTTTTTTTGATTCATTTTTAAGTTGAAGATGTCTTGGAAGAGAGCTTGGCTACGGTGGGAAGTACATCCATCTGGGATAGGAGAGGGAAGCAGCACAGCGAGAGGGAATAAAAACAAACCCAAGAGCAAAACCAAACAGAAGCCAGAGGTTTTCAGCTCCTGTCTGTGTCCATCTATTTTTATCCCAGAAGGAAGCTGTGTTTTTTTTCTTTCCCTCTGCTCTCCTCCTGCTGTGGGATTTCCAGGATCCAGCCCAACACCTGGATTCTCCCGGAGATGTGTTCTGCCTCCAAGGCAGGACAAATCTGGCAGCTGCTTCATTGGAAGCAGAACAGGAGCAAAGCCGGATACTCCAGACTTCCAGGGGCACCAGAGGGATGTAATTTATTCCTTTTCCTTAGGATTTTGCTGGCAGGGCTGGCTGCTTTGGTTTTTTTTTTTTTTTTTGGGATATCCAGACAGCAGGAAAAGTGGGTTTTTTTCCCTTTTTTTTTTTGGATCATGATCCTCACACTCCTGTTGCTCCTGTTGTAATTTGGAGAAAATGTCTCTTTTTCCCTCTTTTTTTCTGAGGCTGTGAGACAAAGGAAAACTTGGCTGAAGTAAAGTGTCCTGAAAAGGGAAAGAAAGCAGAGGCTGAGGCACAAGAACAGGACTTCCAAATATTTTTCCATTTTTGCAGAGCAGCAGAGCCAGGAAGGAAAAGCCACATCCCAACCTCTCCGAGGCCAGTGGGATGCAGGATCCACGTAAGGAATCCAAACTCATCAGTGTTCCCCTCATAATTATGATTATTAATTATCTAATTTTATATTTTATAGAGTTTCCATGGGCTGGATCCCCTCTGTCCAAGCCCAGACCAAAGAAGTGTTCCTTGCCCAACATTTAATGCCAACACAAAGCATAACGACCACTCTAGACTTAAAACTGGTTCTAAATCTAAGTCTAGACTGCTCAGAAAAGTGTTTTTTCACAGGTGAATTAAGATGGTTTTAAAAAAAAAAATTCTATTATTTGGTGCTGCAGCCCCAGACGATTCAATATCAAAAAGAAAATCACTGCTAATTTTGGCATCGGGATCTCTAAATTGAGGCTGAAATGCTGGAAGAAATAAAAATGGTTGTAATCAAAACCATAAAGGGAAAAAGAGAAAGGCCTTTGGAGATTGAACTTGGGTGGAAATGAAACAAGAAGAGTAAAACACAGAAGAAAGAAATCCAAAATGGAAAAGTTTGAGGAAAAGCCAAATTTGGGTGGTCAAGGCCAAGTGAGGAGAAATCCATAAAATGCAGAATTGCCATCAGAACTTTTCCATCAGCAGTGCTTCCCTGAAGAACCAATGAGCTGCTGCAAACACACCAGTGGGAATTCGTGGTCCCAAAGGAAAAAAAAAAAAGAATTCCTGGTCTGCCAAGATGATCCATCCAAAGGATTCCTGAGGAAAACAGCAAATTCCAGTCACTGTCCCTGTCTCATACTGAGGGACCAGAAATCACCTGATGTCTTTTGTCCCTTAATTCATTCAATTAAGTTAATAACGATGAAATCTCAGAGAATAATCCCATTTCTCTTTAAAAAAAATGGGATATAGGATAATGCCCAGAATGAAGCCAGGGTTGCTGAGGTGGGGGATGGCTCTGGATGTCAAAGGATGAACAATAATCTCCTTACAGGGGCAATTCCCAGACACTGGGGGATCACTGGATGCAGCTGTTCCCTGCAGCAGGACATTTTCCTGTGTTTTATTTGATTTCCCTTTTAGCTGGTCATCCTAACTGAAGAAGGACATGGAGGACGTGGTCTCCACTCCCAAACAACACAAAAAAGATTTTCAGGGTGTTTCTTCCTGCTTGAATAAGGGGAGCATTTAAAAGAGTGAATTGTGGAATATCCTGAGGGAGAGGAACCCGCAGGGATCGTGAGGTCTCCGCAAGCCTTGGAGACTTACAGGGATCCAGGGGCGGCCACAGCTCCTCTGGGAATTCCAACCCAGCCCCTCATCAACCTCACAGGGAGGAATTTCTTCCCAGTATCCCATCCAAACCTTCCCTCTGGCAGTGGGAGACCATTCCCCCTCATTCTGTCACTCCAGGCCCTGGCAGTTGAAACAGAGGAGATTTTGAGAGGTTTTTTTTTTGCACTTCCAAATACTTAAATCCCATCAATAAATCCTAAATTTACTCCACGAATCTCTTGGCCCAGAGCCCCCAGCAATCCCAGCCTGGGCATCCCTGGCAGCGCTGCCCAAAGGCTCCTGGAGCTCTGGCAGCCTCGGGGCCGTGCCCATTCCCTGGGGAGCCTGGGCAGTGCCCAGCACCCTCTGGGGGAAGCACCTGGCCCTCCAATCCAACCCCAATCCCTCCTGGCACAGCTCCAGCTGCTCCCTGGGTGCTGTCAGGTCACAGGGAGCAGAGAGCAGAGCTGTCCCTCTGAGGAGCTGCAGTGGGACCTTCAGCATCTCAGAGCTCCTTGACCTGGGGCCAGCAGGGAACTGAGGGCCCTGGAGCTGTTTCAACTCCACTATTTTTTGATCCTCTTGATTTTTGTCATTTCTGGGGAGAGGTGCCATGGACCCCCTTCTTTTCCAGCCTCTGTCACCACAGGGTTTGGGAAGCAGAAGAGCAAATCCCCCTTACCCTGGAGCTGCTGCCATGAGCAGCTGGCAGAGGGATCTGAGCTGTGCCTTGCAGCCTGGAGAGGGAAAAGGTCAGGGCAGCATGTGATGACCCCCTTGAGCTTCTTCCCAGCTCTAGGGGAAGCACCTTGCCCTCAAATCCAACCTCAATCCCTCCTGGCACAGCTGCAGCCATCCTCTCAGGTCCTGTCCCTGTGCCAGGAACAGAGATCAGAGCTGTCCCTCTGAGGAGCTGCAGGCTGAGAACTGAATCCCTTTTCCCAGGAAAAGATGGGCTCCTGTGCTCCAGAGAGGGTGTGGACTGCAGCCCCACTCCGAGGGCACTGCAGTTTTGTCCCTGAGAGGTTTGGTGAGGGAAGGGTCCCTCAGAGGGTGAGGGTGGGAGGGGCTGGAGGGGCTCCCAGGTGTTCCTGTTCTCCTTCTTTCCTCAATCACTTCACTCCCACACTCAGCTCCTTGCAGGTGACACTGGTCACCCAGCAGCTCCAGGCTTGCCTGAGAACTCTGTGAACCCAGGAGCTCTTCCCAGCTGCCCCATCCCACAGAATTCCTGCTTCGGGGTCCATGCAGATACCCCTGTCCTGTGGGAAACACTTCAGAGAATCCCAGGATGGTTTGGGTTGGGAGAGACCTCAAATCCCACCCAGTGCCACCCCTGCCATGGCAGGGACACCTCCCACTGTCCCAGGCTGCTCCCAGTCCCAGTGTCCAGCCTGGCCTTGGGCACTGCCAGGGATCCAGGGCCTTCTCCAGGAAAACTCATCCTGCCCACCCTGCCAGGGAACAATTCCTGCCCAAGATCCCACCCAAATCTACTCTCTGTCAGTTTGAAGCCATTTCCCTTTTTCCTGGCACTCCAGTTCCTGGTGCAGAATCCCTCTCCATCTTCCTTGGAACCCCTTCAGCCCCTCCCTGGAAGCTGCTCTGAGGTCTCCACAACATCCTTCTCTTCTCCAAGGCTTCCAGAGCTCCAGGAAGCAGCACTCTCAAGGATGCCCAGGGTGGGATTCTTGGGGGGTCTGAGCAGGACCAGGGCTTGGACTGGATGATCCTTGTGGATCCCTTCCCACTCAGGGCATTCCCAGATTCCATTCATGAATTAATTTCCTGGTTGACTTCCTCCTTAAGACAAAAATCAATATTTCTATATTAAATTTTTATATTTTTTAAATTTTAAATAATTTTAAAATTATTTTTTATTAATTTTTAAATTTTTTTTGTTATTGTTTCTTTTTTCCCTTGCTCTCTGCCTTGATAACGTGGCTGAAGAAAAGATCAGAGGAGCATCCCTTCAGCTCCTTCAGCAATTCCAACTCTTCCTCACCCACTCCCAGAGCTTTTCATTAAAAGAAAAAAAACAACACATGAAAAGACAAAAATCAGCCCAGAACAGCAAAATCCTCCCTTTTTGACTCAGAGTCTGACTCCTTCTTCCAGAGGGACTTTGGAAGGCCCACATTGGTCCTTCCCCTCACGCCACCCCCTCCTCCCTGTCAGCAGCTCCTGGGGCTCTCCCAGGGTTGTCACCCCCAGGGGTTGGACCTGGTGACCTCATGGAGACGTCAGCCAAGCCCTTCAGCTTCCAGTTTGGGACCCAATATAAGGACAGGGGCTCCCAGGGCAGGAGCAGGAGGCTGGAAGGGAGGGAAGGGCAGGAAAAGCCTTCAGGGGGGAGCTCAGAGAGTTCAGGAAGGGTCATGCTATCTTGTAGAGTCCTTAAAATTTTAAATTTTAGTATTTTTTCTCACTTTTTTTTTCTCTTTTTTTTCTCTTTTTTCCCCTCTTTTTCCTTTTCTTTCCCCCTCTTTTTTTTTTTTTTTTTTTTTTTTTTTATATTTTTTTCTGTTTTTCCCTCTTTTTTCCCATTTTTCCCCACTGAGAATTTCTCAGCCCTCGCCTTTCCCTTTCTCTCCCCCTCTCAGCTGCTGGTGGTGTGAAGATTTACATCCAAGAGAAACCTGGGGGGGGATGTTCAGCCTGGAGAGGAGAAGGCTCCAGGGAGTTCTCATCCCAGATGGGAGATCCTCATTTCCCAGGTGGGAATACCTCCCTCAAAACA
Organism: Phylloscopus collybita; assembly: GCA_027886175.1. Classification (NCBI taxonomy): domain Eukaryota; kingdom Metazoa; phylum Chordata; class Aves; order Passeriformes; family Phylloscopidae; genus Phylloscopus; species Phylloscopus collybita. The sequence goes on along the minus strand of JAJNNQ010000006.1, from coordinate 61,210,155 downwards.
CAGCCCTGTGATATCCTCACAGATTTCTTGGGAAGCAGAGGTCAAACCCTTTGGAAAATCCCTTTTTTTTTTTTTTTTTATATAAATCTTGGAGCATGTTCTGCTCTGTTCTGTCTGGTGTGTCCCAAACAAGACAGTTCAATTAAAATGTCCAGCCCTCCCTGTGTGTTTAGGATCACCCTGAGGTGCCTATTTGTTGCTGTGGGACACAATAAATGAGACATGGACTCACGATTCAGAAGGCTGAAGCTCTGAAAAGGGGCTGGTTTATTCTCAGAACTTATTTTTATACTTTTTTACAACGTGCCCATCTAAGAGGTGGGATCCTTGGACCCATTGGCCACATCAAGGGTCAACAAGCAAAGTCCCTCCTCAGAAGAGGGAAAAGTGAAAAACAAGAGAGTTTACAGAGAGTGACCTTGTTTACAGACTCAAATCCCTGGGAAAGAGTTTAAGAAAAATGCAAACATGAGAAACAGTGGCTACACCTATTCCCAGATATTCCCAGGTTCTCCTTTCTGAACCATGGAAGGTTTGGCCAAAGTGGAGAAGCAGCTGCCTGGCAGCTCCCAGCCCCAGACAGAGGCCACATTTTTGTCAGGAGTCCAGAGCCTGTCCAAGAAACTTAGGGAGGGGAAATGAGAACCTGTTGCTGTCCCAAAATGGAGCTGCTTGGCCTTGGAATGGGAAGCTGAGTCATCTCTCCTGCTCCTTGGGGCTCTCCAGCTGTCGGATCTGCTGCTTCATTTTTTTCCTCGTTTCCTTCCCTCCCTCCTTTCTTCAGGTTCTCCAACACTGAAATTTCAGCTTTCCACGGTGACATCACCAATTCCACAATGCCCAGCACTCCTCACTCCTGGTGCTTTCCAGCAACACCCTCGTGCCCATGGGACACATGGAAATACTCGTGGAAAAAAAGTCATTTTTAAGCATCCCCAAACCAGCTCTCACCTTCCCTCCCTCTCTCCCAACAACTCCTGCTGTTCTGATTAAGAGGTGATTAGAGGCTCCTTTATGATCCAAGGGATTTTATGCAGTGGATCCATGATATTCCCACTCCATCAGGAGTTTAGGGAAGCGTTGAGAGGCTGAAGTTCTTGGCATTGATGTTGGATGTGACTCATGAGCTGGAGGTGGGCAGGTGACATCACCAGCGAAGGGAAACGAGGATTTTTCAAGGGTTCAAGGATTTCAGCTGAAAGGAATAAAATATCCAGACACAGAGGATTAGCAGGAAAATTTGCCTCTGTCAGGAGCAGCGTAGCCCAGAGAGAATAAATTATATCCTTTTGCTTCCTTCAGCCACCGGTTTCTTGTCAGGCTGGAAAAAAATCAGAGAAGCCAAAAAAAAAAAGGGAAAAAAAAAAAAAGGGAAAAGCAAAAGAACCCAGCTGGCTTTGACAGAAATGCAGCCATTACCTCAGTGAGCTGCACAGGAGGGCTTTGAAAGCAGACAAATCCTCCGTGTTCTCTCCCAGATTCCCAGATTTGGGTTTCCTTTTCCATGAAGACGGGGAGAGACGTGGAGTTAGACAAAACAAAAGTGGTTTCAGGAGCTGAACATGAGCAGCAGGAGCAGGGCTGAGCTCCCCAGGCACTGAGCTTCTCCTCTTTTGCCTTGTCATGGCCAGAAATCCCTGACCTGCTTTTCCTCCAGATTCCAAGGTTTGAGGCTCTGGGTGGGAATTCCAGCATTCCCACCCAGCTGACCCTGCTGGAGGGAAGGAGGAAGGAGGATCCTTGAAGCCACATCCCTGGAAGGGTTTGGGGCCAGGCTCTGAGTGACCTGGGGATAGTGCAAGGTGTCCCATGGAAGGGTTTTGGAATGATGGATGAGCTTTAAAATCCATTCCAACCCCAAAGCATTCCATGATGCCACAAACCCTGAGCCCATGAGGATCCAGCAGGGAACCATTGCTGGGGAGCAACAGGAGGTGTGGAGATCTTCCCCAGGAGCAGCAGGTGGTGAAGAACCACAGGAATGGTGACACCAGGTGAATGCAGAGGAAGTTTTCCATCCTGGAGCGTGGCAGCAAAAGGTCTTTGGGAAAACCTCACATTCCTCCTTCAGGAACGGCCTTGAGGTGAAGGAGGGCAGGGGATGGATGGGATATTGGGAAGAAATTCCTTACTGGGAGGGTGGGCAGGCCCTGGCAGAGGGTGCCCAGGGAAGCTGTGGGTTCCTCATCCTTGTAAATCTCCAAGGCCAGGTTGGATGAGGCTCTGAGGAACCTGGCCTGCTGGGATGTTTCTAGACATAAAGACCCTAAAATGAGCTGGAACACAAACCAGGATCTTTCCAGGCAGCTTCCCACGTGTTGTGCCTGGTTCCTTGGAGCTCTTTGACAGGAAAAGGAGAGGGAATGGTGTCCTGCTTTGGAAAGGCAGGTGTCTGCCAGGGAAAGCTGGAGCTTCCCTTGGAATGGAGAACGCAAACCCCCTCCCTCTGAATTATTATCATTTTGAAATTAAGGGGCTCTCAGGCAAAGATATGGGAATAGGAAGAACAGTTCTTTACTAGGAAAATCAAAATTTTTAAAAAATTAAAAATTAAATTAAAAAAATAAAATGTAAAAATTATTAAAAATTAAAATAAAAATGCAGTAGTACAAAAAAATGAACCAAACAAAAAGAAAACCCTGACAGGGTCAGAGCACAGCTGCCAGCCTGTTGTTGGTCAGGGTGCTGGGAGCAGCCCAGCCCAGCCCTCCTGCAGTGCCAGCTGTGGCTCTGGTGCAGCAGAGATGATCCTGGAGCAGGGTGCAGCTCCCTCTGAAGCTCCAGGGGTGCTGAGCTGGCTCTGGCTCCCTCTGGGAATGCAGAGCACACAGGCTGCCCTGGGGCTCTGGATCCCAGCTTGGATCCAGCTGGGAATGCTGGGCTCCTCCCCTGGCTGGAGCCTCTCCCCATGGGCTGCTGGAATTGGATCAGCCCTGCAGTGAGCCTGGATGGCCCCTGGACAGCAGATAGCCCTGGGGGGAGGGTGGGTCCTGGCAGGGATAAAGAACACTGCCCCAGCTGGTTTGACAGCTGGGGATGGAACACAAACTGCTGGGGACATCCTGCACTGAACCCAAGGCAGGGTCCTTCCAGGATGTGAAGGAACCTGGAGAAGGAATCTTGTCTGGAACTGGAGTGAGAGGATGAGGGGGAATGGCTTCCCAGGGCCAGAGGGCAGGGCTGGCTGGGATCTTGGGAATCAGGAATTGTTCCCTGGCAGGGTGGGCAGGCCCTGGCACAGGGTGCCCAGAGCAGCTGTGGCTGCCCCTGGATCCCTGGCAGTGCCCAAGGCCAGGTTGGACACTGGGGCTGGGAGCAGCCTGGGACAGTGGGAGGTGTTCTTAGAAATATCCTCACTATTTGAAAGCCATGGATTTCTTTCCCTGGGGATGCTGCTCTGACTGGAGTTCAGCATTTCCCTGCTAAAGCTGGGCAGGGAACTGCCCCTCCCTTAATGTCAGTGGAGTTGGATAAACAAACACCAGGCAGCTGTGGCTTTGTGGGAAGAGCTGTAGCACCAAATGTGGGGCAGAAGAACAGGTTGGTGCAGCTGGCTGGAACTTTTCCAGGGTTTCTCACTGACAGCTGGGTTGGTCACTCCAGGTGAATCCTGGTGTTTGCTTCCCCAGTCAGGCACTACCCCCACTCTGTTTTATCACCTGGCTCTTTATTTCTGTTCCCCACTGACCTGAGAGGGGAATGTGTTGGAAAACCCTGACTAAGTGCAACTCCCTGAAATTCATTTTATGGAGAGGATGAACAGCTCTTTTCTTACAGTTTTTATATTCCCTACAGGCAACTTTATCAGCCAGATTTATTCCAGTGAGATGATTTAATGATTTAACTCAGACCTCCCCCCTTGGAAATTCAGATGGAGAGTGAGAAGGCAATGCTTATTTCCCAAATGTTTTATTATTGGTTAGGAACAACCTTAATGAAACCACTGATCTTTCTGGTTTTTCACTAGGAAGGAAAATTTGGGGAATTCTGGTGGAATTGTCCACTCAGAGTCAGTGCCAGAGCCCAGGAAAAAAAAAAAAAAATGGAATCATGGAGTGGTTTGGGTTGGAAAGGACATCAAAGCCCACCCAGTGCCACCCCTGCCATGGCAGGGACACCTCCCACTGTCCCAGGCTGCTCCCAGCCCCAGTGTCCAACCTGGATACTTCCAGGGATCCAGGGGCAGCCACAGCTGCTCTGGGCACCCTGTGCCAGGGAAGAATTCCTTCCTAATACCAAGTCTAAACCTTCCCTCTTTCAGTTTAAAGCCATTGTTCCCTGTCCTGTCACTGCAAGCCCTTGTAAAATGTCTCTGATAGTGGGTGCTGAGAACATGGAACCTTGGAGTCCTGGAATCATGGAATGGTTTGGGTTGGAAGGGACCCTGGAGATCACCCAGTGCCACCCCTGGATGGGCAGGGACACCTCCCACTGTCCCAGGCTGCTCCCAGCCCCAGTGTCCAACCTGGCCTTGGGCACTGCCAGGGATCCAGGGGCAGCCACAGCTGCTCTGGGAATTCTATTCCAGAGCCTGCCCACCCTCCCAGGGAATTATTTTTTTTCTAATATCTCGCCTTCCTCATCTGCAGGTGCCCATCAGGAGGGGAATTTCTGCCTCCTTCTCCTGTTTGGTCCTTACTAGAGCCAGGCCAAAAGCTCTTCCATTCCCCTCTCCCAGTTCTCATTTTGGGAACACTTCTCCAAAATTTTTTTTTTTACCTCTCCACGAGCGTTTTTTGAATGTTGTGGCAATAATGCAGGCAATGCTTGCAAAATGATGGAGAGGCAAGAATAATGCTGCTAGGTCGAGCATTCAGTGCTAAAGAATTGTATTTTAGCAAAAAGAAAAAGAAAGAAAAAACAGGCTCAATGTCACATATTTATCTTCTCCTCCTCCACCTTGCACCTGTTCCCCCCCAACTCTGCTTTGTTGGCTTCAAAAAACCTGTTTTTCACTGCTTTGGGTTTTTTTTTTTTTGTGGGTAACTTTGTTGCATCTGAGTTTCTGAGAAAGAGGGAAGAAAACAGAAGAAAGTGAATAACTGAGAGCTGCAGCCAGGGTGGGTTTTTGTGGTGTGCTCAACATTCATTTTAGAAAAGCCCCAGAGGGAACCTCAGGCTGAGCTTTGGGGCTTTGGGGGCTTTTTTGTTGTTGTTGTTGTTATTTCTTTGCTGATTGATAATGAAAATGCAGCAGCAAAGCTGAGCCCCAAATCTCAGCTTTCCCTGCAGCTCCTTTCCATGGAATCTCTTCTGGGATCCCTCTGATCCCAACCAAGCCAGGTGTCCCCTCCCTGCCAGAGTGGCCGTGGGGTTGTTGGAATTCCACGAGGAGAGAATGTAGGGCAGAGAGGTGAGGAGAAGCTGTCTGCAGCCCCCAATTTCCACAGGGATGCTTGGAGGGAGCCCTGGAAGTGCCCAAGGCCAGGCTGGGCAGAGCTTGGAGCAACCTGGCCTAGTGGAACACCCTGGGTGAGCTTTGAGGTCCACTCCAACCCAGATCATGCCATGGTTCTGTGAGGGCAGGCTGGGCAGGAGGAGTCTGATCCGTGGGCTCAGTTTGCAATGGAATTTCTAAGAGGAGAAATTTTTCTTCCCTGTGGATGATGAGCACGAGCAGCAACAGCTGCTGACTGCTTGGGACGTCAGCGGGATCTGGAGAGGTTCAAGTCCACACAAGTTGGCCCTGAGAGCTCTGAGCTCTGCCTTGGGAGTGTAAAACGAGCCCTCAGTGCAGGCAGCTGAGCCCTGTGCCAGTAAGGGCAGCCCAGAGGAGCTGAGGTGACTCATGAGAGCATTTTGGAGCTCTCCTCCTTCCTGGAAAGGTGATTTCCTTCTCCTTCCCCCACCCTGGCTGAGCAGCACAGCCCCAGTTTCACACCTGAGGTGTTTCCTCACCTGAGGTGAGGTGCCTGCCCTGCTGAGGAGAAGAGAAAGCTGAGGAGAAACGTGGAACAGGCTGAGAATCATGGAATGTTTGGGGTTGGAACTGGAAGGTAATCTGCTGCCACCCCCTGCCATGGGCAGGGACACCTCCCACTGCCCCAGGCTGCTCCCAGCCCCATCCAGCCTGGCCTTGGGCACTGCCAGGAGGGTCCACAACCTCTCTGAACAACTTTTCCCAGCCCCTCCCCACCTTCCCAGGGAGGAACTCCTTCCCAATATCCCATCTAACCCGGCTCTCCTTCAGCTGGAGGCTGCTCCCCCTCATCCTGTCACCCCCTGCTGAAGCACTGCCCCCCTGCCCACCCCTCTGGCTGCTGTGCTGGCTCAGTTTCTGGGGAGCTTTGGGGGAAATATGCTCCAAGGAATAGGGTGAAAGATTCAAAAGAGGCTCCTGCCTCAGGGGAATGTCCCAAAGCTTTATTCTTGAAGGAGATCCCAGGGCAAAGAGGATGAACAAGGAGGAGCAGGGGTTTATCCAGACCCTCTGTTCCAGGGTAGATAGCTGGCCATGAGATAGGGCAAAGGTAGGGTTAAACTAGAAAGGTTACAGCTTTAGGGGGTCTCTGGGGAAAAAAAAACATTTTCCCAGAGGAATACAACACCCTGCTCCCCATCTGGGGGTGGGATTTGGGGACACCAGATGCCTTCTCCTGCCACAGCCTTGCACAGCTGCCCTGCCATGAGCCCAGCACCCATTGGGGGCCACTGAGAGGTTCCTGTTCCTCGGGAAAATTCGGGCTCTGCTGATTCACACTGGCTGAGGAGCAAGTGCCAAACCTCTTCTTGTACCTCCCTTATTTCCTGGGATTTTCCAGCTGGTTGTTAGAGGTGATTCCCATTTATTAAAGAAAGGCCGTGAGTGATTTTTGATCTGTGGGTGGTTTTGCTGTTCATGATGGGAGGCGATAGCAAGTGAGAGATGAGATGAAAAACTTTGTGATGCCTCGAATCTCACTGTTTCCCAGGAACAATTAGTCAGCTTCCTTTTGGGGTTTCTGTGGGTGTTTTCCATGTGCCAGGAAGGAAAGTGAAATATTTCTAAGAATAAGAAGGTGTCACGGTAAAATCCTCGACGAGCAGGAGGAGCTGCAGATGAATTTAATGCTTCTTGGGGGAAGATGGAAGAGGGGTCTCTGGGATTTTAAGGGATGGGGGCAGCTGTTTGTAGAAACATCATCTTGTGGCAGAAACTGTGCTGGTTTTTGCTGGAGCTTTTTGTGGGAAAAGACCTCCTGGATCAAGGGATATGCCAGGATTGCAATGGTGGTTGGGCCCTGGGGGCTTTTTTTTTTTGCTTTTCCAATTTGTCTCCCTCTTCTCCCTGCCATCCTCCAATTCTCCCTCCTGTTCCCAGCCCAAAAACCACTTTGTGACCCTCTAACACAGAGGTTTTCCCCTAAAGCCTGAGCAGCAGAAAGGAGATCCCAGGGTGAGGAGATTTCAGGATCAGGAGCTCTGGATTTGAGTCCTGCCTGGCAATTCTGGCACAGGCAAGTGAAGAATTTCCCTCCCCACTGCCTGAGGAGCAGACAGTCAGGGCTGCTTCCTCCCTGCAGACAAAAGAAACTTGGAAAAACGGGCACTAAAATTCCAGGAGCCATCCCTTTTCATCCTTTCCCCAGCTCCAGTGCTGTGTAAGGAAAATCTCCCCGAGATCCAGATCCATTGCTCCCCACAGCCCATCCCTGCCTGCAGCAAAGCCCTTGGGAGTTTTTGGGAAGTGTTCCTTATTCAGGATCCTGCAGGCACTCCCCATCCCAATCCATCTCTTCCTTGAGGGTTTCAAGGTTTCCAAACCCACCGTTTCCACAGCACAAGGGTTTTCAGCACATCCTGCCCAGAGGGCTCCGTTTGCCATTCCCGTGGGGAATTTTCTTTCCTCACCCTGGGAGAAGCAGCAATCCATTCTCTTGGAGTTGGGAAACATCACTGAGCCTCACTTATTTCATTCATGCCTAATTGCATTTCTTCTGTCCAGATTCAAAGGCTGAGCATCAATTGCCTGGTTTATCCCCTCTGGTTTCAGCTCCAGTGAACCAGCCCAAGTTCAGTTCCTGCAGTTGGAATAATTCTTGTATTTCTCTGTTTACATTTTTTTTTTTCTGGGAAAGAATTGCTGATTTGTTTTTCTGACTTCTGGCTGATGTGTGAAGAGAAAAGATTTTTTTTCCTATATTAACATACAGAATATTTTTATAATATTTTAATATTTTAATATTTTAACCCCCCCCCGAAACTGATGGTTTGGGGGGAAGGTTTAAATATAATTTAGTAGCCATCAACTATATGATTTCCCATGTAATGTCTTGAAGACAGGATTATCCCACAAGTCCACGAGGTGCATGATGAGGGGGATTATCAGACTATAGGTCTATTAATGCCACTAAATGAATTTTAAAATTCATCTTCTCATAGATCTATTGATTTAAAGGACTCCAAACCCTTCCTTCTTCGTTTTGGTTTGTTTTTTTTTTTCCCCTTCCTTCCCTGATGTTCCTCAGGAATCATTAAAACACGTTGTGGTTTAACAGGCCTATAAATCATGCCCAGGGAAGGGCTTTGCTTGGGATGTGCTTCTCCCCTGGTGAGGCTGGGGAAAACCTTGGATGCACGCCAAGGTTTAATCTTCAAATACTCCCATTTGTGCCTCCCTGGGGCAGGAGATGTAATGCTTCTTATCTTTTCTTCTTTCGGGGCCAAATCTCAAACCACAAAAGGACCAGTTCAGGCTCCAGGGCCTCAGGAGGGAGTCAGGGTTGGGTAGAAATGGAAAAAAAAAATTAAAAAAAAATCTTTATTTTGGCAAAGGTGGCGGTTCTGGCAGGGGATGGAAATGAAAATGTTGGTGTTGCAATGGAGAGGCTGGAGAGCAGTGGAGGGGAAAGGAGCCTGGGGGTGGTGGCTGGTGGCAAGTGTGATGGGAGGGAGGAGGGACATCCCTGTCCTGGGGACAGCAGGAACAGGAGAGAGGGGATTGTCCCACCTGGCCTCACTCCAGTGCTGGGGATGGGTTTGGGTGTCTCCATAGAAGAAACACACAAAGCTCTTCAAGAGTGTGCAAAGGAGGGACGTGAGGATGGGGAAGGGTCTGGAGGGGCCACACGAGGAGAGGGCACCTGGAATGTCCAGCTGGAGCAGAGACTGAGGGCAGAGCTCACCAGGGACAGCTCTGATCTCTGCTCCTGGCACAGGGACAGCACCCAGAGAGAGGCTGCAGCTGTGCCAGGGGGGATTGGGGTTGGATTTGAGGGCCAGGTGCTTCCCCCAGAGGGTGCTGGGCACTGCCCAGGCTCCCCAGGGAATGGGCACGGCCCCGAGGCTGCCAGAGCTCCAGGAGCCTTTGGGCAGCGCTGCCAGGGATGCCCAGGCTGGGATTGCTGGGGGCTCTGGGCAGGGACAGGGGCTGGATTTGGATGATCCTTGTGGATCCCTTCCAGCTCAGGTTATTCCATGATCCAAAGGTCTAAAAATCTGCTGCGCTCTCCTACGTTCTTCTTAGCCCACGCACACGAACGAAAACTTTTTCTCTGCTAATTTCACGGTGAAACATTTTGTTATTTTTGTCCTCTGAAGGACAGTGTTATTTTTTGCACTGTTTTCTCCCTCCTTCACTCTCCTGGGCCCATTCTGTCTGCAGGAACAGGGGTTTTGTACCCACAGCTGCCCGACTGACGAGTGTTACAGCAGAGAAGCTGCTGGAGTTGTGCCTCCACGGAGAGGATCCTTTCTGCCAGCCAGATCCCCCGAGAAATTCTGTGAATTCTGTGAAATTCACACTCCGATTCCTTCAAACAGAGGAATTCTCCTCCTCCCCAACCCAGGAGGTGCAGCAGCAGCAGCAGCAGCACCCAAACCCACGGGGGGAACCCCAAAACCAGTTCCGATCCATCCCTTCCCACTCCCACCTCCCCAAATCCCCCCCGTGGGGAGCAGGGAGCTTCGTGCAGCAGCCACAGGAGCAGGGGGAGCAGCCTCCAGCTGAAAGGAGGGCAGGCTTGGGTTGGATTTTCGGTACCACCGGGACCCGGCTCTGCCGCTCCTCTGATCCGACAGCGAGATGTCAAAGCCGCCAAAGTGACAAAGAGGGGACAACCCATCTCATCCCTCCCGGGGGCGAGCCAGGGACTCACCACGCAACAGAGGAGCCGTGGCAGCTCGGAATTTGATTCACGGGGCCGAACAATTCCCCCTGGCAGCTGAGCAGCCCTCCGGGGACCAATTATTGCTCCGTGCGGCGGCTCCCCCGGGAGATGCTCCGGGCTGGAGCCGGCTCCATCCTCCAGCCCCGAGCTGTTCCTCACGTCAAAACTGCAGCTAATGACACAATTAATTGGCTGGGGATTACCGAAGGAGCTCTTAATTAGGTAAACATCGGCGGGCGAGGAGGCGGAGGCCGGTTCGGAGCGCGGCGGTCGGTGTCAGGCTGCGGCGGGGGAGGGATGCGCTCGGAGGGCTGATGGAGGTGATGGGGAAACGGGAGCTCAGCCGGGAATTCCCTCTCAGGGCAGCGTTCAGAAGTTGTTGGAGCTTTTTTTCGAGTCTCGGCAGAGATTCGCAGTGGTTCAGATATTCAGAAGTTGAGATATTTCAGAGGTGAGTTCCCCGAGCAGGGCGGTGGAGGTTCGGGAGATGCTGTCGGGCTTGGAGTGGATCGGTGTGGGGAAGAGAAAAAGATTGCACAGCGTTGCAAGAAACTCACAGAGACAGGTTTGAAACAGAGTTTTAGGCCTTAAAATAGTTAGAGCATGGAAAGTTTCTGAGCTGCAAAAAAACCCCAAACCAAACCAAAAACAAAACAAAACAAAACAAAACAACAAACCCCCCCCAACCACAAAACAAACAAACAAACAAACAAAAACCCCACAAAAACAAACAAAAACCCCCCAAAAAACCCCAAACCAACCAAAGAAACCAAAACCAAAACAACAAAAATCCCACCAAAAACAAAAACAAAAAAACCCCCAAACAAACAAAACAAAACGCCCAAACCAAAACAAACAAAAAACCAAACCAAACAAAAAAAAAAACCACCCCAAAAAAACCCCACCAAAAAACCCCAACCCAACCCAAACCAAAAAATAAAACAGAACAAGCAATTGTTGTGTGCTGTAAGGTGTACGTGGAGTGTTAAGTGATTGGTTTAAGTAGATGTTTGGAAGCTTTTACCATCAGGCTGTTGGCTAAAACCCCCCAACTTTTAAAAGGCTTTGTAGCAAAGAGAAAATTTGCTTCTGCTGTTGTGGCGTGAGTTTTACCACCTTTTATGTCTCTGCCTTCACTGGGGCTGACGAGGAAATAAAAACCTCGTGGAACTCGGTCGCCCCAGTCCCGTTGTTGGTGAGGAGACCCAAGAAATCAGCTGGGAAAAAACCTCAGGGAGAATCTGAGATTCCCCCGGGGGAAAACACAACAGCATCTTTAATTCTTCACGTGGTGATGGGATTAAGTGGCACTCCAGGACCAAGCCAAGGGCTCTGAAGCTCAGCTGGCTGCAAATGTAAGGATGCTTCAGCCCAGGGTCTGGAGGAGTGAAGAGCACCGTGTCCCCTGGTTTCTTTCAGCCCTGCAGTGTGGCATTGCTGAGTCCTGAGTGTTAAAATAAAACCCCCAGAGTTTAGCTGGCATTGCCTGGCTGGAAGTTAAATTCAGGTTTTAAAAGGAGCCACGGGGAGTTGAAGTCCAGGTTGATGGGATCTGGGCCACCAGAACCATCCCTTGGGTGGGATTTGGGATGCTGTCTCTGCCCTAGGGGGTTTTATTTGCCACAGTTCTCAGTGGGGAGCAGACTGATGCAGCCTGGCCGCTGTGAAGGGTGAATTAATGCCCACGGAGAGCTCAGTGATGGTTGGAAGAAACCTTAAAGATCATTTATTCCCAACCCCCTCCACTGTCCCAGGCTGCTCCAAGCCCCAGTGTCCAACCTGGACACTTCCAGGGATCCAGGGGCAGCCACAGCTGCTCTGGGCACCCTGTGCCAGGAAACAATTCCTTCCTAAGACCAAGTCTAAACCTTCCCTCTTTCAGTTTAAAGCCATTGTTCCTTCTCCTGTCACTGCAAGCCCTTGTAAAATGTCTGATAGTGGGTGCTGACAATGTGGAACCATGGAATAATCATGGAATCATGGAATGGTTTGGGTTGGAAGGGACCTCACAGCCCATCCAGTGCCACCCCTGGATGGGCAGGGACACCTCCCACTGTCCCAGGCTGCTCCCAGCCCCAGTGTCCAACCTGGCCTTGGGCACTGCCAGGGATCCAGGGGCAGCCACAGCTGCTCTGGGCACCCTGTGCCAGGGAAGAATTCCTTCCTAAGACCAAGTCTAAACCTTCCCACTTTCAGTTCAAAGCCATTGTTCCTTCTCCTGTCACTGCAAGCCCTTGTAAAATGTCTCCATCTTCACCGTGGGCTCCTTTCAGGCACTGCAAGGTGCTCCAAGGTCTCCCCAGAGCCTTCTCCTCTCCAGGCTCTTTTCCAGCAGAGCTGCTGGGAAATTACTCCAGCAGCTCTGGGACCATCTTGTGTTGGAGTCCCCGGAGCTGGAGAGCAGAGCAGAGGAGGGGAGATCACCTCCTTCAGGGTCACCTCTCACTTTTTATCTTCTTTTTGCCAGAGTGGGGATTAAATGCACCAGACGGTGTTTTGTGTTCGGACTCTGATCTTTATTAATTCTTACCTACATTACAGTCTCACAAGCTGTGAGTGCTACAGCACTTCAAGCTAACAAATTAAAAATGGAGCCCCTGTCTCTTTCTCTCTCTACAAGGCCTATTAAGGATAAACTGTCCAATTAAGAAATGACACCTGAATTATTTTTACTTTTAACCCAATAACAACCACCCCTGGCCCACAATGTGGATTTTTCTACCCAATTACAAAACACCACCCAGACCATGGAGAAGAAGGTGAAAAAGAAGGGCTCAGCCTCTGCCCTGAGCCCTCCACCCTGCTTTCTGTCTATTCCTGCCTTCTCAACCCTTCAGCTCAGAGTTTTGCCCCCTGTGCTGTCACACGCTTCCATTCCAAGCCCAGCCCCACAATCCCAGTGTTGTCCCTCAATTTTGGGAGCCTCCTCCACTCAATTTTGGGAGCCTCAGGTGGGATGCAGGGTTTGCTTGGGGCTCAGTGCCTGGCAGCACAGAAAGCCTGGAATCCTCACTGCCCAGGGCTCCAGCAGTCACCCAGGATGTGTTTGGCTTTCTGGACTGGGTCATGTTAAGGGTCAGCAAATGGGATTTCCCTGATGGATAAACACAGGATTAAAAGAATCCAGCAATTTTAACCACGGCAGGTTTTATTTTCATCAAGCAGCTCAGAGATAAAATCCAGCAAATTATCCACTACAAGAAAAGAATGGGCATGGAACAGCTCTGAAACCTCAGCTGGGGCCTCCAGCAGGTAGAGATGGAGCTTTTCAGCAAACACTGGAGATGTCTCAGCCAGACCTCAGAGGACTTTGTCATTTGCCCAAAATTTCTGCTTTTTTTGGGGCGAGACAAGCAGCACCGATGATCTCACTGTCCAGCTCCAGTTTTATTTGGGAGAGGAGCCCCACAGGCAACCTCAAAGGCTGGATTAGAGCAGCAGGGTCTGTTGGCACTGCCCTGTATCTTAGGACAGCCAGAAATTCACAGGAAATTCTCCAAATCCTGTCGTGGTTCCTTCTGGCATTATCTGCATGGATGGGAACTTCCTTCCCACCCGTGGCAGTTGGGGAGTGCTCGGATGGATATGGAGCTGGTGAAGTTCCCCTCCCAATTCACACTTTTTTTTTTAAAAAAAAACCTAATTAATTTTCCAAAAACTAATCCCCTTTTAGCAGTGTAAGATCTCAATGGTTTTCAAGGTGAGACCCCTTTTTGCCCTGATAATTCCAGTTGTCTAATGGAGGAATGGAAATAATTTGTTCAATTTTTTTTTATTTTAAATCTTGGTTTTAGGTGTAATTTCATGACAGGAGGTGGAAAAGCAGCTCACCCACGGTGTCACTGCTAAAACACCTCACTTTCCTTTGGGCCACTCTTTTCCTTGGTGGAAAAACTCAGGCAAAAGCATCATCTTCGGTGTCTGAGGCAGATATTTCACTCTGAATTCACTGATGAAGAAAAGTCTTCCCTCTGGTGTCTTTATTATCCTGAGTTGAAACATTGACATCCCCCCAAAACAGCCAGACCCAGCATTTATTATTGGGATTCACCTTCTGAACACACACACACACACAAAAAAACGACATTTTTATATTCAGCATTTATTATTGGGATTCACCTTCTGAACACACACACACACACACACAAAAAAAAAAAAAAAGACATTTTTATATTCAGCATTTATTCTTGGGATTCACCTTCTGAACACACACACACAAAAAAAGACATTTTTATGTTCAGCATTTATTCTTGGGATTCACCTTCTGAACACACACACACACACAAATAAAGACATTTTTATGTTGGACTTGTTATTTGAGACTTTGATTTGCTCGCTCTCTTCACCCCCTCAGCTCATTCCTCTCATTTCCACCTTCAGAACTTACCTGTGTTGGGTTCTGCTTACTTCTTCCAGCTGCACTGGATACAAATTCCCATTTTTTTGGTGCATTCTTTAAGTGTTAATAACCTTTAAAAACCTCTTAACTCTGCCATTTAATCCCGGGTGCATCGTTCCTTTTTTTTTTTTTTTTTTTTTTTTTTTTTTTTTTTTTTTTTTTAATTTTTTTTTTTTTTTTTTGGCCATTTCTTCCGTCCCAATTTAGCCCCACACCTTCCGTGGCTCCTCTTCTGGCTCGTGCAGGGTTTGGTCTCGTTCCTCCTGCTGACTCTAAGGAATTGAAATTTCCCCTTTTTTCTTTTTTTTTTTTTTTTTTTTTTTTTTTCTTTTTTTTCTGGGGCATTTTTCTCAACCACTTCCTATATTTTTAGGAATCCCCCTGTCTGAGGTTGGTGTCACCACACAGTTCAGGGTGCCACTCTTAGGAACGAGCGATATTGGAATTACTGCCAGGTTTTTTGTGTTGTTTGGTTCCCTGCTCCACGTCATTCCCCAGGGAAAACAGCCCCCGTTTTCCACACCTGCCTTGCTGCTCAGTAACACGTTAAATCAGGCAAGAAATTATCTGAGTGTCAGCTGTTGGCACAAGAAAACAAAACAAGGTGGGAAAAGGCATCCAGGATGACCCAGTGCCACCCCAGCATCACCCAAACCCTGTCCCCAAGGGCCACACCCAGACTGTCACTCTAAAGCTCACCTCAACTCCAGCTCATCCCTTTGGCTTTGCAGGAACCTGACCTTTGGATGGGAGGGACCATCCTGGAGACTCCTCACAGCCCTCAAGGTGTCCAGCCTGGGAGCAGATGAATTGTGAGTTGTGGCCCCTGAATGTTTGGTGGGTGTGCAGGAGCCTTTGGCTTTTATTCCATGGGATCACCGAGGTGGGAAGAGCCCCTCAGGGTCACCCAGTGCCACCCCAGCAGCACCAGCATCACCCCAAACCCTGTCCCCAAGGGCCACCTCCAGACTGCTCTGGGACAATTCCAGGGACTCCAAACCTCCCTGGGCAGCTCATCCCAAGGCCTGACCGCTCTTCCTGGTGGAAAAAAATTCTGGTGACTCAAAGCCTGACGGAGCAAAACCCCTCAGGGAGCGACTCGTGGTGGTTCCAGGTCGGTGCCCACCCGAGGAAAGACCAAAAAGTCCCTTTGGGTTTCACAGCTCTTCTGGAGGAATTTTTTTTTTTTTCTCTGCTCTTCAACTTGTGCTTGATGCTTTGGCTTCCAGGAGCTCACCCAGAGCAGCTGTGGCTGCCCCTGGATCCCTGGCAGTGCCCAAGGCCAGGCTGGACACTGGGGCTGGGAGCAGCCTGGGGCAGTGGGAGGTGTCCCTGCCCATGGCAGGAGTGGCACTGGATGATCTCCAAGGTCCCTTCCAACCCAACCCATTCCATGATTCCAGGATTCCATGATTCCACATTCTCAGCACCCACTATCAGAGACATTTTACAAGGTCTTGCAGTGACAGGAGAAGGAACAATGGCTTTAAACTGAAAGAGGGAAGGTTTAGACTTGGTATTAGGAAGGAATTCTTCCCTGGCACAGGGTGCCCAGAGCAGCTGTGGCTGCCCCTGGATCCCTGGCAGTGTCCAGGCTGGACACTGGGGCTTGGAGCAGCCTGGGACAGTGGGAGGTGTCCCTGCCATGGCAGGAGGAGGGAATGGGATGATCCCATTTTTTTTAACCCCCTTTAAGATCCCTTCCAACCCAACTATTCCATGATTCCATATTTCCCACGTGTATGGAACCTCATCCTGCCAACCACAACCTGAGAGCAGCAGGACAACACCTCACATGTGGAGACCTCCAGGAGCTCTTCCCTGGCACAGGTTCCCTGGCACAGGAAAGCTGTGGCTGCCCCTGGATCACTGGAAGTGTCCAGGTTGGACACTGGGGCTTGGAGCAGCCTGGGACAGTGGGAGGTGTCCCTGCCCATGGAATGGGATCATTTTAAGAACCCTCCCAACCCAAACCATTCCGTGAATCCATGAATTTCTGAGTGTTTCACTGCTGATTTTTCCTATTCATGGCTACATTTGGGCACAAAAAATCCCAAACCATGAGGGTTTTTCTCATATTTCTGGGAGAACAGGTTAATTTTTTTTTTTTTTTTTTTTTTTTTTTTTGGTCCCTCACATGCCCAAACCTCCCGACTGCGCCCTGGCTCTGAAAGCCAAACCACAACGATGTTTATTTTTAGGCCCCTGGCTTGTGTCACCAATTTAGAGAAGATGTGGTTACAGCTAAACCGTCAGCCACTTCTCCTGCCTGCAGTTTGTGTTTCGTGGCTGTAGAAACAGCAGAACAACAGAAACTTCTTCTGTTCCAGGCCCACAGATTATTGATAACTCCAGAGGAACTCAACGCAACTTCAACATTTCGGTCGTCAGATGCTTCTCTCTCAATTTATTAACTGAACATAAGAAGGTTTTTCACTTAAAATAAAATTAAATAATAATAATAATTTAAAAAAAAAAGCTGTTTAAGATATCCACAACCACGAGTTTTCCACCAGGGGACACAGTTAGACAGCTGCCACGCAGAACTCCAAGGATTATGGACCGTGCCCAGATTTTAATGGGGTGCTCCTGCATCACTGGGTTTTGATGATCCTGGTGTGTGTTTTCCAACTCAGGAGATGCTGGCATTTCTGTGGTAAGCAGGGCTGTAAATGACATTTATTTTGGGGGACAGTTCCTCACTTTTCCTGGTCCCACAGTTCTCAGGAAGTGCAGAGAAGGAACAGAAACCACCTCCTGTCCCTGCAGCCTCTGTCCCCCTCCCCTCTGTCCCAGTCCAGCAGGATCCATGATGGGAAAGGCTCCATGGGTGCTGAGAAATCAGGGATAAATCACCTGTGGGCACCAAACAGGGATCCTCTAGCACTTCATGACCAGGAGCAGCCACTGCCAGCACCTCCAAGCCACCAAATCCATCCCAAAGGACAATTCCTTCCCCACCCTGAGGGAGTGGGAAATGACCAAAGGGCGGTTTTGTGGCGTTGGAGGGGAGAACCTTGCCCCAAGGGTGTGAGCTGGTGGTGGCAAGTGGCTGGAAGGTCACACGTGGGTGACAAAGGATTTCTGCCCAGACCATGAGGGTTTAGAATGCAAATGAAGAGGGTTGAGGTGAACCAGAGATGGGAGTGTGGCACCCAGGAGCCTCAAAGTCACTTCAGCAAACACAAAATGACAATTAACACCGACTTCACTGGCTGGGACTACATCAGGAACAAAAAACATCCTCATCAGGGTAAGGTAACAGGCAAGAAAAATGAAATAGAAACCAAATAAAGGATAAAAAATAATGGAAAATAATTGAGATTCTGGGACTAAAGTCAATCCAGAGAAATCCATCCACTGTTTGGAAAGAGAGCTCAGGGATTAGGGAATTTCTAAAGCTGGTGAATCATTTGCAGTGAGTAATTCATTGTGTGTGGCTTCGTTTTGTGCTCCAAAAAAAAGTCTGGGAGCAAGTTCTGGGTTAATGAAGGTGGATTTGTCAGCTGTTTACAGACCGTGGTTGGGGCAGACTGCCCACAGGTAATTTCTGGATTCTTTGCTCTGGCTTTGCCTAACGAGGTAGGAACTTAATTGGAGTCTCTCCTTCCTTGCCTGCTGAGCAGAATTTTTAATCCTGGGTGAATTTAAATGAATTCATGACCCAGCCTGGCCATGGGCAGAGTGCCTTTGGGAACTTGGAGGTCTCCACATGTGAGGTGTTCTCCTGCTGCTCTCAGGTTGTGGTTGGCAGGATGAGGCTCCATACACGTGGAAAATCATGGAATCATGGAATGGTTGGGTTGGAAGGGATCTTAAAGGGGGTTAAAAAAAATGGGATCATCCCATTCCCTCCTCCTGGCATGGGCAGGGACACCTCCCACTGTCCCAGGCTGCTCCCAGCCCCAGTGTCCACCCTGGACACTTCCAGGGATCCAGAGGCAGCCACAGCTTCTCTGGGAAATCTGTGCCAGGGAAGAATTCCTTCCTAATACCAAGTCTAAACCTTCCCTCTTTCAATTTAAAGCCATTATTGCTTCTCCTGTCACTGCAAGCTCTTGTAAAATGTCTCTGATAGTGGGTGCTGAGAACGTGGAATGATGGAATCATGGAGTGGTTTGGGCTGGGAGGGACCTCACAGGCCATCCAGTGCCACCCCTGCCCTGGCAGGGACACCTCCCACTGTCCCAGGCTGCTCCCAGCCCCAGTGTCCAGCCTGGCCTTGGGCACTGCCAGGGATCCAGGGGCAGCCACAGCTGCTCTGGGCACCCTGTGCCAGGGCCTGCCCACCCTGCCAGGGAACAATTCCTGATTCCCAAGATCCCAGCCAGCCCTGCCCTCTGGCACTGGGAAGCCATTCCCTGGGTGCTGTCCCTCCAGCCCTTGGCAATTGTCTCTCTCCAGCTTTCCTGGGGCTCCTTCAGGCCCTGCAAGGCCACCCTGAGCTCAGCCCAAAGCTTCTCCTCTCCAGGCTGAACAATCCCAGCTGTGCCAGCCTTTCCTCCCAGCAGAGCTGCTCCATCCCTCTGCTCATCCTGCTGCCTCCTCTGGGCTCTCTCCCTGGGCTGGGATCCCAGGGCTGGGGCAGCTCTGCAGGTGGGGCTCTCACCTGAGGGGGCACAGGGACACAATCCCAATCCCTTTCCTGCTGCTCTCTCCTCCTTGGATGCAGCCCAGGATGCCGATGGATTTCAGGGCTCCCAGCACTCACTGATGGCTCCTGTCCAGCTTTTCACCCATGAGAACTCCCAAATCCTTCTCCCCAGGGCTTGTCCCCAAAAAAAAACCCCTTGTGGTTCTATTGAGAATATTCCTGTTCAAATATTGAACACTGAAGCAGGTCCAAAAGGCCAAGGATGCCTCTTGCTTTTAAGTTGCCTCTGCCTCTTCGTGATGTCTCCCAATTTAAACCTGAAACCTTGCCCTGAAATACTGAGTCTTAAATGCCTGGCACCATTTCTGCTCCACTGCAGCACCCATCCAATTAATTCCAACTTCAGGAGGGAGACAGGGGACGAAACCTCCACGTCCCGATATTAAATTACCTCCCTGACATATTTGGGAATTAGCAAAAAAGCCAGGAGCTTATTTTTACAGCTTAACACAGATGATTTTAACAGCCCAGCTCACAATAGCTGCTCTTTCATCTATAAATTAAATGTTTAACAAAGCCATAATTAAAGACCTTACCAGCAAAACTTTTCACTGGCGCGTCCTCTGCGACGGACTTTGAAGCATCTTCAGCTGGAGCAATGGGAATTCTCCTGGACAGAGCTCCGAGCTGCAGATAGAGATTAATTACAAGCAGAGCTTTCAGGATTCGTTCCTCCTGCCAAAATCCTGCCAAAATCCTCCAGCCTTGCAACAGAGAACTGGTTTTCCCTTGTGCTTGCTTACTAACGCTGCTAAAATGTGGATTTAAACAATACCTGTCTCTCTTGATCCCAGACACGATTATTAGGCTTTCATGCTAATTTCCATGGCTATTAAGAGAGGATTAAGGAGGCAGAGATTCCAGATGCAGGCCAGGGTTGCCCAGATTTTGGAAGGGGGGTTCTTGCTGGTGGAGGCCCGAGGCAGCTGTGGGGTCTCCAGCCTGGCCTCTGCTCAGCTCCTCACCCAGGGCAGCACTGATGGCAACACCTGGGGGTAGAATCCAGCCCAGAAATAGAATTCCAGGATCCCTGAGGCTGGAAAAGCCCTCCCAGCCCAGGCAGTCCCAGCTGTGCCCCATGCCCACCTTGTCACCCTGCCCAGAGCACTGAGTGCCACCTCCAGGTAACACTCAGGAGATTTTTATTCTGCCAGGAAGTCTCGTTCACAGAATCAGTTGGGTTGGAAAAGCCCTCCCAGGCTCAAAAATCAGAGTGAAAAAGAAATAAAAACCTCGCTGTGGCAGAACAAACCATGATTGGCATTGAAGGGGCTGAAGAGCTGGAGGAAAAAGCAAAAATCAAAAAATGAACAGGTCCAAAATATTTGATAGAATCCCAGATTCATTAAGGTTGGAATGGAGTTCCAAGGTCACAGAGTCCCAGCTGTGCCCACCTTGTCCCCAGCCCAGAGCACTGAGTGCCACCTCCAGGGGACACCTCCAGGGATGGGCACTGCAAAGCTCCCTGGGCAGCCCCTGCCAAGGCCTGAGCACCCTTTCCATGGGGAAATTCCTGCTGCTGGCCCAGCTGAGCCTCCCCTGGCCCAGCCTGAGGCCGTTCCCTCTCCTCCTGTCCCTGTGCCCTGGGAGCAGAGCCCGACCCCCCCGGCTGTCCCCTCCTGGCAGGGAGTTGTGCAGAGCCACCAGGGCCCCCCTGAGCCTCTTTAAATTAAACTTCCCAGCCCTTGGTCACCTTCCCTGAGAATCCTTCTCCCCCTGGGAATCTGTGCCACATCCTCAGGCCCCACCTAAATCTCCCAGTAGCTCTGTAATCCCATTTCTCTGGATATCAGTACTATCCTTTGCCAAAGTTCTTTTTTTCCCCCGTGGGTTTTGCCTCTCCAGGTGATCTAGGAGAGCACCAAGATCCCTTTTCCCATTAAAATCCTTCCAGAGGTGAAGATGGAGAGTGCCCAGTTCACCCAGTTTGAGGCAGGGAGCTCTTGGAGCTCTGTTTCCACCTCAGGGTGATCATTCCCAGTTGACCTTCATCCCCTTCCCATTAATCCTCCTCCTTTTACCACCACCTTCTGCATCCTCTCTGGAAAATCAGGGAAAGCCTTCCCTGGGTTCTGAGTCACTGTTGGGTTCTGATCTCTAGGTTGCCCTCAAAGTGTCCTCACTTCTTCTTTCTTTGTTCTCGTTTCTGTAACTGAAAACCGTTTTTGCTGCTTTTTATTTCCTTCGCAAGATCTGAACCAGATCTTTGTTACTTTGGATTTTTGCAACTTTGCATTTTGTCCCCCTGAACTCCAAATGGAGCTTCCCACTTTATTCCACGCCAGCTCCCTAATTGTTCCTGATCTTCTTTATTTGCCATAAAAGGGCCATCCCTTCCTTGCATCCACCACTTGAGGAGATTGGACTTTGAACTGCTCACTCCAGATGGCTTCAATCCCTCACTTGTCAAAATTTCCCCTTTTTAAAATCAAAAAATCTTACTGAGAGAACTGAATTAATTCCTAATTATTTCACTGCAGGCAACTTTCTTCGGTCAGATCTTCCCAAATACCATCAGCATTGACACAATCAAGCCAATAATCACTTCTAAGGAAATGTCCCAAATCATTCCCAGGGATTGTGGATTCTGCTGGGATTAAGGCACCTCTGAAAGCTGAACTTCCCCACAAGAACAATTCCTGTCACTCCAAGAACTCTAAGGAGATCTCAATCCATATTCCAAAAAAAAAAAAAAAAAAAAAAAGGTTTATATCCCTTTCCACTTTCCACCTTTTTTTTTTTTTTTTTTTCTTGGGTAATCAATCAAGGCTGGATCTCCCTTCCCTCCCAGCCTCCATCCCGTGTTTCCATTTGGAACTATCTGGGAGTGACTCCACCACCTCATCCCAATTTTGTTTGGTTCCCTGCGCTCCCCCAGTTCTGGGGGGTGTTTAAGGGGTGATCCTGCACCCTCAGCTTGGTAGGACACAGTTCATCCATGGAATTTGTTTGATGTTCCAAAGGCTTGGGAAGCGGAATTATCCATCCCCAGCCAGCCTGCAGTGCTCAGGAAAGGGGAAGGCTCATTCCCAGTGCTCCTGAGGAGCCAAGGATTGTGGATTCTGCTGGGATTAAGCCACCTCTGAAAGCTGAACTTCCCCACAAGAACAATCCCTGTCATTCCAAGAACTCTAAGGAGATCTCAATCCATATAAAAATTGAGGCTTATATCCCTTTCTCTCTTTTTTCCCTTGGCTACTCAATCAAGGCTGGAACTCCCTTCCCTCCCAGCCTCCATCCCTCTTTCCTGTTTCTCTCTGGGAGTGACTCCAACACCTAATCCTGATTTTGTTTGGTTCCCTGCACACCCCCAGTTCTGGGGGGGTGTTTAAGGGGTGATCCTGCACCCTCAACTTGGTAGGACACAGATTATCCATACCTTGGAATTTCTTTGCTGCTCCAAAGGGTTGGGAAGCAGAATGATCCATCCCCAGCCAGTCTGCAATGCTCAGTGCTCCTGAGGGAACACCAGACAGTTGCAATTCCATCCATCCCATCACCTCACCCTCCTCATTCCAACCAGGATCAACACCACGGCTTCTGCCTGCTCCAAAGTGTTCCCAGCTGTGTGAAGTGGCAGCCAACCAATTTCCTGGAACTCGTGGGGAGGTAGCCAGATGCAGGGAATGTCTGTGGAAAGAGGGAATGTCTGTGGAAAGGCATCTTTTTGTTTTTTCTTATTGGTTTTTGTTTTTTTTTTGTTTTTGTTTTTTTTTTTTTGTTTTTTTTTTTTTTTCTGGAGACAAAACCAAAAAAAAGCCTCTTCTGTATTTGAGTTTTTAGGCCAGAGACAGAGCCAAGAGCAAATGTGACACTCAGAGTGAGGTCAAGAGGGACTAAAGTGGGAAAACGGGATGAGGTTTTCCCTTGGTCACTGCTGGGGTTTTGTGTCCTTTCAGCTGATCCCACAGAGGTCTCCTCCAGCTCCACTCTGTTTGCTGAGGAGAGCAGCACTCCCTTTGTGGGCCAACAGGAATTTATTGTCATATCCATGTGGATCCTGGCTTAAAACCCACGGGATTTCTCCACAGGCTATGGAGAGACCCAGCCAGAGATGGAGCCTGGCACCTCTTGGGGTCAGGTCAGGGAGAGACTCAAGAAGTGCTTGGCTGAAGAGGGGTGGCTGGGACAGGGGGGACAGCACTGAGGGGCTGGAGTGTGTCCAGAGGAGGGAATGGAGATGGGAAAAGGGTTGGAAAAAACATCCTGGGAGGAGCAGCTGAGGGATTTGGGATGGTTTGGGGGAGAAAAGGAGGCTGAGGGGGGACCCTGTGGCTCTGCACAACTCCCTGCCAGGAGGGGCAGGGAAAGGAGGAGAGGAAATGGCCTCAAATTGCACCAGGGCAGGCTCAGCTTGGAGATTGGGAAAGGAAATTTCCCTGGCAGAGTGGTCAGACCTTGGGATGAGCTGCCCAGGGAGGTTTGGAGTCCCTGGAATTGTCCCAGAGGAGTCTGGAGGTGGCCCTTGGGGACAGGGTTTGGCTGCTGCTGGTGCTGCTGGGGTGGCACTGGGTGACCCTGAGGGGCTCTTCCCACCTCGGTGATCCCATGGAATAAAAGCCAAAGGCTCCTGCACACCCACCAAACATTCAGGGGCCACAACTCACAATTCATCTGCTGCCAGGCTGGACACCTTGAGGGCTGTGAGGAGTCTCCAGGATGGTCCCTCCCATCCAAAGGTCAGGTTCCTGCAAAGCCAAAGGGATGAGCTGGAGTTGAGGTGAGCTTTAGAGTGACAGTCTGGGTGTGGCCCTTGGGGACAGGGTTTGGGTGGTGCTGGGGTGGCACTGGGTGATCCTGAGGGGCTCTTCCAGCTTCAGTAATTCTGGGATTCTCTGGCTGTTGCTCCAGACATCACTTCAGGCTGAGACTTCCTGGACTCAACTCCTGTTCCTGAGCAATCCAGGAAAGGCTTTGCCAGCAACAGGAAGGCAGGCAGTGATGAACAACCCCCTCACAGGGATATTTCTGCCCTCCCAAGCAGATCCATCCCAAGCTGCTGCAGACAGGACACCCTGACGTCAACGGCCAGGAGTGGAGGAGAAGCAGGCTCCAGGCAGATGGAAAATCCTGTGGATTGCTGCTCCTACCTCTGCAGGGAGCACTGGGGGGATCCTGAACAACCAGATGTGGTCAGGACCTCAGTTTTATGTCTTGTCTGAGCAATTTTCAGCTCAGCCCGAGCTGCGGGCCTGCTGGGGGGATTGGGTTTCTCCTGACTCAGAGGGAAGGCTCCTGCCTGGAGCCCGGACAGGAACCCAGCAGCACCTGGAGTTTTCCTTGGCAAGGAACCACAGCAAGTGGGAGGCTGAAAAGGAACGATTCCCACCATCTGGGGGGGGGGCAAAACCAACACTCCCCGTGCCCTCCAGTGCCCCCAAAGCTGTCAGGAGGAGTGAAAGCCTGAAGGAAAATTCCCTGCTGACAGGGGCAGGGGAGCAGCCTCCTGCAAGGACAGCAGTGACAAATCCCTGCCTGGATGTTCCTGCCAGGGGCGTGTGGGTCCAAATATCTCCCTGGAGCAGCTGGGAAGAGTCAGGATGGGGCTGGGAATGTGTCCCAGGGACATCAGAGGTGCTGGGAATGCCACAGCAGCACCTGAGCTTTGCTGGGTTGGGATAAAGAGGGACAGGAGCGAGCAGCCTCCTGCTGGGACATCGGAATCCCTCACAAAGCCTTGGAATTCCCGGGATTTCCACCTGGAATTCCCGGGATTTACATGTGTTGTCTTTGTCCTAACAAAGACAGAGCCTGGGAAATAATCTGGGGGGAGCAGAGGGTTTGAAATGCAGTCACCTCGAAATCAGGGAAGCACAGTCATCCAGGGAAATTCCTGGTGGCTCTGGCTGCTCTCTCCTAATTCCCAGGTCACGTTTTGTTCCCTTTTTCTGGGAAGGATCCAAAAGCTTGGTGCAGCTCTTCCCCCAGGTCCTCCCAAAGCTGGATGTGGTTGAGCTCGGTGTTAATTATGTGGAGTTTAGGACGTGTCTGGGAATGTGGCTTTAACCCTGGTGTGGCACAGCCACAAATGGAATCATGGAAGGGATTTAAAGCTCATCCCATTCCACCCCTGCCATGGCAGGGACACCTTCTCCTGTCCCAGGCTGGACCCACCTGGCCTTGGGCACTGCCAGGGGCAGCCACAGCTTCTCTGGGAATTTAATCCCAACCCCTCCCCACCCTCCCAGGGAACAATTCCTGCCCAAGATCCCATCAAATCCTACTTTGCAGCCATTTCCTGATGATGTTAAAGACCACAACCACACAGACTCCGACTTCAGAAGGCTGACAATGACTGTGTTCATTTCTGGGAATTTCTTCTCTTTTAAAAGAAGAAGTTCTCTGCTATTCTACAGAGAACAACTCAATGGGTGAAAGAAAGACAAACTTCTTCAATCACTTTGGTCAAGTCAGAGGGACATCAAGAAGAAGTTCCTCCCAGGGAAAGGAATGTAAATAAAGGTTACAGCTACAAAAACCTGTCTCTTGTTGACAGAAAACTCTCTGGGAAAAGAGTTTCAGAGAAACCAAAACATCTCAGGCACCAACCAGGGCTACAATTCCCTGGCTCCTGTCCCTCCAGCCCCTGTCCCCAGTCCCTCTGCAGCTCTCCTGGAGCCCCTTCAGGCCCTGGATGGGGCTCTGGGCTCTCCCTGGAGCTTTCTCCTCTCCAGGTGAGCAGCCCCAAATAAAATTTCAAACCCAATGACCGAACACAGCGACAAACCCTCATCCAGGCAGGACAGAAATGCCCTTTCAGGATCAGAATCCACCACCACAGTGGCTGAGCCACCAGCCAGCAGCTCTGCTGCCAAACCCAGGCCTGCGCACCGAGAGCTTTCAGTTCCCGCTCCTGAGTGAGCACAGAAAAAGGACTCAGTGCTCACTTCCAACAAATGAGAGGCATATTTGTGAGGGCAGCACCTTCCCCTGCTCACAGGGCACTGGGGCTCTTGGCCAGGGGCTATTTTTTGATGTGCAGCTGCTGCCCAGGAACATCTGAGAGTTTCTTTTCTCCGGGCGCGGTGCAGGGAGCAGCCTCTGCTCTGGGCTCCTGTCAGAGGGGAGCAGGGAGGGCAGCCCTGCAGGGCTGGAGCCCTGGGCACTGAGGATTCCAGGATTTCTGTGCTGCCAGGCACTGAGCCCCCAGCAAACCCTGCATCCCACCTGAGGCCCTGGAGAAGGCTCCCAAAATTGAGGGGCAGCGCTGGGATTGTGGGGCTGGGCTTGGCATGGAAGTGTGTGACAGCACAGGGGCAAAACTCAGAGCTGAAGGGTTTAGAACACAGGAATAGACAGAAAGCAGGGTGGAGGGCTCAGGGCAGAGGCTGAGCCCTTCTTTTTCATCTTCTCCATGGTCTGGGTGGTGTTTTGTAATTGGGTAGAAAAATCTGCATTGCGGGGCAGGGGTGGTTGGGTATTGGGTTAAAAGTAAAAATAATTCAGGTGTCATCTCAATGTTGGACAATTTGTGCTTAAAAGACCTTGGGAAGAGTTAGAGACAGAGCCATTTTCTGCCTTCGTAGCTGGAACTCACAGCTTGTGAGGTGAGGCTGTAACAGAAATAAAAATTAACAAACATCTGAGTCTGAACATGAAAACTGCACCTCTCGAGCATTTAATCCTGGCTCTAACACAAGAAAAGAAGATAAAAATCCCCACACTGCAGGGCACCTCTGCAACCCCCAAACCAGCCTGGGAGGGAATCGAGGTGCAGAGGAGGGCAAGGGGGTCGGTTCCAAACTCTCATCGCAGATATTTGGTTGAATATTGAAAATAAAAATGGCTAGTTAAAACAAAACCAAACCCAAACAAACAAAACCAAATCAAACCAAAACAAAACAAAAAAACCAACAACCCCCCCCAAAACCCACAAAAAACACACACAAAAAACCCCACCCAAAACCAAACAAACAAACAAGCAAAAACAAACAAAAAACCAACAAAAGCAAAAACAAAACCAAAACAAAAAACCCAAAACAAAACAAAAAAACACCACCAAAAAAAACCTCCACACATATCACACAGATATCATAGAATGAATAAAAATGGGTTTTTTTTAAGGGACCTTAAAACTCATCCAGTCCCCCAGGGGCACCTTCCACCATCCTGAGTTGCTCCAAGCCCTGTCCAAGCTGCTCTGGACACTTCCAGGGATGAGGCAGCCACAGTTTCTCTGTGCCAGGACCTCTCCACCCTCACAGGAAGGAATTCCTCCCCAGTATCCAATTCCTGATCTGCTGGGGAACAGAAATGCAGGGATGGGAACATTGAATGAATGGCCTGAGAGCCAGGATGGGTTAGGCCAGTGCTCAGAGCTTGGAGATAAATTTAATAACACAGGAGGAAAAAGAAATTCCAGTATTCTGCAGGATCACCTTTCCTTGGGAGCCCAGAGGAGCAGGATCAGCTCTCTTTAGGCCAAGCTCCACCTGGGCAGGTGACAGCTTCAAATTCCAGGTGCCAGCCATAAAAACCATGGAGATTTCAACAAGTTTTAGAGCTTTCTTCTCCAAATTCTG
Source organism: Phylloscopus collybita (assembly GCA_027886175.1). Taxonomy (NCBI): domain Eukaryota; kingdom Metazoa; phylum Chordata; class Aves; order Passeriformes; family Phylloscopidae; genus Phylloscopus; species Phylloscopus collybita. The sequence continues at coordinate 61,182,492 of JAJNNQ010000006.1, read as the reverse complement.
GCAGTAGCTGCAAAACTGCTGCAATAAAAGTGTTTTCCTCTCATCCTCCCCCTGTGAGAACAGCACAGTTCAGCCTTGCTCTGCACAGCATTTGTGGGATTTTTTTTTTTTTTTTGAGGTTTGGGGTTTTGTGCATTTGTTATTTTGTTTGGTTTTTTTTTCCCCCCAAACCTCAGCTTTGAGAGGAGCTGCAGCTCCTCTCCTTTGGCTGCCACCAGCTGTGGTTGTGCTGTGGAGAGAGAAAAGGTGACAGGAAAGGTGAAAGGGCCTTTCATGGGGGGCATTTCTAGGCTGGAGCTCAGAAAAATTCAGAGAAACGTCTACAAGTAGCTTTATATAAGTGAAATACTTACGTAAGTGAAAGTGTTTATAAGTGGCTTTAAAAGTAAATCTGATTTCTGTTTTGTTAAGTAATCACAGAGGGACCTTGAGGATTATTAATTCCCAGAAAAAAAGGAGGAGAGGAGAGGAGAGGAGAGGAGAGGAGAGGAGAGGAGAGGAGAGGAGAGGAGAGGAGAGGAGAGGAGAGGAGAGGAGAGGAGAGGAGAGGAGAGAGGAGCCAAAATCCATGAGCCCATGGTCACCTACTGAGCCTGGGTTTGAGGACACCCCAAATCTTCCTGGATGCTCATTCCCTGTTTTCTCCTCCTTTAAGGTGGGGAACTGGGCTGAGTTTTGGGCATGAAAACATCAGCAAAATTTTTTTTTTTTTTGTCACTTTGAGGAGCTGTTTGTCACCTTCACTCGCTGCTGTGGCTGTGACACCTGCACAGGACACCCTGGGTGTCACATTCCAAGTGCAGCTCACCCTTAGCAAGGCCTGGGTTGAGTTTTGTGTGCCTGGATCTGCCCCTCGTGTCTGTGGGTGCTTCTGGGCACAGCCTGTGAGCACAAACCCAGCCATAAAAGCAGAGTTGAGACCATCTGCCTTGGGTTCAGTGCAGGATGTCCCCAGCAGTTTGTGCTCCATCCCCAGCTGTCAAACCAGCTGGGGCAGTGTTCTTTATCCCTGCCAGGACCCACCCTCCCCCCAGGGCTATCTGCTGTCCAGGGGCCATCCAGGCTCACTGCAGGGCTGATCCAATTCCAGCAGCCCATGGGGAGAGGCTCCAGCCAGGGGAGGAGCCCAGCATTCCCAGCTGGATCCAAGCTGGGATCCAGAGCCCCAGGGCAGCCTGTGTGCTCTGCATTCCCAGAGGGAGCCAGAGCCAGCTCAGCACCCCTGGAGCTTCAGAGGGAGCTGCACCCTGCTCCAGGATCATCTCTGCTGCACCAGAGCCACAGCTGGCACTGCAGGAGGAGTTGCACTTGGTCAGGGTTTTCCAACACATTCCCCTCTCAGGTCAGTGGGGAACAGAAATAAAGAGCCAGGTGATAAAACAGAGCCCAACAGGGTTGGGCTGCTCCCAGCACCCTGACCAACAACAGGCTGGCAGCTGTGCTCTGACCCTGTCAGGGTTTTCTTTTTGTTTGCTTGGGGTTTTTTTTTTGGGTTTTTTTTTTTTTTGTTTTTTTTTTGGTTTTTTTTTTTTTGGTTGGTTTTTTTTTTTTTTTTTTTTGGTTGTTTTTTTTTTTTTTTTGTTTTGTTTTTTTTTTTTGTACTACTGCATTTTTATTTTAATTTTTATTAATTTTTACATTTTTTTTAAATTTAATTTTTAAAATTTTTTTGAATTTTAATTTTCCTAGCAGAGAACTGTAATTCCTATTCCCATAACTTTGCCTCAGAGCCCCTTAATTTCAAAATGATAATAATTCAGAGGGAGGAGGTTTGCATTCTCCATTCCAAGGGAGGCTCCTGCCTTCCCTGGCAGACACCTGTCTTTCCAAACCAGGACAGGGCTCTGAGGTCTCCACACAACTTCCTCCTCTCCAGCCCCAGATCTCCCAGCCTGGCTCCTTGCAGAAGGTGCTCCAGCCCCCTTAGGAACTTCCTGGCCCTCAAACAGGTGGGGAAGACTTTCTCTGGAGGTTTTGTAAACTCTGCTCTGGGAAAAGTGTCAGAAAGACCTGGAGCAATCACACCCAGCTACTTGGAATTTGTGGGCAGAGAGGAGAAATGTAGAATTGATGAATAAAATGCATTTTCCCAGAAATATTCTTTAGAATTCATTCATAAAACAGGTGGAAATGCTGCTTTGGAAGAGGAATATCCTTTTTTTAAAGGATCCTGAGTTTTTAAACCCACTGGGAGCTTAGATTCCATCTATAAATTTACAGCCTCAGTGTTGTTCATCCCCAGGAAAATCCTGTATTTATTATGGAATTCTGGGTAAGGGGGAAGGTACAATGGATTCTCATCCATCCATTTCCTCCATCCATCCCTCCATCCATCTATCCACCCATCCATCCATCCATCCATCCCTCCATCCATTATCCATCCATCATCATCCATCCACCCATCCATCCATCCACCCATCCATCCCTCCATCCATTATCCATGCCTTCATCCATCCATCCATCCATCCATCATCTCTCCCTCCATCCATCCATTATCCATCCATCATCCATCCATCCCTTCATCCATCCCTCCATCCATTATCCATCCCTTCATCCATCCATCTGTCCGTCCGTCCGTCCATCCATCCATCCATCCCTCCACCCTCCCATCTGCATTTTCCAGCACAGCTTCCCCATTATATATGGAGATAATTTTAATTTCTCCACCCACCTCGTTCCAATCCCAGCTTTCTGTTCCCCTGAGGAAGGTTTGGTTTTAATTCGGATCTCCCACCACGAGGACATTTTCTTCAAAGCCTCTGAGGGTGTATCTTTGTTCTCTCCCATTTCCAGTTCTCATTAATAGTTCTTAACTTACAAAGCATCTTCAAACCTTTTAAAAACCTTCTGGCAGCAGGACACAGAAACGGAGGGAAAGGACCAGGAGAGGGAGGAAATATTCATTATTAGGTATTTGGGATTTGGGATATGGAACATGGGTGGTGTGGGATGGGTAAAGACAACCTGAATCTCTCAGGTTATCCCAAAATTGTAGCTGCTCAAGCTTTGATTCCAAACTGATTGGATCATTTAAGGAGTGTTTCTCAGTTTGTTTTATTCTTTTTTTTCCTGCAGGATTTTTAGGGATCATTCCTTCTGCCTCCGTAGAGGAGAACAAACCATGCAGTGAAAGAAAAGAAAAGGAAAACCCAGAGCTGGCATTTCTGGGAGCAGAAGAACAAAGAGAGCAATGTTTTATTGAACTTCACAAACTGAACCACTTCAGTTAAAAAAAAAAAAAAAAAAAAAAGCTTTTTAGAGGCCCAAATCTCTTTAACAAGAGTTCCAGAAATCCCTTACGAGCAGTGATGAGATGTAAGAAGATGCTGTGAGTTTAAATAGGTGGGAGCTGCCCCCTTTTATTGCTGAGGCAAACCTTGTACTCCAGCTTGCAATATCATCCCATCCTAATAAAATCCACATGGGATCTGCAGCTGGAAGCTTTGGGGCAGAGCTTTGAAGGCTGTGAAAAGCTTCCCGTGATTATTTCAGATATTTACACTGGGCACAACACTCCTTGTGCTCTCTGGGAGCTGCAGGGCTGGAAATGCAGCAAGGAGAGAGGCTGGAGAGGTTTTTCCTGGAGCTGGGAAGGAGCTCTGAGCCTCCAAAGTGGATTTGGACAAGGCCACAGCGCCAGGGGAGGTGTGGAGTGGGATGAGGGGATTCACTGGGGTGAATTCATGAGCCTGAGTCAGAAGGGGAGACTTTTCAGAGTCCCAGGGTCATCAAGGTGGGAAGGGAGCTCCAGGATCATCCAGTGCCACCCCAGCAGCAGCAGCATCAGCCAAACCCTGTCCCCAAGGGCCACACCCAGACTGTCACTCTAAAGCTCACCTCAACTCCAGCTCATCCCTTTGGCTTTGCAGGAACCTGACCTTTGGATGGGAGGGACCATCCTGGAGACTCCTCACAGCCCTCAAGGTGTCCAGCCTGGGAGCAGATGAATTGTGAGTTGTGGCCCCTGAATGTTTGGTGGGTGTGCAGGAGCCTTTGGCTTTTATTCCATGGGATCACCGAGGTGGGAAGAGCCCCTCAGGGTCACCCAGTGCCACCCCAGCAGCACCAGCAGCAGCCAAACCCTGTCCCCAAGGGCCACATCCAGACTGCTCTGGGACAATTCCAGGGACTCCAAACCTCCCTGGGCAGCTCATCCCAAGGCCTGACCACTCTGCCAGGGAAATTTCCTTTCCCAATCTCCAAGCTGAGCCTGCCCTGGTGCAATTTGAGGCCATTTCCTCTCCTCCTTTCCCTGCCCCTCCTGGCAGGGAGTTGTGCAGATCCACAAGGTCCCCCCTGAGCCTCCTTTTTCTCCTGAGTGACTCCATCCATGCTGCTCTCATTGAAAGCCTCCAACAGATCCTAGGAAAAACTGGAGGGAGTTATCTGAGGCCAGATGTGCCATTTTAAGGCCTTATTTTTATCCAGCTGTGCAGTGAAAGCACAGGTGTGTGTAGCCCTGGTTGATGCCTGAGATGTTTTGGTTTTCTGAAACTCTTTTCCCAGGGAATTTTCTGTCAACAACAGACATGTTTTTGTGACTGTGACTTTGTTTACATTCATTTCCTAGGAGGGACAACTTCTTGCTGTCCCTCTGGTTTCACCAATGTGACTGAAGAGGTTTGTCTTTATTTCACCGATCCAATTGCTCTGTGTAGAACAGTATAAAAAGGGAGACACACCCCAAAAATAAAGGAGTCATTTTCAGCCTTCTGAAGTCGGGGTCTGTGTCCTTGTGGTGCGCAAGAGCCAGGTGAGTGCTCACTTTTAGGGGGAAGCCTAAAAAGGCACCTGTGCTCATCACACTGCAGCGCCCCAAAATCCAGCACCTTCCCTCCCTTCCATCAGCACCACGCCCCAAAAACATCTGCTCCAGCTGCTGAGAGAAAGAACTGCCCTGCCCGTGGGAGGCTGCTGTGGTTGGCAGGGATGGAAAAGGAGCGTTCCCCGAAATGGTTTCCTGTTGCTGGAGCTGTTCTCTGCGGATCCCTGTGCTGAGTATTGGTCACATCACCTGATTGCTGTGGTTGGAGAGCCTGTGCTCTGTGGATTCTGTGGTTTAACTCCCTTATCTTTGTTCTGCCCTGGCTGGCACTAATTGGTGCTTTGGCACTCGCTGCTTCCCCAGTTTTTCCACCCAGCCCCGAACAGCTCAGGGGGGGTTTAGGTTGGATATTGGGGGAAATTCCTCAAGGAAAGAGGCTGGCAAATATTGCCTCAGGCTGCACAGGGAAGTCCTTGATTCCTTATTTCTGGAGGGATTTAAAAGCCAAGTGAAAGTAGCACTTCTTGTGGTGGGGACTGTCACAACACCACACGAATGAACGACACTCTCGCTGAGATGTCCAAGGTAAAAAGGGGCAGTTTATTTACAGACCTCGACATTTATAGAATTCCAACAGCAACCACGAATTGGAGGAAGAAAATTGTCCTCTCCGACCACCCAACAGTCCATCAATTCTCTCCTCCTCCAGAAAGGAATGCAAAACAACCATTATTTACATGAAAAGTGAGTGAGAAAATCCATCTCAAAAATGTAAAACATCCGAAGGCTTTAGGAGAACTTTAAAGGAGCAGGGCGACAGGGGACTGGTTGGACTCAATGATCTTGGACTCAATTTGTCCAACTAAATCATAAAATCACAGAATGGCCTGGACTGGGAGGGACCTTAAAATCATCCAGTTCCAACCCTCAGCTGCAGAAGAAGCAGCTCCACGAAGCCCATCCCACGCCAGGCTTCCTGATATTTAATTTGGGAATGTCTGGTGAAGGAGATGGAGGTGAAATCTCCTTTCTGCAGAGATTAAAGACACAGTGATGGTCCTGAGCTTGCACAAAATCTCTCTTCTGCAGAGATTAAAGACACAGTGATGGTCCTGAGCTTGCACAGACAGGCTGAGGTGAACAAATCCTCTTGTGCCTTTTAAAAATAGCTGCTCACAAACCAGTGAAGAGCTTTATTTCTCTTTCCAGCTGGGAAAAGCACAGCTCTGAACTGGAATGCTATGCCTCTACAGCATTTAAAGGCTCATTATCCTAAAATCGCTGATATTTATGCAGCATGAACCTCCTGATGTTGGTTAAAACACCCCCGCGGTGCCCTTTGGCTCCTGAAGGAATTTTCCTGCCCTGAGGAATTTTCCTGCCCTGTTTGCCCAGAGAGGAGCCTCTCACATCATCCTCAGCAAGCCACGGGTGCCTATTTATAGCTCCCAGCTGCCCTGAATTCCTCACCTCACCGGGATACCTGTCAGGACTAAGCCTTTCCAAAGCCTCTCCCAAATCCAAGCCTGGATTTCCGTGGATCCAGGTTGGGTGCTGAGGAAACTGGGTTGGTCTGTAAGTGCTGGATAATCCAAGGAAAACTGTGATTGCCAGGGCAGAGCTGAGAGTTGGATCAGATCCATCCCCAGCACCGGGATGGAGCTCATGGAATATTCTGGGTGCGTGTGGCTGCATTGCAAAAGAGAATCAGGGAATGGGCCAGGTGAGAAGGTTTAGGATCATCCAGATGATCCCATGGACAACTTCCACTGTCCCAGGTTGCTCCAAGCCCTGTCCAAGCTGGCCTTGGACACTTCCAGGGATGGAGAAAGGGGCTGGAGACTCAGTGCCAGGGGTTATTGAAGAACTGTGGGAAACACAGCTCCTGATACTAATTTAGACACAAATTTCTCACTTTCCTGTCAGTGCCTGAAGTGTCAGAGGTTCTTTGGCCCACCAAAAAAAAAAAAAAAAAAAAAAAAAAAAAGAAGTTGCATCTTTGTCATTTTAAAAATCCCAGGATCACCAAGGTGGGAAGAGCCCTCCAGTGCCACCCAGTGCCACCCCAGCAGCACCAGCATCAGCCAAACCCTGTCCCCAAGGGCCACACCCAGACTGTCACTCTAAAGCTCACCTCAACTCCAGCTCATCCCTTTGGCTTTGCAGGAACCTGACCTTTGGATGGGAGGGACCATCCTGGAGACTCCTCACAGCCCTCAAGGTGTCCAGCCTGGGAGCAGATGAATTGTGAGTTGTGGCCCCTGAATGTTTGCTGGGTGTGCAGGAGCCTTTGGCTTTTATTCCATGGGATCACCGAGGTGGGAAGAGCCCCTCAGGGTCACCCAGTGCCACCCCAGCAGCACCAGCAGCAGCCAAACCCTGTCCCCAAGGGCCACATCCAGACTCCTCTGGGACAATTCCAGGGACTCCAAACCTCCCTGGGCAGCTCATCCCAAGGCCTGACCCCTCTGCCAGGGAAATTTCCTTTCCCAATCTCCAAGCTGAGCCTGCCCTGGTGCAATTTGAGGCCATTTCCTCTCCTCCTTTCCCTGCCCCTCCTGGCAGGGAGTTGTGCAGAGCCACAAGGGCCCCCCTCAGCCTCCTTTGCTCCAGGCTGAGCTCCTTTCCCAGCTCCCTCAGCTGTTCCTCCCAGGATGTGTTTTCCAGCCCCTTGCCTGCCCCCTTTATTTACTCCCTTAGACTTTGTTTTATTTTGGAGGTTGAGTGCTCTGTGAAGCCAAAATCCCTGAAACTGAGTGGACATTTTTAAAAGTGCCTGAAAGATCTTGAGGTAAAACTCTAAAATAGACAGAGCTTTTTAGAGCTGGTTTAGAACCAGCAAGATTCTGTTCCTGATTCTGGCACTGAATTTAAATAACCAAGACGAACCCCCATGCAGGGTGTGGAGCCATTGAACCATAACCACCTTTCAAGAAAAAAAAAAATAAATCTATTAGGATGTAACTCTGTTTATTATGGCCGAAAATTTGTAAATCTTCTGGGAAAGAGTCTGGCTAGGTTTGCAGAGAGCTCAGCACAGCAAATCCTCGATTTTGCTGCCACAAAAGCACCAAACCACCAGAGCAGCAAGGGATGGCAGAGCCTCTCTGCTCTTTCTGTAGCACCCCAGGGCTGGGAGAGGGGAAAGGTGAGAAGAAAGAACTTTGTTTTCACCCTTGTTTTGTTTGTGCCTGGCGAACGAATTGTGAGTTCAAAACAAAACCCCCCCTTCCCCGATCTGGGTGTGATCTCCTCATTTTTTAACAAGCTGCAACCTGGGTTTGCATTTTGATTTTGCAGCTTTCACCAGGCAGCGAAGAGCCAGAGCGCCTTTAATTAACTTTAAACGCAGATTTGCATTTAAAAAAAAAAATAAAATAAAAAGAAAAGTGATTTTGCAAGTAACTTCAGCTGCACGGGGTGGATGGAGTGCAAGGCTTGTTGTCTGAGCCACCCGTTCTGCCACATCAAAGCCTTCACCTCAGCGCTGAAATCCTCTCCTGACATCTCAGCTCGGCAATTGCCCTTTGTTGTTGCTCTTCACCAACCAAACAATGCCCCGGTTGTGTTTTTGCAGGAGATAGGATAATGAGCTCAAGTGCTGGGTGTGAAAAGTGAATTTTTCTAGGCCTAGCTGTGCTAAAAGACCCGGAGTTATTTAAGGTTTTTGCTGCCTCAGTGCCAAATTTGGCTTCCCAGCTTTTGCCACCGGGGCTCCAGCTTGGATAAACTTCTGAGCAAGCTTAACTTTATAACATCAGGAGTCATCAGTGTCCCAAGCACCATCACACGGAGCCTTGCTTGAATCATGAAATCACAGAATCTTGGAGAGATTTTGCTTAAAAGGCACCTTAAAGATCATCCAGATCCAAGCCCCTGCCACGGGCAGGGACACCCTGCACTATCCCAGGTTGCTCCAAGCCTCGTCCAACCTGATCCAAGACCAAAACCCAGCTGTTCCCCACGCAGGCAATTTTTAGAGTTTTGTCTCCAGCATTATTCCTCTTTCACCCATAGAAACAATGCTTTTCCAAATAGTACCTCTCAGCCACTGGAACCTCCTGATAATTTATCCATTGGCCAGGCCAGCACAGGCAGCTCCATGGAAGTATTTTCACTCCATGGTGGGTATCAGGGATCCTAAGCTGGGACACTGCACCAGCCAGGCAAAGGGAGCCTCCAAAACATCTGGAATGTTGGCTCCCACCCACCTAGGGATGCAGCCAGGACCTTGCCTGTGTCCTCCCTGCAGTCTTTGCAGGACTCCTGGGATGCCTTCAGTTTTATCTTTGGTGTTTTTCAGGTTCTGTGCTGCCCAGGGCTGCAGCTCTCAGCCTCACACTCAGGGTCACTCAGCTCTGCACAGAGCAGGGACACAAAACAAATCCTGCTCCTGCTGCACCCCAAGCACAGCTGGGACAAGTGTTCAGGCCCCAAAGCACAAACAAGGGTGGCTGCAGAGAGAAAACAAGAAGGGTGGGACTGCAGAACCTGCAGCTGGAACTGGACAATTCAACCCCAATGTGCAAATGGACCAGAACTGATCAAAGTGTGAGACCTGGTGACCAGAGGCCCATTTTGTGTCCATTTTGTGTCCATTTTGTGTCCATTTTGTTCCCATTTTGGGTCCATTTTGTGACCATTTTTTGCCCATTTTGTGCCCATTTTGGGACCATTTTGGGTCCATTTTGTGTCCATTTTGTGACCATTTTGGGTTCACCTTGGGTGTAGCCCTGTCCAGGCTCTTGTCCTGCCCAAGGTGTGTCCTTAAAGGCCTTTTAATAAATATCTGCTTTATTCTCTGGCTCTGTCCAGCCTTCCCAAGGCATCACCTGAGCCCTGGGATGTCTCCTGAGCCCATTCCAGATGTGATTCCAGCCCTGTTCCCAGCTTGTCTTGGATGTCAGACCCTCAGCTGGGTTCCTGGTTCTCCACCTACTTCCAGTTCCTTGCCCTGTCCTCAGCTGCCTCCTCCATCCTGATCAAGACTCTTCCAGGCTTCCAGGAAATCCAGGAGCCAGCAGAACCCATCACTAATGCCTCTAAATCTTCCATAATAAAGAGAAAAATCAACAGATCCACCCTTGGTGGCCGAGCACAAATGAGGGCACAACTCTGGGGACATTTCCTGGGGGTCCTGGAACCATTCCTGCAGCTCCTGCCTGCCACATCCTCACTGCCCAGAGATTCCAGGCCATGTGAGAAGGGCCCTGGTGCTGAATTAATGAAAAAACTTCATTTAAATCCCTCAGGAGGTGTCTGGGAAGTGACACCACACTGCAGCAGCTGGTGGCTCCTCGGGCCAACAAGTGACAGAGCACCAAGGAGTTTCAAATTCTCATCTCATCTGTCCCTGCAGCTCTGACAGGAGAGGTGACAGCCAGGATGGTGCAAGGCTTCACTTTTGTCCCAGTTCTCAAGTGTACACTGTTGCATTCAGAAAGAAAAACACGGAGGAAAAGCTCCTTTGCCAGCAAAATGTTTTTGAAATATGAGGCAGAACAGCAAAGCCAGATCGACTGGATTTATTTGAGAGAGTTAAAAATGCTGTTAAGAATTAGAGGTCACAGTCCAGAAAAAGGAGTTTTGTCCCTCATGGATTTGCTGAAAAGGGATCGCTTATTCAGGATTCAAGTTAGAAAAAATTCCATATACACTTTAAAAAAAAATCTCAGTTTAGGACAACATTAAAATTCAAAATGATGTGGACCTGAATTAAATGCACACAAAGGATTTTCCTCTTCTGCTTCTGTGCAATCCATGAAAATCTTAAATGGGATATTGGGCAGGAATTGTTCCCTGGGAGGGTGGGAAGGCCCTGGAATAGAATTCCCAGAGAAGCTGCCCCTGGATCCCTGGCAGTGCCCAAGGCCAGGCTGGACATTGGGGCTTGGAGGACTGAATGATCCCTAAAACGCCTTCCAACCCAAGCCATTCCTTGATTTTGTCAACCTCCCTATGGATAAAACAACCCAGACACCACTTTGTGACCAGGCCCCATTTTCTCTGTGGCTCTGCTTTGGAAGCACAAATGGATTTATTTGTGCCGAGCAAACACTGCCCCGATTCGCCCACGCGTTCTTTTTTATTTTTTTTTTCTCCCCACAGGAAACTTCCCCCTCAACCTTCCACAAACACCAAAGGAGAAAACCTCAGCGTTATTCCAACGAGCTCCTGGGAAAACATGGAATAAAGCTGAGGCCAGGTGGAGCAAAGGAAAGTGCTGAGGCTGGATGCTGGGCTCAGGGCCCAGAGCAAACCCAGTTGTTTCCCCTCGTGAGCCGTGACTCAGAGCGGTGACACCGAGGACAGCACGTCCAGAAGGGCTCTTGGAGAGATGAAATGCTGAATAATATCCTCACAAAGCACAGCATTCCCACAGAATCCACTGGAATTCCCCCGAGGAGGCGAGCGGCCTGTGGGTGGCTGTGTCCCAAGCTGCTCCTCCAAAGGGCCTGGAGAAGAGCCAGGGGAGGTGCCCAGGTGGGTGTTCCCAGGATTCTTCCTCCTGGAATTACCCTCGTTTTCAGTGGACTGGGTTCTTGAGTGAGTGTGGAGGCTCGGGTTGGAGATTGGGGAAGGAAATTTCCCTGGCAGAGCGGTCAGGCCTTGGGATGAGCTGCCCAGGGAGGTTTGGAGTCCTTGGAATTGTCCCAGAGGAGTCTGGTTGTGGCCCTTGGGGACAGGGTTTGGGATGATGCTGGTGATTCCTCCCTCCATGAGGAGGAAGCCAGGTCAGGAATAATCACTCCAAGACAGAGAGTAATTAACTGAGTGTCTCAAGGCTGGCTCTGAGTTCCCAGAGCTGTGAACTGAGCATGAAGCAGCTCAGAAATCCTTCAATTTTTCCTGCTCTCTTCCCCAACTACAAGGCTGGGTCTGCTAATGAACCATCCCATTAAATAAGAGAGGAGTAATCCACTCTGGGCAGCCTGTGCCAGGGCCTGCCCACCCTGCCAGGGAACAATTCCTGATTCCCAAGATCCCAGCCAGCCCTGCCCTCTGGCACTGGGAAGCCATTCCCTGGGTGCTGTCCCTCCAGCCCTCGGCAATTGTCTCTCTCCAGCTCTCCTGGAATTGTCCCAGAGGAGTCTGGATGTGGCCCTTGGGGACAGGGTTTGGCTGCTGCTGGTGCTGCTGGGGTGGCACTGGGTGACCCTGAGGGGCTCTTCCCACCTCGGTGATCCCATGGAATAAAAGCCAAAGGCTCCTGCACACCCACCAAACATTCAGGGGCCACAACTCACAATTCATCTGCTCCCAGGCTGGACACCTTGAGGGCTGTGAGGAGTCTCCAGGATGGTCCCTCCCATCCAAAGGTCAGGTTCCTGCAAAGCCAAAGGGATGAGCTGGAGTTGAGGTGAGCTTTGGAGTGACAGTCTGGGTGTGGCCCTTGGGGACAGGGTTTGGCTGATGCTGGGGTGGCACTGGGTGATCCTGAGGGGCTCTTCCCACCCTTGATAATTCCCACACCAATTTTTCAAGGCGAGACAACTCCTCATTATGTTTGTTACAAATCCACGTGACCCACATGACCATTTATCAGTGGACACCCCCTTTTCCCAGGGTTTTTACGAGGAATAACCCCACACTTCCCTTCCCCTGCTCTCCAGAGAACCATGTTGCTCCAAACCCCACTCCCAGGCCCCCACAAACCAACCCACAAAGAAAATTCTGTGCTTCCCACAGTGACTTCTTCCAGCACCTGAGTGCACAAAGCATTGCACAAAGCATTGGATAGGTTTGGAAAACACCAATGATAAGGAATTCCAACAGGAAAAAAAAATACGAAGGATCCAGAGAAAGTTAAGAATTTGTTTGTTTTGATATTTACACGTTTTAAAATCTGTTAAATCACTTTGCCTCGCTCGAACCACAGGGAGAACGGGTGGGAAGAGATAGAAATTAAAACAAAAAATAAATGAAATAACATGGGAGATTCCCAAAGTTGTGATTCCCAGATTTCATAGATTTTTTTTTTTTTTAATTTATTTTTTTTTTTACCTTGGGATCATGAATAAAATGAAACCATTCAAAACACCTGGGGACAAGTGGAGGAGCCAGGAAGTGAATTTTCCTTTGAGAAGCAGCTCCATCACCCAGCTGCTTTTTTGGGACAGAGAGGGGAACAGGCAGGAATTCCTCACCCCAATCCCATACCCAGTGTGACGGGGGAATCAGGAGGGATAAACATCCTGATCCAGAGCCTCGAGTGGTTTATAGGGAAAGAATCCATGGGATGCCAGCAATCCAGAGCATATCTGTCAGCTCCAGGCTTTGGATCTGGGACTGAAATCCCAGAGGGGGAAGATCCCATGGAACCAGGCAGCTCCCTAGTGGCTGCAGGGATGTGGATGTTGGAGGATTTTCCAAGCTAAGCTCAGCACTAAGCTGAGCTCAAGTTCTCCCCTCAGATCTGCTTTTTTTTTGTGTGTGTGTTTTCACCCAGCTGAAATGGTTGGGCTCGTTCCACTCCCTTCTGCTGAAGTCTCAGCCCTGCAGAGGCTCCTTCAGAGGGGTCCAGAGCTCCAGCATTTCTGGAGGAGGATGAGGAGAAACCTCTGGAAGGGCTGGAATCTGCTGCCTGCCACCTTCCTGGAGCCAAACTGCAGAAACCTGCAGGATAAAACTGGTGCCACCACCCGGACCTCAGCACCTGGGAGATAAGAACCCTCTTTTGGTTTTTTTTTGTTTTGTTTTGTTTGGGGTTTTTTGTTTGTTTGTTTTTGTTTTGTGTGTGTTTTGTTTTTGTTTGTTTGTTTTTTTGTTTGTTTTTCTGATTTTTTTTTAATTCAGAGTTTTTATTGAGTGTTCATTAAATCCCTTAACTCTGGGAACTACTCATCAAATAAAACAATTTACAAATGATGAGCAAGAGCTTTAAACAATTTACTTGCACTTTTTTTTTTCTTTTTTTTTTTTTTTTTTTTTAATGTTCTTTCAGTAGGTCTCACTTAACTCCTTTAATTTTTCTGCTTCAGGAATTTGTGCTTACGGGAGGGAAACCTGGAAGACTCCCCTGGAATTCCCAGGCTTTTAAGGTTCCTTCTCCACTTTCTCCCCTCGCGTTTTGGATATACACAAGGTTTGTTTAGGTCTTAAAAACCGACATGAAAGCTCCCAAACACAAAATGAAAACAGCCAGAGAGTTGGAATCCAGAACACCGGGCAAAGCTTTGGTGTTGTCTCAAGGCTGGAGCTCCAAGGTTTTAAATTATTCACCCGAATTTGAGGGAGAATCCGTGATTCCTGCAGGGAATTGATTTCCTCACAGGCACGTCCTCCTTCCCTAATTCCCACCAGAGAAAAAAAAAAAAAATCCCTGTGGGGATTTCAAAAAGTTCACCCAAATTCCTGTGGGACTGCTCCACAACCTCCATCCCTCATGGGATGTGGGACACAAACCTTCCCCTGCCTCTTCCACCAACGCCCAGCGGGGGTTTTTTTGGGGTTTTTTTTCCCCCCCCCCCATTTTCTTTGCATCCAGCAGCCAGAGAAGAAGGAATGGGCTGATGAGCTTCGTTAATTGGCTGGAAAAAATCAAAGTGCAAACTGATTTTTTGGGGCATTGAAGCCAGCCAGGTTTAGTAAGACTATAACAAATATGTGTTATGTTAGAAAGAGGAGACTCCCAGGCGCCAGGAGTGAAACATTATCCTCCTCAGACAAAGTCCCAGACAAAGATCTTTATCTGGGAATGATATATGGGATATAGTTTGGAGATGACTCCACATAATACCTTTATTAGTGTCGAAGTTGAACAACTTAAAAGGGAAAGAAGGGGGGGAAAGAAAAAAAAAAAATCGTATTTCTCCTTTGTTCCTCACCCAAATAAGGGCAGGAAGCTTCCGATGGGGCTGGGTTTAGAAAGAAAAAACATAATTAGGTTCAAATAGCACCAATATTTGTGGTGGTGAGGGGGGATGGATGAAGCAACTGGAGGACTGAGGAGCCAAAACTTGCTCTGGGTTTGCTGCTGATGCAATTCCTCTGGAAAGAGCACGGCCTGTGTGCCCCTGGATTTGTCAGGGAGGGGATCAGGACAGGCCAAGATGAGAAATCCAGATTCATCTGAGGATGCTTTACCATTCCTAATCAGGATTCCTCCAGATGAAGCCGATGGGGATGGATTTTCAGGAAGCTCACTGTGCTCTGAAATCAGGCAGAAAAACCAGTTTTAAAGCAAGATGCCAATTCAAAGCTGGGAAATTCCTTGGAGTTTTCCATTTTTTTTTTTTTTTAGGAGCAATGGCTTGAGGATGGATAAACTTCCAGAGGAATATTCACTTTAAAAATTAGATTTTTTTTTTTTTCACTGAAAAAAAGCTTGGAATGAGATGCACATAGAGGTGGTGGAGTCACCATCTCTGCAAATATTCAGGAAAAATCTGGATGTGGCCCTCAGGGGCACGGGTTTGGGCTGCTGATGGTGGGACTGGATGATCCTCAAGGTCTCCTCGAATCCTTAGGATTTGGGATTCTGAAGCTCCAGCACTTCAATGTCCTGTTTTGAAGTGAGGGGTGCAGAACTGAGGTGTGGCCTCACCACTGCTGAGACCTCATGGAGACTTTGGAAACCTCAGAAACCTCCTCTGCACAAAGCCCTGGTTGGCCTTGTCACCCTGTTGTAAAACAAACAAACAAACACTCACAAAAACCTCAAAACAAACCAAAAACCAAAAAAAACCAACCAAACAACAACAACAAAAAAAAACCCTCAAAGACATGGAAAAGTATGGAAAAGGTTCCTTAAGGTTTAAGATCACATTTAGGCTTCTCTGGACCAATGGAACAGAAGGAGAAAAACCTTCACAGGTGGCCTGGCCAGACC
Source organism: Phylloscopus collybita (assembly GCA_027886175.1). NCBI lineage: Eukaryota > Metazoa > Chordata > Aves > Passeriformes > Phylloscopidae > Phylloscopus > Phylloscopus collybita. The sequence continues at coordinate 61,166,896 of JAJNNQ010000006.1, read as the reverse complement.
AAACCCCTGCTGTCAGCTCTCCAACGGGGCAGGTCCAGGCAGGGCTCCTCCAAGTGCTTCTCCAAGTTGTTTTTGGGATGGGAATCCTGAAACATTTTCAGTGGGAAGGCAGGAGAGGGCCCTGCTGGTTGGGGACCCCTTCTATGGGCGGATGGTGCAGATAGAGGTGGGGTGGGGTGGCTCTAAAAGCTGCTTTTTGAACCTCCCAGCCCTCCAAATCCACCTGTGGGACATTTGGGGCTGGAGGCAGGGTTTGGTGATGGGAACACAGCTCCTGCCCCTGCTGGCCCTGGGATTTGGGATCAATCACTTCAGCCCTGCCCTCCTGGACAGAGACACTAAAAGGTTTAACCCCACGTTTCACGGGTCGAGCAGCCCAGTGTGAAACGCAGCAAATCGATCTGAGGGAATAAATTTCATCCTCCAGCCTCTGCAGGCACTGGGAACTGAGCTGTGATCCCAAAAATACCTCATTTCCTGGTTTTCTGCAGCAAATCCCACAAGTCTTCACTGCACAGCTCGGAAAAGTGTCAGTGTTTGAGAAGGGGAAAGAACTGAGGTGCAGCTCTGCTGGGAGGGGAGGGGCAGGAGGGGTGAGCAGCTGAAGGTGTGTCCAACTCACTCCTTTTTTCCCAAATTTTTCCCAAATTTTCCCAAATTTTTCCCAAATTTTTCCCATTTTTTTCCAAACTAGGGGGGAAAAAAAAGGAAAAAAAAAAAAAAAAAGAAAAAAAAAAAAAGAAAAAAAGGGAAAAAAAGAAAAAGAAAAACAAAGAAAAGAGAAAAAAAAGAAAAGAAAAAAGAAAAAAGAAAAGAAGAAAAATAGGAGAAAAAAGAAAAAAGAAAAATAAGAAAAAAAAAGAAAAAAGAAGAAAAAAAGAATGAAAAGAAGGAAAAAAGAAGAAAAAAAAAAAAAAAAAAGAAGAAAAAAAAAAAAGAGAAAAAAAAAGAAGAAAAAAAAAGAAAAAAGAGCTCTGGCCGGATATGGTGAAGCCCTAAAAGAGAAGCAAAGAAATCCCAAGAAGAAACTTGTGCAAAGAGTAAAACCTGACCTGACAAATCCCTCTGCCCCAGAGCATCTCCCAGAGCATCACAGGTGAGGTGCAGGAGGTGACAACATGGCTGGGAAGCTTTATGTCCCTTTTCCCTCACTGGGAATTTCAGCCTGGAAATTTGAGAGGAATTTGAGGCAAAGGCACTTCCCTAAAATGTGCTGCTGCTGAAAAATTCCACAGTTCTCCCAGTTCAACCAGGCCTGGCTTTACACTGGGATGAGCAGCAGGACAAGTGTGGTCTTCTAATGTTCAAGTGAGGAACTGATTTTTCTGGAGAAATTCCCTTTTTCTCCCTGGGAAATGAAGGGCTGAGGGAATCCTCACCCCTTCCCAATCACTGCCAAGGGGCCTGGTGAGCCTTTGGGAGCATAAATATTAAATTTGCAAAAAAAAAAAAAAAAGAGACTGGAAAAGGACTTGATGAACTTCTTTGCTTGCCAGGCCATGAGAAAAAGCTTTGGATCACTCTCCTGAGAATCCTGGATCTTGCTGGAGTTTTTTAAACTCCAGTTCCACATAATTCAGCAGGGAGAGGGGTGGTGTGGAAGCTCTGCTCACTCAGGATTGCACCTCCCCACCTGCAAAGCACCGAACACAAGGAATCCTCTTCCTTTACATTGCTGGAAAACAGCTTTTGTTTTCTAGGAATCTCTGATTCCACGGATCTGTTCCGCTCTCTGTCCCAAACTGAGAGCAGGCAGTGTGAAAATGAGGGGGGAAAAAAAAAATAAAATTCTCTGTTGGCTCCCAGCTGATTCATTTGGAGCACAGGGAAGTGGCAGGGACAGCTGTGCCGAGAGCTTGGCTCCGTTTCCTGCCAGATTCCACAAATCCCAGGGCAAAAATCCACGGCACAGCTGCTCCAGGATGCTGCCACTGCTGGTTACTCATCTCTGCTCCTGTCAGGAAAGTCATCTTTTCCTGGGGTGCCACTGCAAGCACCAGGAATGTGAGAACTGTTGGAGGCCTGGGCACTGAGGATTCCATGTCCATGCTTTGGGCAGGATGCAACAGTGAGAGCCAGGATGGTTTAACAAGGAACATCACAGCCTGGAAAAGTGTTGAGTTCTTCCCCTGCTGGTCCATCCCAATCTCAGGTGATTTTTCCAGGTTTCATGTTTGTGGCTGTTGGAACCCTGGGCACTGAGGATTCCAGGCTTTCTGAGCTGCCAGGCACTGACCCCCAAGCAAACCCTGCATCCCACCTGAGGCCCTGGAGAAGGCTCCCAAAATTGAGTGACAAAATTAGATTTATGGATGCGTGGTTTGAATGGAAGTGTGTGATATCACAGGGTGCAAAACTCAGAGCTGAAGGGTTTAGAATACAAGAATAGATATAAAGCAAGATGGAGGATTTAGGGCAGAGGCTGAGCCCTTCTTTTTCACCTTCTTCTCTATGGTCTGGGTGGTGTTTTGTAATTGGGTAGAAAAATCCACATTGTGGGCCAGGGGTGGTTGTTATTGGGTTAAAAGTAAAAATAATTCAGGTGCCATTTCTTAATTGGACAATTTATCCTTAACAGGCCTTGTAGAGAGAGAGATAGGGGCTCCATTTTTCGTTTGTGCTGTAGCACTCACTGTTTGTGAGACTGTGACATGGATAAGAATTAATAAACATCAGAGTCCGAACAAGAAACACTGTCTAGGCATTTAATCCCCACTCTGGCAAAAGAAGATAAAATGCAACAAGAACCTGGCACAACCTCGGCCTGCACAGCCTGGCAGAGGCACAACAAAACCATTCCCGGAGGAAACAGGCAGAGAGTTCCCACCTGAGCAGGGAAAAGAGGCCCTGCAGTGAAACAGAACCCCAATATTCCACAACTTCGGCTGATCAAGTGATGCCAGCCCCAGCAGCTCCCAGCCCCTGGCCTGCCAGAGCTGCCAGAATTCCAGGAATGCCTGTGGAATGCTTCTGCAGTCGGGTCCTGACACGTTTGGGTCGGTACAGCTCGGCAGGAGGAGAGGGCTGTGTGGAAGGCAGGGGATGTGCAGCCAGGAGGGGACTGGGACAGTGACCACATGTCCCACGGGCCTGGCAGCTGTCCCAGAGCCAGGTCACCGCTGGATTTGTTCATCCTGGGAAGGATTTAAGATTCAGGAAACCCAGAGAGAACCCACAGAGGTCTGTGAGGAGTGAGGGCAGGGATTGTCCCTCTGTGCTCCAAGGCTGGGTCCAGTTGTGGCTCCTGCAGGAGAGCCCTGGAGGGGCTGCAGCGTGTCCAGGGCAGGGCAGGGAGCTGGGGAAGGGGCTGGAGCCCCAGGAGGGGCTGAGGGAGCTGGGGAAGGGGCTGAGCCTGGAGAAAAGGATATCTTGGTGCTCTCCTAGATCACCTGGAAAGGCAAAATCCACAGGGGAAAAAAAAAAAACTTTGGCAAAAGATAGTACTGATATCCAGAGAAATGGGATTACAGAGCTACTGGGAGATTTAGGTGGGAAACCACAGAAAATTTCCAGCCCTCTGAGGCCTGAGGATGTGGCACAGATTCCCAGGGGGAGAAGGATTCTCAGGGAAGGTGACCAAGGGCTGGGAAGTTTAATTTAAGGAGGCTCAGGGGGGCCCTGGTGGCTCTGCACAGCTCCTGCCAGGAGGGGACAGCCGGGGGGGGTCGGGCTCTGCTCCCAGGGCACAGGGACAGGAGGAGAGGGAACGGCCTCAGGCTGGGCCAGGGGAGGCTCAGCTGGGCCAGCAGCAGGAATTTCCCCATGGAAAGGGTGCTCAGGCCTTGGCAGGGGCTGCCCAGGGAGCTTTGCAGTGCCCAGCCCTGGAGGTGTCCCCTGGAGGTGGCACTCAGTGCTCTGGGCTGGGGACAAGGTGGGCACGGGGCTCGATGATTTTGGAGATCTTTCCCAGCCTCAGGGATCCTGGGATTCTGGGATTATTTGTCCCTATACTTTCCAAATCTGCTGTTGGAGTTGTTTCTGCCTTGTGATAAACCTTTGCTCCTCATTCCTGCTCTCAAGCTCCAATTTCACCTTGTTCCAATACGCAGGACCCAACCACCACTTTCCTTTTTTTTTTTTTTTTTTCAGGCATAAAAATACCAAATTAACTTGGGGGTATTCCCAAAACTTCGTGGCTGAGGGATGACCTGGCAAGAACTTGAAATTTTGAGGGAATTTTGAAGATCATTCGGATTTCACCTCCACATGGATTTGGTCTCCTGAAGCTGCAACAAGAAAGAAAGAACCTGAGATGCTTCAGTGCCACACAAGAGATGGGTGAGAAACAACAGCAGAGGGTGATCTGCCACAGGATTGCTCCAACCCATGCCAGAATTTCCATAGGAATCGGGGTAAAGAGGAATTTTTAATGTCCCAAAGGGAAAACTGTGTTTTTCAAAGAAATTTTATGACTGTGTTTTTAAAAGAAATTTGATGACTCTCTGAATATTCCAAGCAATTATTAAGAATAAAACTCATGCTACTTGTGGGCGGCTGGATTTTTTTTTTATTATTTTATTTTGGTGGAAGAGCCCAGCAGAGGCTCTGCCCTGAGCTTCTCACAAATTACTTCTGCTTCATCTTTTTTTTTTTTTTTTTTTGTCCAGTTTGGGAAGGTTTACCCAGAATGCAGAAGCACGGCTGCTGCTGCTGGAGATGTGCTGTGGCTGAGCTGCTTTTAAAGCCCAATTCAGGAACTGAAGGTTTTATTTTTGTCTCCTGAGGGCATTGCAGGGAAGAAACTGCCATAGAAAACCTCACAGGGCCACCTCTCGGGGTCTCTGCTCACCCAAAATCAGGGTGGTTGTTGCCCTCTGCCCTCTAAAAAGCCTCAAACTGGCCGCAGAAACAACACAGAGTCTTCAGATGCTCTTTTTCAAGGTTGTTTCTCTTATTTATTTTATCTCAGTCCTTTTTCTCTTGTGCCCTGCCAAGAGAACAGCACGAGCAACAGGTGATGACTCCCCCTCTGACCAAGGCTCGTCATCTTTTATACAGATAATTGCTATGTATACATTATTTACAATTACAAACCAATATCTACACTCTACACTAAACAGGTTTCTTCTACACTAACCCAATCCCTCTAAAGCTACTTGATGCCATCATCACTGCAGAAGATGATGAAGATGATGAGGCACTGCAGAAGATGATGAAGATGATGAAGATGATGGAGGAGGAGGAGGAGAAGAAGAAGAAGAAGAAGAAGAAGAAGACGACGATTACCCCAGGGCACCACCCAGAATCCTCCACCTTGTCTCTAGTCACCCCTATTCTAGAAACCCCAAATGTGAAAATAACACTGCTTTTTACCACCCTTTTTGGCTTGCAATTCCTCTCTTAATGTTGGCAACTTTTCCCATGGACTGTAGTCGAGGCCCTTGCCTGTCTGGGGTTTGTGCCAGGGTCTGCAACCCCCCTGTAAAAATCCCAGACCCCCCTGTACAGGTTTTAAACCTCCCTGTACAGGTTTCAAATAAATTCAATAACTCCTCAAACCCCTTAGCACTGATAAAGCTCAATACAGAGGTGGTAGAGGCAACTCCTCATCTTTTCACCTTTATTCCTTATTTCTTGTTCTGTTAGGAATGCAGCCTCTCTAAGGATGAAATCCTTGGGTGCTGGGGGTGTGGGGTTTTATTATTTTATTTAATTTATTTCATTTCATTATATTATATTTTGTGTTTTATGTTTTATGTTTTATGTTTTATGTTTTATGTTTTATGTTTTATGTTTTATGTTTTATGTTTTATTTTACTTTTTATATTCTATTCTATTCTATTCTATTCTATTCTATTCTATTCTATTTTATTCCAAAGGAATGCCCTGGATTCCCACAGCCACCAGGCTGTGAAACTCATGGGGGGGTTGAAAAGCTCAGCCTTAAATCACAACTTCCCATCAATGCACGTGAGAAGAGGAAGCAGAGCCAGGGCACCACCCCGTGCCATCCAACCTTCAACATCACCAGGATCTGCTGTGGGCACGGAAAAACCACCAGGGGCTTCTCTGAGGAGCTCGGACTCAGCTGTGGTTGAACAAAAGCCAAGGGCACGGAACAGGAAATAAGTGGGAGGTGTTTGTTTGGTGGTTTTGGCCTCAAGGTAAAACCGATCCAAGGGTGGTTTTTGTTTAAATAAATAAATAAATAAAGTAAAATTTAGAATAGGTAAAATAATTTTTGTTCAAAGAATAATTTTATTTAAATACAGTCACTTTCCCAAGATTTATTTGCTGTTGGGATGTTCAAGTAAAGCACACAGAGGTCTGGACATCTGTAAAGAAATGAGAAATTTCCAGAGCCCTTCCCTCTTCCATTTTTCCCCTCACAGAAGGATAGAAATATTTTGGTTTTTATTCTTATAAATCACAGAATGGTTGGGGTTGGAAAGGACTTTAAAGATCACCCAGTTCCAACCCTCTGCCCTGGGCATTCTTACCTCTGTCCACTTTCTTTTCCTTTAAAAATCCTGGATTGGGTTCCTCTCCTGAACTTCTCCCTCTTCTTCACATTTTTATCCCTTCTGAATTTTTTTATGCTTTTTTGATGCTTTTCTGATGCTTTTCCTTCTCAGTTCTTTCCATTTGCTGCGCTGCTCTGATTTTTCTCCCCCCTCCCTGAAGGGATTTGAATTTGAAGGCTTGAATTAGAAGGATTACAGGGATCTCTTGTTTTCCATAATTTCCTATTTTATTCCAGCCTGGAACCAACACCCAGCATCCCACCTGCTCCTGGGAGAGCTGCAGTGGCTCTGGAGTATTTCCCACTTGCCAAGTTCCGGGAGTTTGAGTCCAAAGCTGCTCTGTTTCCATCAGTGTCTTGGTTTGGAAAGACAGGTGTCTGCCAGGCAAAGCTGGAGTTTCCCTTGGAATGGAGAATGTAAACCTCTCTCCCTCCAAATTATTGTAATTTTGCAATTAAGGGCTTTTCAGGCAAAGATTTGGGAATAGGAATAACAGTTCTTTACCAGGAATATTAACAATACAAATGTAGTAGTACAAAAGAACGAGCAAGCAAACAAACAACAATCCTGGAAACCCTGACAGAGTCAGAGCTCCAACCTGACACCCTGTTGGTCAGGGGGTTGGGAGCAGCCCACAGTGAGTCCTCCTGGAGTGGCAGAGGTGGTTCTGGTGGAGCAGAGATGATCCTGAGAGAAAAGGGTCCAGGGATGGTGAGAAGGGTCCAGGGGTGGTGAGAAGGGTCCAGGGATGGTGAGAAGGGTCCAGTCTCCCTCCAGGAATCCAGTGGAACCAGATCCCTGGTGTTCCTGAGTCTCAGTTTTTATCCAGGTAGGAATGGTTGGCTCCCCCCACTGGGTGGAGCATCTCCCACTGGGATGATGGAATGTGTCCTGTCCTTGGTGAGCCTTCATGGCCCATCAGCAGCAGAGATCCCCTGGGGGGAGGAGGGGTGGTGACAGAGATAACAAACCCTGCCCCACCTGGTTTGAACAGCTGGGCCATTATCAGAAGGCATCTGCCCCCCTCCCCCAGAGTTACAAGAGATAAAGAAAAAACATCTCCCCAGCTGCTCTCAGCAGATGAAATAGAATAGACATTTTTGGTTCCATAACCCAAGACAATCAGAATCGAGTGCAGGCTCCAGCTGGAATCAGAACCATCTGCTCTTCCCGAATTATGGATTTCCATCAGGAAAGAATCTCCGTAACTCCTCCAAAATGGCCCCTGGAAAGTGCTGACTCAGCAGCACGGGAAGGAGGGAAGGGGATCCTGAAGGATCCAGGGACACAGACAGAGGAAATTTGGTTGTGTTTAGCAAGAAAACGCAACTAGAAATTATTTCCCAGTGTCTGACAGAGTTCCTGAGGGAAACTCCTGCAGCACTGACGTCAGTAATCAGCCTCCCATTGACTCCAGGTGTCTGGAAGTTCCCTAAAAAGTGCTGGATTTGCTGTAGAAATGGGAAATGCCATCCCCTGGGGACTCTCTAAGGACATCCCAGTGATGCCACTGTGACACTCCACTTTCCTCATGTGTTTTATTACTCATGGAAATAATAATCTGACCAAAGTTTAGGGGGGTAAAATTAATAATGAAAAAAAACCCCGGTGTTTCTTTTACACTGAAATTTTGTCTTATCTTTATAAATACTCAGAAAACTCAGAGCACTTATAACCTTATAACCTGATTTATTTTTTTTTAATACTCTTTCTGGCTGAGGTGAACTTATAACCTGACTTTTAAAATTATTTTTAATACTCTCTGGCTGAGGTGAAATACAACTGGGGCGATGTCTCCTCTTCCTGAGGATGACTGGGATTGTCCAGGGGATGGAAAACACATCCTGGGGGGAGCAGCTGAGGGATTTGGGGTGGTCTGGGGGAGAAGAGGAGACTCGGGGGGGACCTCATTGCTCTGCACAACTCCCTGCCACGAGGGGCAGGGAAAGGAGGAGAGGAAATGGCCTCAAATTGCACCAGGACGGGCTCAGCTTGGAGATTGGGAAAGGAAATTTCCCTGGCAGAGTGGTCAGGCCTTGGGATGAGCTGCCCAGGGAGGTTTGGAGTCCCTGGAATTGTCCCAGGGCAGTCTGGATGTGGCCCCTGGGGACAGGGTTTGGCTGCTGCTGGTGCTGCTGGGGTGGCACTGGGTGACCCTGAGGGGCTCTTCCCACCTCGGTGATCCCATGGAATAAAAGCCAAAGGCTCCTGCACACCCACCAAACATTCAGGGGCCACAACTCACAATTCATCTGCTCCCAGGCTGGACACCTTGAGGGCTGTGAGGAGTCTCCAGGATGGTCCCTCCCATCCAAAGGTCAGGTTCCTGCAAAGCCAAAGGGATGAGCTGGAGTTGAGGTGAGCTTTAGAGTGACAGTCTGGGTGTGGCCCTTGGGGACAGGGTTTGGCTGATGCTGCTGCTGCTGGGGTGGCCCTGGGTGACCCTGAGGGGCTCTTCCCACCCTGGATAATTCTGGAATTCTGTCACTGACACAGGTGGCTGGTGACTGCTCCACTTTTCCTGTTCCAACAGCCACATGCAGATGTTGCTGCTGGAGGAGCCTGACCCTGCTCCAAGGTGCTGGAGCTGCTGCACATCAGCTTTCCCAGGAAGTTGTGCTGGGCACAGACCCCCTTGTTGGAACCCTGGGAGCTGAGGATTCCAGGATTTATGTGCTGCCAGGCACTGAGCCCCAAGCAAACCCTGCATCCCACCTGAGGCCCTGCAGGAGGCTCCCAAAATTCAGTGACAGCGCTGGGATTGTGGGGCTGGGCTTGGCATGGAAGTGTGTGACAGCACAGGGGGCAAAACTCCGAGCTGAAGGGTTTAGAAGGCAGGAATAGACAGAAAGCAGGGTGGAGGGCTCAGGGCAGAGGCTGAGCCCTTCTTTTTCACCTTCTTCTCCATGGTCTGGGTGGTGTTTTGTAATTGGGTAGAAAAATCCACATTGTGGGCCAGGGGTGGTTGGGTATTGGGTTAAAAGTAAAAACAATTTAGGTGTCATTTCTTAATTGCACAATTTGTGCCTAAAAGATCTTGGAAAGAGATAGAAACAGGGCCATTTTTCACTTTGTTAGCTAGAGCTCACATCTTGCTCACTGCAATGTGGATAAGAATTAACAAACACCTGAGCCTGGACACGAGAACTGCGTCTCTCGAGCGTTTAATCCCAGCTCTAACAGAAAAGACAAACCCGCACGTGGCAAACCCCTGGATCTTCCCATGGTGGCTGTTGTTTTCCAGATGGCCAGATTCCCATTTTTTGGCACCTCAGGAGGAGCTTGGTGGATGTTTGCCTGTGCCACAACCAGAGCTGCCACCTGCGAGGTGTTTTGCGTCACAAATGTCCCCGACACGCGGGCAAAGCAGGAGGAGCTGAGTTTTGAGTGGTGGAGAGAACAGGAAAAGGGGGTGGAGGAAATTTATTCTCCTCCAGCCCCCATCTTTTTAGCTTCTTAATCCCTTTCTTCATTCCCAAACTTTTCTTGTCCTCCTAAAATGATTTTATCTGCCCAGAAGTTGAGGTGCTGAGGTCTCTGCGTGATCATCCCAAAGACATCCTCCACGGGAAGAGCCTGCAGGTGACCCCAGCAGGTGAGGGACACCTGAACCCTTCACCTCCCAACCTTCAGAAACTGAACTTGCACTCAGTTGTCCTTCTGGAAAGGCTGGGAATATCAGACAGCCTGGGAGAGCTGGGAATGTTCACCAGGAGAAGGGAAGGGTCCCAGGAGGCCTGAGCGCCCCTCCCAGTGCTTAAAGGGGTTCTAAAAATAAAGGAAAAGGACTTTTTTTTTAGCGAGTGAAGAGTGGCAGGGTGAGGGAGAATGGTTTTAAAAGTCAAGGAGGGAAGGGTTAGGTTGGATATTGGGAAGGAATTGTTCCCTGGGAGACTCTGGAACAGAGCAGCTGTGGCTGCCCCATCCCTGGAAGTGTCCAAGGTCAGGTTGGGGCAGCCTGGGACAGTGGGAGGTGTCCCTGCTCATGGCAAGGGTGGCACTGGATGGGCTTTGAGGTCCCTCCCAGCCCTAACCATTCCATAATTCCATGATTTCTGCGTTTGACAAAGCCATTTTTAGTCCCAAAGTTCATTTCCATTGTCCAGCCCCTGGCTGATAATGGCACAGATCCCAAAAGTGACCTAGAGGTGAAATATCATCCCCAGATCCCCCAAACTACTTCCTCCAAATAAACAAATCAGCTCAGAACTTTAAAAAAAAAAAAAAAAAAAAAGGCAATTTTGGGTTGCCCAACACTTATTTCCACATTCCTGCTCCTCTCTCAGGAATTTTTAACCCTCAGCCCCTCAGTTTTTAGGCACGGGGAGTCCAGTGAGGCTTCAACGATTTCATTTTTTTCTGGAGGTTAAAAAGGTTCTTGTAAATGACTGCTCCAAATAACTGGAAAGCCAGTTAAAACAACTGGATAACAGATGGCGAAGGAAAGTGCTTTCCTGTAAAGTGTTGCAGAGGAGAAGCTCATTTACAAGAAGCAATTACACAAACATCCCCGAGCATCCAAGATCCCATAAAAGGCTTGCTGAGGTGCAAGCACATTTTCAAGGGAGGATTTTTGTGCTGGAGCAAAAATCAGATTTTTCTTTAATTTCCCCCCCCCTTTTTTTTTTTTATTTATTTATTTGTTTGGTTTTAGTTTTTTAATCCCTTCCTTCATTCCCAAATATTTCTTACCCTGTACAAGGAATGAAACTGCCCAGAGATGCATTTCTTTCCAACATTTTTTTATTATTATTAATAATAAAAAAAAGACATATTTCCTTTTAATTCTTCATTTCTTTAATTCCTCTTTCCTCTGGGGTTAAGGATCACTGCAAGACCAAGCAAGGCAATTCCTGTCATGTGGACAATAAGCAATTTCAACAAATTGAACCACAGGGGTAACAACTCATTTTTCTTCAGCATCATGACAGAAGCCAGGAGCTGCCTCGTGCTGACATTTGGGAAACTCAGCTTAGATCTGGCTTTACCTTTCCAAGCCCTTTTCATCCCCCCTCTAATCCATTTTGTATGGATGATGGGAACATGACTTTCTCGCAGGATCTTGACAGGGTGATGAGTTAACAAGACTGAGGCCTTTGGAGGTGGGCAGACCAAAGGAGTGGGAGAAAAATCACTCCTCAAGCTGGCAAGGATGGAGACTGAGCAGCTCCTGCTCCTCTCTGACAGAGTTTGAAGTCCAGAGGTTTTGCTGGGATTCTGTAGGAAAGGCTGAGCAAAGACCTGCTCCCAGAATTTCATCTTCATTAGGCACCTGACACATCAAAGCCACAATTTCCCTGCTGCTTCACAGGCAGCTGGTGTGATCCTAAAAACACTGAACATCCATCATCTCCTCAGAGAGGGGAAGCAGGGTGGGATGACCTCATCTCAATTAAAGGGTCTTCACTAATCCTGCACATTCCAGATGTTGGTTTTTGTGCCTCTGCGTCACCACTTGGCCTCCTCGTTAAATCTGCAGTTAATTGAGAGCCAAGCATTTCATCCAGAAAATTGCAGGGTGAAAGAAAAGAAGGGGATGAAGATTTGGTGTCGTCAGAGTATGGCTCGTGGAGGAATTTTTTCTCCAAAATGGGGAAAAGTTGTGGCTCACAGGAAGTTCAGGAATGCCTGCAGGCTCTGGGATTGCTGAGGGTGATGTCAGAGTTGGGGACGTGGTTTAGGGTGGTGATGCTGGAGATGGGCTGATGGTGGGATGGGAGGATCCTGAAGGCATCAACTTCAGTGATTCCATGAACTCTGTGAGGATTTTGTATCACAGCATCCCAGGAACTCTGCAGACACCCCCATTCCAGGCTGTCTCTGCTGCAGGGGGTTTGCTGCTGGCTGCAGCTGAAATCCTGGTTCCAAACTGGGCTCACTGGGCAGCAGAGAAGGGGAAAAGCTCTGGATACTGACTGGGAGAGTGACTGTCACCTTCCCATGGGGATAAGGGACCAGTGCCCACCTCCACCAGCAACACAAAGCTCTTCTCATGGAGATCTCCAGCTCAGCCCCAAGGGGTGCATTCCACAGAGTCATGGAATCACCAGGGTGGGAAGGAACCTTCAGGATCACCCAGTGCCACCCCAGCAGCAGCAGCATCACCCAAACCCTGTCCCCAAGGGCCACACCCAGACTGTCACTCTAAAGCTCACCTCAACTCCAGCTCATCCCTTTGGCTTTGCAGGAACCTGACCTTTGGATGGGAGGGACCATCCTGGAGACTCCTCACAGCCCTCAAGGTGTCCAGCCTGGGAGCAGATGAATTGTGAGTTGTGGCCCCTGAATGTTTGGTGGGTGTGCAGGAGCCTTTGGCTTTTATTCCATGGGATCACCGAGGTGGGAAGAGCCCCTCAGGGTCACCCAGTGCCACCCCAGCAGCACCAGCAGCAGCCAAACCCTGTCCCCAAGGGCCACCTCCAGACTCCTCTGGGACAATTCCAGGGACTCCAAACCTCCCTGGGCAGCTCATCCCAAGGCCTGACCGCTCTGCCAGGGAAATTTCCTTTCCCAATCTCCAAGCTGAGCCTGCCCTGGTGCAGTTTGAGGCCATTTCCTCTCCTCCTTTCCCTGCCCCTCCTGGCAGGGAGTTGTGCAGAGCCACAAGGGCCCCCCTGAGCCTCCTTTTCTCCAGGCTCAGCCCCTTCCCCAGCTCCCTCAGCCTCTCCTGGGGCTCCAGCCCCTTCCCCAGCTCCCTTCCCTGCCCTGGACAGCCTCCAGCCCCTTTGGACATGGCTGATCCATCCCAGAGGAACACAAGGAACGTGAGAGGGGCTCTGCATCCCCCTGGCAGTGGGGCTCTGCTGGGTGTGGTGCCATCCCAACACCTCTCCTGGCACTCCAGACTCCAGCAATGTGTCATCCCTGCCTCTCCTTGCTGCACACCAGGGTCTGTTCCCCGAGGCTCAGCTGTCCCCAGGAGTGTCCCTGGTGCCAGAGCTGTTCCCTCCTCACTTGCCAAAAGTGAGTTGTTTCCTCCTCCTCTGCCCGGGTTTTGTGGGAAGCGCTGCCGTTCCCAGGTGCCCGATGACAGCCTCTGGAATCATCTGCCTTGGACAGAGAGAGGGGTTTGTGTTTGGGATGAGGGCAGGGAGAGAGCCTGGCTACTGAGTAATCCAAAGCAGGGAACCAAATTTAGCACAGTTGTTCACAGCACAAGGATTTTTTGGCAGGGCTGCTCCTGCAGCCAGAGCAGCTGTTCACATTTTCTCACCCACCTACACAGCCAGCACAGCCACGGTTGCTTTTTTTTTAATTTTTTTTTTTTTTAAATAGAATGAATTGTATCCACTGGTGAAAGGAGTTTTGCTGGAATCTGCTGCCTTCAGCAGCCGGGATTTGATAGGAAACCCCTCTTAAAGGAACAGGAGGCAGTTAGGAGGGGGTTTGGATTGGTAAAGGGTTTTCCAGCCTTGGCTCCTCCATGGACAAATTTTCAAGCCTTTAAAGAGGAGCTTTGCAAGGACGTCTTTGTGCTTTGGTCGTTTGGAAATTTGGTCTGGGAGTTGCTTCACTGCTCCCCTCCCTTCTCCCAACCTGATGACCTGATGTCCCAGAGGAGCAGACGCTGAGGAATTCCAGCATTCCCCAAAAAACTGGCAGCTCCTCACCCAGGAGTGGGAAAAAGGCTCCAAACTCAGCATCTCCTTTTTTTTTTTTTTTTTTTTTTTTTTTTTTTTTTCTTCAGGCCAATAGCTGGTCTGGAACAATTTTTGGGAAGTGGTGGAGTTCCCTGTCTCCTTTTGATCTCCTCAGAGGCTCCTGTTTTGTCCAAAGCATTCCCCAAATGTTCCAGGGGGAGAAGCCTTGGGGATGTTCTGATTTCCCAAGTGTGTCTGTGAAGCAGCACAACAATTTTCCAGGCTCCAGCGTTTCCATCTAAAAGAGATTTCAGATCAGTGGCCAAGACATCAGGGAAAGCATTCCCGGCCTGCTCCAGCATCCAAAGGCAGTGGGATGGCCTCACCTGCTGCCCCAGACACACAGATCATCCCACTGCTTTCTGCTTCCACTTCCACTCATCCCTAAAGCCTGGAATGAGATCAGCTGGGCTTGGAATTCACTCTGGTTTCCATGGAACATCTCAGGGACTCCAGGGAAAATGGAGTTCTAAGTATTTTTGCACTTCTTGAGGCAAAGGATTGCTCTGCCCCCATGAGAAAGCCTCACATGGAGTTCCTTGGGATAATCAGGAGCACAGGTTGCCTTCTGCCTGAGGTTTGACAAGGAATTCCTTAATTTCCTAAAGGCTGAGCACAGGAGTGGTCAAATCTCCCACAGATTTTATTTCCAGAGTGAATCCTGAGCTGATTTGTTGAAGATCATCCAGGAAGGAACCTGCTCATGGATGGGGGAGCAAACATGGAGCCACCACCATCCAAATCCAGCAGGAAAAGGAGATTTTTAATGGGACAGGAGCAAAACCCTGTGCAATTCCTGCCCTGCATGTTGCAGGCTGACATTGCTGACTTAAATGAGGAACAGGGAAATCAAGGGTTGCCAGAGTTGGTGCAAACATTAAAGCCTAAATTAAAGCTCAGGGGGGACCTCACTGCTCTGCACAACTCCCTGCCAGGAGAGGCAGGGAAAGGAGGAGAGGAAATGGCCTCAAATTGCACCAGGACGGGCTCAGCTTGGAGATTGGGAAAGGAAATTTCCCTGGCAGAGTGGTCAGGCCTTGGGATGAGCTGCCCAGGGAGGTTTGGAGTCCCTGGAATTGTCCCAGAGGAGTCTGGAGGTGGCCCTTGGGGACAGGGTTTGGCTGCTGCTGGTGCTGCTGGGGTGGCACTGGGTGACCCTGAGGGGCTCTTCCCACCTCGGTGATCCCATGGAATAAAAGCCAAAGGCTCCTGCACACCCAGCAAACATTCAGGGGCCACAACTCACAATTCATCTGCTCCCAGGCTGGACACCTTGAGGGCTGTGAGGAGTCTCCAGGATGGTCCCTCCCATCCAAAGGTCAGGTTCCTGCAAAGCCAAAGGGATGAGCTGGAGTTGAGGTGAGCTTTAGAGTGACAGTCTGGGTGTGGCCCTTGGGGACAGGGTTTGGGTGATGCTGCTGCTGCTGGGGTGGCACTGGGTGATCCTGAGGGGCTCTTCCCATCTTGGTGATTGCAGGAATCATGGACTCATGATCCTGTGAAACCAGGGGCAGTGGGAATGAGCAGATGTTTATTGCACCACATTCAGTTGTCCACATCTAAACTTGGCTCCAGGCTGGAGCACAGCCAGTGCTGCTGAGCCCCATCCCCTCCCCAGCCTGAGCCTTTGCAACATTGACCAGGGTTTCTTTCCTTAGCTCTGGGTGTGGAGAGACATTTCCACAAAACGTTCCTGTCATCTCCAGAACTCGGGGTGGGAGTTTCCCTGGCGTGGGTTTGGTCCTCGTCATGAACAAAGCTTCAACATGATCAGCTCAGCTCAACCCCTGACCCTCCTGATCTCAGGAGTGGGACATTCCCATGGATGTTGCAGATGTCCAGGGGAAAAAGACACATTTTTCCAGCCCTGTCTTCCCTGGAGATATTGCCAGTGCTAATAACAAAGAGTTTTTCTGATTTTTTTTTATTTAAAAAAAGGGGAGATTTGATTTCTTCTGCTTCCAACATCCGCAGAGCCAACTCCTGGTTCAGAACCACGTCACCCTGCTCCTCTTCTGTGTCAGTGTGGGAAGCGTGGACAAAAATGCCTTTATTTTCTCCCCTGTCATGTTCTGACCACCTTCCCACGTCTCTGGAGCGTGGCTCATATTCCTCCTCCCTGGAACAGCAGCCCAGGAGCCACCAGCTGAACTCAGAGCAGCAGCAGCAGCTGACTCATGGTGTGAGCACTCACAGCTTCGGGGCTGCTCCTCAGAGCAGGGCAGGAGGAAAAGCCAACCCCACAACCACCCTGCAACCCACCCCAGGGAGGGAAAAGGCGCCTGGGGATGTGTGCTGGTTTGAAAGCAAAACCAGTGAGACTCCCAGTCAGAGATACCATTTAATAGAAGAAGAGAGGAAAAAAAGGTGAAATAAATGGAATGATACAACCTAACACCCTGTTGGTCAGGGTGTTTGAAGCAGTTCGGAAATCCTCCTGGAGTGGCAGATGTGGTTCCACTGGAGCAGAGATGATCCTGAGAGAGAAGGGTCTGGTGATGATGAGAAGGGTCCAGTCTTCCTCCAGGAATCCAGATGAGATGTTCTTGTCAAAGCAGTGATTCCTGTAGAAACGTCTGGTAGCTCTTGTCTCCTCTGGGAGTCCAGTGGATAGAAGCTGCTCGTGAGGTCTCAAACCCTGGATTATATCCAGGTGGGAATGCTTGGCTCCTCCCCCTGGGCAGAGCATCTCACAATGGGATGATTTCATCCTGGGTCATGCAGTGGGTCCTTGATGGCCCATTAACCAGAGATAACTTCTTCCGGGAAGGCATTGTTGGGCTCGTTATCAGAAGATAAGGAGAACACTGCCCCACCTTGGCTCCAAGGGCTCATGGGGATAGAATACAGACCTTGGGCACAATTTGACATTGGAACCTAGGACAAGATGTGTTTCCTGAACAAAACTCAGCTGACGTGGGATGGGGCCACTCCCCAAGCCCTGTTTGCTTTGGCCTGGGAGCAGCCAGGGAGAACATTCCTCAGCTGACATCACTTCCCACCCCTGCCATGGAAGTGCTGCTGATGCCACCAGCCTCAGCTCCGAACGGGAACCATCCCAGCTGCATTCCAAGTTTCCCATTCCTAAAATAAATCCATGGATATTTCCATCCCCCGTGCTGCCTTGAAGCCAGAACTGGCTCCTACAAAAAGGCTGGGACTCATGGAACGGGTTGGCTGGGAAGGGACCTTAAAAATCACCTCCTTCCAGTGTCACTCCCTGGATGTGACCCCTGGTGAGGCTGAGCCAGGATAGAAAACTTCCCTTGGAAAACTGGGAATTTGGAAATTTTTTTTCCCTCCTTCTGCAGTCAAGTTTTTTGGGTAAGAAGGATCTGCTGTCATTCCTGCCTGCAGCCTTCCAGGACAAAACCTGCAGGATGTAGAATAAAGCTGTTTTCCATATTAAAGAATAAAACCTGAGGGCAACACTCTCCCTTTGCCCTGGGCTTATCCCTGTGGAATATGGCTGTGGTTGGGGATCAGACCAAAATCAGGAAGTGAGAGCAGCCTCAGGCCTGTGAAGAGGGGAAGAGTCAAAACTTGGGATTTTCAATCTTCCCTGGAAGCTTTGTGCAGAAAATCCTTTATTCACCCAGAGTCTTCCCCAATATTGGTACAGCTTTAAAAATAACATCTGGGGTTTTATTTTTTTGTCTGTTTGTTTGTTTTGTTGGGGTTTTTTTTAGTGACTAAAAAGAGGAGAAGCAGCCCAGAATGACCATATCAGAGAATGTTTTAACAGGAAGATCCTCACCAAAAGGCAATTTTTTTTTTTTTTTGCAAACACTTGAGAAAAGCAGCTCCTCTTAGAAAGCCTCTTAAAGGGAATTAATTCCAATCTGCCTGTGCAAGGTAGCAGGGAGGGAGAGCTGTGGCTTTCTTCCCCTGTGAGGAATAATTTTTTTTTATTTTTTTTTTTCTTGTTGGAGGCTCCTTAAAGAAGGCCTGGGTCTGTCTGGCTGTTAATTGTGGAGTTGTCTAGACAGTGATGATATTATTACCAAGCTATGCACAGCTCCTCGCTCTGTCACTGTTTCCAGAGCTGCCTACACAAATTGCTTCACTGTTGACATGTGCAAGAGCTCCCCAGATATTTATTTTTCTCATTTAGGAGGAGATACAGCGAGGCTTTGAAAACCATTATGCACTGAACCATCGCTAATGCTGGAAATGTCTCGTGGGCTTGAGCTGAGGGAGAAGAAAAAGGAGGAAGGGAAAGGCACCGTGGGCAGGGTTGGGATGGGGTTGATCTGGGATAAACCAGAAAAAAAAAAATAAAATATTGGGAGATTTGGGTGTGGAGGACAATGGGATCTGCTCCAAATCTTGCTTGTCACAGGGTTGTGTTCCTCTTGGGCTGGGGAGGCCAGAAAAGAAAATGCAAAACACCTTCTGAGACCTTAAAAAGGACTTTTTTGAGTGTGTGGTGACCACTCAGGGTGGTTTTCAGAGGTAAAAAATGATGGAATTGCTGGAATCATCCCATCAGAGGCCAGAAAAGAAAATGCAAAACACCTTCTGAGACCTTAAAAAGGACTTTTTTGAGTGTGTGGTGACCACTCAGGGTGGTTTTCAGAGGTAAAGAAAAAAAAAAAAAAAGATGGAATTGCTGGGATCTTCCCATTGGGCAGAAGTGGGACCCTGGGAAGTCTGAAGAGTCACACAGGACTGGGAGATAATCCAGGCTCCCCAGGTCAGGTCTGGGATCCTGAGTGCCTCTTCCCATCCCATCCTTGCCCCTGACATTCCAAAATTCAGATCAGGATCCCAAGCTTTCCTGAGACACCCCACAAAAGGAATGAATGCCCTGAAAAGCACAGGAAAATCTCCAGGAGACATGTCTAAAACTTCACAGAGGTGTAATTAATATCATTTATGATGCTTTGTCCCATAGGATTAAGGATATAAGGATTGGTATTTGTATGTATAAATAATTTATTTTGACATTTATAATAAAATACCTTAATCAGAGTTATTTACCACACAGCACAGGCAGATAAAACTACACAGATAGAGTTCACTGTTTCAAAGCAATTATATTAAAATTAGGAAAAAAAATTTATGAAGCAGAGTTTGATGTTACCCAGAGCAAGGCAAGGGGGAAAATCTCACTCAGCCTCAAGGAGTGACCCCAAAGGGTGTCCCCCACTCCAGGGAGGAATCTCCACACTATCCCAAAGAAAAATGATGTTGGGAGACCCTCCAGTTAAAAAATGGGGATGGGTTTTGATGGGATGAAGTGTCAGTCAGCTGTCCCAGCAGTGTCAGCTCAGCTTTAGGTAAGTTATCAGTGCTTTCCCTTGCTGCATCATTTATCAGGTGCTCAAATCCTCCCTTGCTCCAATTTCCATCAGGAAACTGGACTTTGGGATTGATGAGTCAGGCTGGTCTCAGCTTGGGGTTGGTTCCCAAGCCCAAAAGCAGCCCCTGACCACTGACAGCTTTGCAAATCTGGGGGTGTGGGAGTTCTTTTACCCCAGCCCCAGGCAGAGCACCTCCCACAGCTTTGGATCATCATTCCTGAGCACCCTCGGCCTGGGGAAGGTTTGACAGGAGGAAATCTGCTGTCAGTCCACGGCAGCACCATCAGAAACATCATCACACTCCCAAATCTCCACTGCTTCGCTCCCTGGGGTGAAAGGAAGGGCTGGAGGCCTCAAAGAGCCCCTGCAAGCCTGAGTGGAGAGAATCACAGGATCACAGGATCATGGAATCACCAGGGTGGGAAGAGCCCCTCAGGACCATCCAGTGCCACCCCAGCAGCAGCAGCATCACCCAAACCCTGTCCCCAAGGGCCACACCCAGACTGTCACTCTAAAGCTCACCTCAACTCCAGCTCATTCCTTTGGCTTTGCAGGAACCTGACCTTTGGATGGGAGGGACCATCCTGGAGACTCCTCACAGCCCTCAAGGTGTCCAGCCTGGGAGCAGATGAATTGTGAGTTGTGGCCCCTGAATGTTTGGTGGGTGTGCAGGAGCCTTTGGCTTTTATTCCATGGGATCACCGAGGTGGGAAGAGCCCCTCAGGGTCACCCAGTGCCACCCCAGCAGCACCAGCAGCAGCCAAACCCTGTCCCCAAGGGCCACCTCCAGACTGCTCTGGGACAATTCCAGGGACTCCAAACCTCCCTGGGCAGCTCATCCCAAGGCCTGACCCCTCTGCCAGGGAAATTTCCTTTCCCAATCTCCAAGCTGAGCCTGCCCTGGTGCCATTTGAGGCCATTTCCTCTCCTCCTTTCCCTGCCCCTCCTGGCAGGGAGTTGTGCAGAGCCACAAGGGCCCCCCTCAGCCTCCTTTTCTCCAGGCTGTACCCCTCACAGCTCAGCTGCTCCTCCCAGGATGTGTTTTCCAGCCCTTTTCCCATCTCCACTGCCTTTTGGACACGCTCCAACCCCTCAAGGTCGTTTTGAAGCGAGGTCCCCAAAACCAAACCCGGGGTCTGAGCTGCCACCTCAAGTGCCCAGCACAGGGTTCAATCCCTGCCCTGCTCCTGCTGGCCACACCATCCCTGATCCTAACCAGGTGCCAGTGGCCCTCTTGGCCAAAATTTGGGCTGCACAGGTGGGGCCAGGTGGGGCTCTCCTCTTTGACAGCACTTTGAACTCAGAGGCTGAGGGAGCGATTCCTGCCAGCTGAGGTTCCAGGAGCTGAAGTGCTCTTGTCACCCAGTGCTGCAGTGGCAGTGTCACACTGGGACACTTCAGCTGCCTGGCAGGAACATTTCCAGCTGCCATCATCTGTCCTTTCATCATTCCTCAGGATCCAGTGAAGGAGCAGCTTCTTCCCCCTGGCTCTGGGGGCTGCTGGGAGTGATGGAACAGGGCAGGGGCTGAGATGGATTTTTGTCCTGAGAAATTCGCTGGCACTCCAAATACACCAGTGGAAAGGATTTGGGGTGTTTTTCTTTTCCAAACAGAATTAGAGCTGAAGGTTCAGAGGGATTCTCTCACCCCTTTTGGTTCCTGGTCCCCACAAGAGCATGAAGTCACATCCTGTTCACAGATCGGGACCTTGGAGCTGTGGTCAGAGAATGGAATCATCATCTCCATTTCGCTCACATTTTCCCTATTTTCATGTGGGATTTTTCCCCCTCTGCCTGCTTTCATTTCCCTTTTCTGCCTTTGCCATTTCCCTGTCTCCTCCAGGATGCAAAGGCTGTTACTGGATACCAAAGCCACGTGTGCTGTTCCCAAAAGGAATCTTGGAGGGATTTGTGACACGGATTTGATGGGAACATCAGCCAGGGAGTGTGGCTCCCCAATCCCCCCTCCCCAGCCCCCCAAAAACTCCGTGTTTGATGCTGACCAAGGCTGAAAGCACTGAGACAAGACGCTGAGTCATTAGTTTTCCTGCACTCTGGAGAAGTTTGGAATGACATCATCGTTTGAGGGAAGTACATGAAATTTAAACTCGGTGTCTGTGTGGCCCCGTGGCTCCGGGCCTGGGATCGGGTTTCTGGCTGGATGCTGGGGCTGGAGGAAGGGATTTGCTGCTCAGTTTCCCCTCACACCCTTTCCTTCCCTGGGGTTTTGCCTTCCAAACCCCCTGTCCCCCATGGATGATGGGGATGGCGTTCCCATTCCAAACCCCCTGTCCCCCATGGATGAAGGGGATGGGGTTCCCATTCCAAACCCCCTGTCCCCCATGGATGAAAGGGTTCCCATTCCAAACCCCCTGTCCCCCATGGACAATGGGGATGGGGTTCCCATTCCAAACCCCGTCCCCCATGGACGATGGGGATGGGGTTCCCATTCCAAACCCCCTATCCCTCATGGATGATGGGAATGGGGTTTCCATTCCAAACCCCCTGTCCCATATGGATGATGAGGATGGGGCTTCCATTCCAAACCCCCTGTTCCTCATGGATGATGGGGATGGGGCTTCCATTCCAAACCCCCTGTTCCTCATGGATGATGGGGAAGGGGTTCCCATTCCAAACCCCCTATCCCCCATGGATGATGGGGATGGGGCTTCCATTCCAAACCCCCTGTCCCCCATGGATGAAAGGGTTCCCATTCCAAACCCCCTGTCCCCCATGGATGATGGGGATGGGGTTCCCATTCCAAAACCCCTGTCCCTCATGGACGATGGGGATGGGGTTCCCATTCCAAATCCCGTCCCCCATGGATGATGGGAATGGGGTTTCCATTCCAAACCCCCTGTCCCGTATGGATGATGAGGATGGGGTTCCCATTCCAAACCCCCTGTCCCCCATGGATGATGGGGTTCCCATTCCAAACCCCCTGTCCCCCATGGATGATGGGGACGGGGTTCCCATTCCAAACCCCCTGTTCCTCATGGATGATGGGAATGGGGTTCCCATTCCAAACCCCCTGTCCCTCATGGATGATGGGAATGGGGTTCCCATTCCAAACCCCCTGTCCCCCATGGATGATGGGGTTCCCATTCCAAACCCCCTGTCCCTCATGGATGATGGGGTTCCCATTCCAAAACCCCTATCCCCCATGGATGATGGGAATGGGGTTCCCATTCCAAACCCCCTATCCCCCATGGATGATGGGGATGGGGCTCCCATTCCAAACCCCCTGTCCCCCATGGACGATGGGAATGGGGTTTCCATTCCAAACCCCCTGTCCCTCATGGATGATGGGAATGGGGTTCCCATTCCAAACCCCCTGTCCCCCATGGATGATGGGAATGGGGTTTCCATTCCAAACCCCCTGTCCCGTATGGATGATGAGGATGGGGTTCCCATTCCAAACCCCCTATCCCCCATGGATGATGGGGATGGGGCTTCCATTCCAAACCCCCTGTTCCTCATGGATGATGGGGAAGGGGTTCCCATTCCAAACCCCCTGTCCCCCATGGATGATGGGGATGGGGTTCCCATTCCAAACCCCCTGTCCCCCATGGATGATGGGGATGGGGTTCCCATTCCAAACCCCCTGTCCCCCATGGATGATGGGGATGGGGTCTCCCATGGATGAAGGGGTTCCCATTCCAAACTCCCTGTCCCCCATGGATGATGGGGATGGGGTTCCCAGGAGGGCCCTTTAACACTTTCCCAGCCCAAGGTTCTCCCCACAACATCCAGGCAGGGAAATCATTGGTGTTACCTCATCTCCCTGGGGTAAAACGGTGCCACTTTCCCAAAAGGAGCCTCTGCACCTCCCTACACCTGAGAAACTCAGGTTTCAGCTCCAACAAGCCACTTTTTACCTCAAAGAAATCATTATTTTCATGTATTTGATGTCTTTGCCTTGCTGAGGAAAGGGGGAAGGAGCTCCTCAGGGAGGAAATCCCAGTGAAATCCCAGTGGAAGGAGTCAAAGCTCCCTGAGCCCAGCTGGCTCCTGATCTGGCCCAAACACTTCCTGCCTTTAGAGGAACCACAGAGAAATTAAAGAAGGCATCAAAATATGAAAAGTTTCAGTACCCTTCTTAACTCATTGATGTTTCTCTTGACTCCTCTTGTTTAAAATCCCAGGATTAAAGTTGGAAAAGCCCTCCCAGGCCAGGCAGTCCCAGCTGTGACCCATGTCCACCTTGTCCCCAGCCCAGAGCACTGAGTGCCACCTCCAGGTGACACCTCCAGGGATGGGCACTGCAAAGCTCCCTGGGCACCTCTTTCCCAGTCCTGACCACCCTTTCTTTCCATGAGGAAATTCCTCCTGATTTCAACCTGGCAGCCTCAAGGGAAAAAAAAACAAAAAGACCAAAAATTCTTTGCCATGAATTTCATCAAAAACCTGACATTTTCTTCATTTAATGCATCAGGAATGATCTGTGTTGTGGGAATTCTTCCTGCTGTTCTTTGTTCAGAAGCTACACGAGGATTTTATTCCTGAATCCTCAAATAGGATTGACTCTTAGTGGTGCCTGAAATTTCTTTTGTATTAAGGTTTTTAGGTTGGGAAAGATGGTGTTTGAATATGAGGAATGTTTTCCAAATGTGTTAAGAATGGGAGTTCAAATCCTGCGGTCAGAGGCCATTGAAGGGTTTGGGATTGGTTTGGGATTGGTTTGGGATTGGTTTGGGATTGGTTTGGGACTGGTTTGTAACTGGATTGGGATTGGTTTGGGACTGGATTGGTGCTGGTTTGGGACTGGTTTGGGATTAGATTGGGACTGGTTTGGGACTGGTATGGGACTGGTTTGTGACTGGATTGGGATTGGTTTGAGACTGGATTGGTGCTGGTTTGGGACTGATTTGGGATTGGTTTGCGATTAGATTGGAACTGGTTTGGGATTGGTTTGGGACTGGATTGGGACTGGTTTGGGATTAGTATGGGACTAGTTGGGGATTGGTTTGAATTCCTTTGGGACTGGTTGAGGACTGGATTGGGATTCCTCTGGGACTGGTTTGGGATTGGATTGGGACTGGTTTGGGACTGGATTGGGATTGGTTTGGGACTGGTTTGGGACTGGTTTGGGACTGGATTGGGATTGGATTGAGACTGGATTGGGATTGGTTTGGGACTGGATTGGGGACTGGATTGGGATTGGTTTGGGACTGGATTGGGGACTGTTTTGGGATTGGTTTGGGATTCCTTTGGGACTGGTTTGGGACTAATTTGGGACTGGTTGCAGACTGGTTGCAGATTGGCTTATTCCCCCCATGGATGTAAAGGTATTCTCATCTCATCAGTCATTTTTTGCTGTGGTTTATTTCGTGGTTGAGCTCCCCCTGTTTCAAAGAGTAGAGAAGATTTTTTTTTTTAAGGTTGACCCTTCCTTGGCCTTTTTTTTTTTTTTTTTTTTTTTTTAATTGGAATACTGGGGGAAAAAAAGAGCAGGAGGCAGGAATGAACAAAATCAGGAAAATACAGAGTACTTCAGAGTAAATGTAAACTGTACTAAAATTACTTTCTTGCTAAATTCATTGAATAAATTTTCCAAAATTTGGAAGTGCCGAAAGTTGTTTGGATAAGGTGAGGTCAACCTGCACTGCACACTGGCAATGTCAGAAAATCATGGAATCATCAGGGTGGGAAGAGACTTCCAGGATCACCCAGTGCCACCCCAGCAGCACCAGCAGCAGCCAAACCCTGTCCCCAAGGGCCACAGCCAGACTCCTCTGGGACAATTCCAGGGACTCCAAACCTCCCTGGGCAGCTCATCCCAAGGCCTGACCACTCTGCCAGGGAAATTTCCCTTTCCAATCTCCAAGCTGAGCCTGCCCTGGTGCAATTTGAGGCCATTTCCTCTCCTCCTTTCCCTTGGGATGGAAGAAGATCCCCTGAAATCAGAATGATACTACTTTAAAAAAACCACAGAGCATCATGCAAATATTTATCTTTATTTTAACAATGAAGGATAAAAAGAAGGACACAAATAAAACACATCAATAATAACTTTGGCGTTAAAAATTGGATTTATGGAGGGAATTTCCTGCTCGGAGTTGCTTGGTTTCAGACCCCTGGAGCTGCTCTCACCATAAGGACACTGGATTTTCTCCGTGTATTTTCTTACGTATATAAAAAAGTGTAGTTTGGGTTTTAGAAACCAGTTGTTCCCTATGAGGGTGGGGAGTCCCTGGAATGAAATTCCCAGAGAAGCTGTGGCTGCCCCTGGATCCCTGGAAGTGCCCAAGGCTGGATGGGGCTTGCAGAACCTGGGACAGTGGAAAGTGTCTGGGGTCAGAACAAGATGACCTTTAAAATTCTTTCCAAACCAACCCAAATACTGAGAGAAAATTTTATACTTCTAAATAAACTCTGACATTCACACAAACAGATTTTTTTTTTCCTTGCCAACCACTTGTAACATTTTTCCCTCCTTCTGTTATCCAGAAGTTTCTCCTGACAGGATAATCCCACCTCCCCTCCCCAGAAATCCTCCTCAGCAGTGTTTTATACGCTGCCTTGGGTTCAGTGCAGGATGTCCCCAGCAGTTTGTGTTCCATCCCCAGCTGTCAAACCAGCTGGGGCAGTGTTCTTTATCCCTGCCAGGAGCCACCCTCCCCCCAGGGCTATCTGCTGTCCAGGGGCCATCCAGGCTCACTGCAGGGCTGATCCAATTCCAGCAGCCCATGGGGAGAGGCTCCAGCCAGGGGAGGAGCCCAGCATTCCCAGCTGGATCCAAGCTGGGATCCAGAGCCCCAGGGCAGCCTGTGTGCTCTGCATTCCCAGAGGGAGCCAGAGCCAGCTCAGCACCCCTGGAGCTTCAGAGGGAGCTGCACCCTGCTCCAGGATCATCTCTGCTGCACCAGAGCCACAGCTGGCACTGCAGGAGGGCTGGGCTGGGCTGCTCCCAGCACCCTGACCAACAACAGGCTGGCAGCTGTGCTCTGACCCTGTCAGGGTTTTCTTTTTGTTTGCTTGGGGTTTTTTGTACTGATACATTTTAATTTTAATTTTCCTATTAGAGAACTGTTATTCCTATTCCCATAGTTTTTGCCTGAGAGCCCACTGATTTTAACATTATAATTTGGAGGGAAGGGATTTATATTTTCCACTTTCAGAGTGGCTTCTGCCTTCCTTAGCAGACATCTGCCTTTCCAAACCAAGACATTCATGAGACAATCTAAAGGCGTTTTACCCAGAAGAGTGAAGTTTTACCTCCTCAGTTCACTTTTTATTCCAATTCCCTCACACACCTGATTCAATAAATCCCTTTTCAGCCCAGAAGTGAGAGCTGCCTCTCTGTCCTGTCCCAGGAGCTTTTGTAGGAGTTC
The DNA here is from genome assembly GCA_027886175.1 of Phylloscopus collybita. Lineage (NCBI taxonomy): Eukaryota > Metazoa > Chordata > Aves > Passeriformes > Phylloscopidae > Phylloscopus > Phylloscopus collybita. Next base: position 61,140,153 of record JAJNNQ010000006.1, on the reverse strand, counting down.
CACCTCCCAACCTGAGAGCCATGTCAACATTTTTCTGTGCATTATCTGTGGATTTTGGACAGGTCTCAGGTTAGTTTGAGATCCCAAAGCTCATCCCAGGTTGCCTGGATGGGGCTGGAACTGCGTTTTTCTACCCAGAAGAAATGCTGCTCCTCAGTTCACTTTTTATTTCAATTCCCTCACACACCTGATTCAATAAATCCCTTTTCAGCCCAGAAGTGAGAGCTGCCTCTCTGTCCTGTCCCAGGGAGTTTTATCTGCCCCACAGAAGCTTTTGAAAGAGTTCCACCTCCCAAATGAAACCCGAGAGCCATGTCAACATTTTCTGGGCGTTATCTGTGGATTTTAGACCCAAAGCTCATCCCAAGTTGCCTGGATGGGGCTGGAACTGGGGGTTTTTTTACCCAGAAGTGCTGCTTCTCCGTTCACTTTATTCCAATTCCCTCACACACCTGATTCAATAAATCCCTTTTCAGCCCAGAAGTGAGAGCTGCCTCTCTCTCACGTCCCAGGGAGTTTTATCTGCCCCACAGAAGCTTTTGCAAGAATTCCACCTCCCAAATGAAACCCAAGAGCAATGTCAACATTTCCCCTGCTGCCAAAACCGGAGAGGAAAAGTGAAATGAACACCTTTCTTTGCCTTTTCCTGCTGTTCCTCGTCAAAATATTCCCTGTTAACATCTATCACACTCTTTGTTTGGCTTTTTTTTTCTGCTGGGGAGCACCACTGAGATTTTTTTATCACTGTTACCCTTGGGATTTGGGGTTATTTGAAGGAAACACATCAGTAAATTTATAATAATTAGGGAATCACAGAATTATCAAGGCTGGAGGAGATCTTGAGCATCATCCAGTCCCACCATCACCATAATCCCCAAAGGTGACATCCAGACACCTCTGGAACACTTCCCTGGGCAGCTCATTTCAATGCCTGATTACTCCTGCAGGGATTTTTTTTCCCCCAATATCCAATCTGAACTTCCCCTGGTGCAACTTGAGGCCTTTTCTTCTTGACTGGAGCTTAGCCCTGCTGGGAATAAAAACAGCTGAGCAAAACCTGGAGTTGCCCCTGTGAATTCAGCTCCTTGGGTTTATCCAGCTTGGGAAAAAAAATTGCAAATATCCCCCTGATCCTGTTTTTTTATCCCTGTGGATTCCTGCTGTCCCATGGCAGTCAGTGATGGTGTCTTGGAATTGCAGCACAGGCCGTGTTTCCCCCAGAGTTCCCCAATTTTTTTTTTCAGAAGTATTCTTTCCATTTTCCCCACTGGAAAATTTAACCCTATTAATTTTTTTAATTTAATAATTTAATAATTTAATAATTTAATAATTTAAATATTTAATAATTTAAATGATTATATTATTAAATTATCAAATTATTTGAATAATAATTTAAATAATTTAATAATTTAAATTATTACTGGCTAAAAGTTTCCCATTTTTGGTGAAGTGGAGCTACAAGTGCACTCCTAAATTTGCAAGAGTAAAGTTACAACAGCCAGAGCCGGGGCCTTGCGTGACACCTCTCCCTCAGCGAGGTGTTCATTTACTAAAAATAGAAAAATCACTTCAGGAAAACGCTTCCTGGATGGATAAGGTTCTCATTTCCAGCGCTCCATAGGCTGCTTGCACATGCCAGGGGAGGGACCCTCATCCCTGAGGTTGGATGACCCTGTGGTTTCACCCATGGGATGGGGAATTGCCAGGGCTCTGTGGCTCCGGTGAAGTGCCACCACCTCAGGGAAGGAGAGCTCTGCTGGGCCTCCTCCTCTGCTGGAACCCTGGGAGCTGAGGATCCCAGGCACTGACCCCCAAGCAAATCCTGCATCCCACCTGAGGCCCTGGAGAAGGCTCCCAAAATTGAGTGACAGAACTGGGATTATGAGTGTGTGGTTTTAATAGAAGTGTGTGACAGCACAGGGGGCAAAACTCAGAGCTGAAGTGTTTAGAACACAGTAATAGATATAAAGCAGGGTGGAGGGTTCAGGGCAGAGGCTGAGCCCTTCTTTTCCACCTTCTTCTCCATGGGCTGGGTGGTGTTTTGTAATTGGGTAGAAAAATCCACATTGTGGGCCAGGGGTGGTTGGGTATTGGGTTAAAAGTAAAAATAATTCAGGTGTCATCTCATAATTGGACAGTTTGTGCTTAAAAGACCTTGGAAAGAGTCAGAGACAAAGCCATTTTCTACCTTGTTAGCTGGAACTCACAGCTTGTGAGGCTGTAACAGAGATAAGAATTAACAAACATCTGAGTCTGAACACAAAAACCGTGACTCCACAGCATTTAATCCCGGCTCTAAGAGAGGAAAAGAAGACAAAAACCTCACACTCCTCTTTCTTCTTCCCTGGATTTTGGCTGGGGGTGTTTCCCTACTCCCTCTTGCCCTGGGGGAGAGGAGTGGCCACCACAGCTCCAGGAATGCTGTGAGTGGTGCCTCCATCTGCTGCCCTCAGAGCTGAGATTTTGTTTAATCCATGAAAAAACCCGGTTCCAGCCCCGTCCAGGCAACTTGGGATGAGCTTTGGGATCTCAGACTAAGATGAGACCTGTCTAAAATCCACAGATAACACACAGAAAATGTTGACATGGCTCTCAGGTTTCATTTGGGAGGTGGAATTCTTGCAAAAGCTTCTGTGGAGCAGATAAAACTCCTGGGATGTGACAGAGAGGCAGCTCTCACTTCTGGGCTGAAAAGGCATTTATTGAAACAGGTGTGTGAGGGAATTGGAATAAGAGGTGAACTGAGGAGCAGCACTTCTGGGTAAAAAAAAAACCCAGTTCCAGCCCCATCCAGGCAACTTGGGATGTGTTTTGGGTCTAAAATCCACAGATAACGCCCAGAAAATGTTGACATGGCTCTCAGGTTTCATTTGGGAGGTGGAATTCTTGCAAAAGCTTCTGTGGAGCAGATAACACTCCCTGGGACAGGACAGAGAGGCAGCTCTCACTTCTGGGCTGAAAAGGGATTTATTGAAACAGGTGTGTGAGGGAATTGGAATAAAAAGTGAGCTGAGGACCAGCACTTCTGGGTAAAAAAAAAAACCCAGTTCCAGCCCCATCCAGGCAACTTGGGATGTGTTTTGGGTCTAAAATCCACAGATAACACACAGAAAATGTTGACATGGCTCTCGGGTTTCATTTGGGAGGTGGAACTCTTTCAAAAGCTTCTGTGGGGCAGATAAAACTCCTGGGATGTGACAGAGAGGCAGCTCTCACTTCTGGGCTGAAAAGGGATTTGTTGAATCAGGTGTGTGAGGGAATTGGAATAAGAAGTGAACTGAGGAGCAGCACTTCTCCTGGGTAAAAAACCCAAAACAATTCCAGCCATTTTGTGTGAGGGAACTGAAATAAAAAGTGAACTGAAGAGCAGCACTTCTGGGTAAAAAAAACCCCAGTTCCAGCCCCATCCAGGCAACTTGGGATGTGTTTTGGGTCTAAAATCCACAGATAACACACAGAAAACATTGCTCTCGGGTTTCATTTGGGAGGTGGAACTCTTGCAAAAGCTTCTGTGGGCAAAGACAAAACTTCCTGGGATGTGACAGAGAGGCAGCTCTCACTTCTGGGCTGAAAAGGGATTTGTTGAATCAGGTGTGTGAGGGAATTGGAATAAGAAGTGAACTGAGGAGCAGCACTTCTGGGTAAAAAAACCCCCCAGTTCCAGCCCCATCCAGGCAACTTGGGATGAGCTTTGGGACCTCAAACTGAAATAAACCAGGTCTTAAATCCACAGATACAGCAGCAAAGGCGTTTGGGATTATGTGCATGGACTGATTTCATTTTTGCTTCCCTCAAACCCCATTCTGGTGTGACTGCTGAAGAGTTGGACTCGGGATTAACTGATCTTGACATAGTTGAGGGCAGACCATCATTAAAGCGGAGCCTAGGCTGGAAAAACCCACAAAGATTGATGTGTTCTGATGTGGAGTGATGCTTTTCAACTGCAAAATCTCCCTCAGTTTAAAAAGGAGGAAATCAGCTGGAGAGGATCCAGGGGCTTCCTATTGCAGATCAGTGTGGTCACCCCTGAGCTCAGCCAGGAGGGCTCAGTAAAGCCAGGTTTGCTTCCCATGCCCAAAATGTTGTCCTGGCACTCTGGAAAAAAAGGGATCTGAGCCATCCAATTCCCCTTAAAATTGTAATTTCCCCAAACTCTCAAGCAAAAACAACCTAAAAAACAAATCCACAGCTATTTTTGGGAGCTGCTGAGGCAGAGATGGGAATGGATGGCACAAACTGATGAAAAAAAAAAAAAAAAGTGGTGGATTATACCCAATAAACCAATTTTTTCCTCATGTTTAGACTGAGGTTGGTGCTAGAGTAAATTATCAAAGCAGCCACACTTTCATTAGTGATTAATCCAGCTCAAATATAATTAATCCATGGTGAAATCAATTGTAATTCACTCCTGTCTCCTGATGAGAGAAGGAACAGAATAAACTCCTCCAGATCAGAATCAATACCCAAAACCAGGGACAGTTTTCAAAGAGCCCAGTCTGGAAAATAAATATTTCTGGTTTGTCTCAGCTAAAGAGATGATTCATATCAAAAATATTCACTTTTGGTTAAAGAATCCTCTTGCTCCACATTCCCAAAAGGTTTGCTGTCCTCCTCCCCAAGCCTGACATCTTTAAAGTCCTGGGAATCTCTGCAGTGGTTTCAATGTCCTGGTGATCAGCTTTCTTTGTCCTCATTAGGAAGCTCCAATTTTGTGACATAAATTAATGAGGATGAGGGGACAAACAAGGTGGCATCTTACAGGTTTAGCATTCAAGATTTCCCTCCTACTTTTTATCCTCTCTTTCCATTTATGTACCCAGAGCTCTCTGGGAAGACACCCAAAGGTTCTTGGCATGGTCAGAAGTGGAGGAGCATCCCAGGGAAATACGGGAACACCTTGAGACTGGGGCAAGAACCTGCATGGAAAAACCTCCATCACCTTTAGGGAATCCCAGGATCTTCAGGAAGAGCAGGGCAGGTCAGGAGGATGAGCAGAGGGATGGAGCAGCTCTGCTGGGAGGAAAGGCTGGCACAGCTGGGATTGTTCAGCCTGGAGAGGAGAAGCTTTGGGCTGAGCTCAGGGTGGCCTTGCAGGGCCTGAAGGAGCCCCAGGAAAGATGGAGAGAGACAATTGCCAAGGGCTGAAGGGACAGCACCCAGGGAATGGCTTCCCAGGGCCAGAGGGCAGGGCTGGCTGGGATCTTGGGAATCAGGAATTGTTCCCTGGCAGGGTGGGCAGGGCTGGCACAGGGTGCCCAGAGCAGCTGTGGCTGCCCCTGGATCCCTGGCAGTGCCCAAGGCCAGGTTGGACACTGGGGCTGGGAGCAGCCTGGGACAGTGGGAGGTGTCCCTGCCAGGGCAGGGGTGGCACTGGATGATCTCCAAGGTCCCTTGCAACCCAACCCATTCCACGATTCCAGGATTCCATGGTTCCACGTTCTCAGCACCCACTATCAGAGACATTTTACAAGGGCTTGCAGTGACAGGAGAAGGAACAATGGCTTTAAACTGAAAGAGGGAAGGTTTAGACTTGGTCTTAGGAAGGAATTCTTCCCTGACACAGGGTGCCCAGAGCAGCTGTGGCTGCCCCTGGATCCCTGGAAGTGTCCAGGTTGGACACTGGGGCTGGGAGCAGCCTGGGACAGTGGGAGGTGTCCCTGCCAGGGCAGGGGTGGGATGGGATGAGCTTTAACGTCCCTTCCAACCCAAATCATCCCACGAATCTCTGAAGGCAAAATTTGGGCCCGTGATTTTCCCCAAAATGCTCTAAATATTGGTGCCACTGGTATTTTATAAATAAAAGTTTGGGAATAACCAGCTGAGAGCACCCCTGTGTCCCCACGGGGGGTGGATTAAAGTGACAAGGATGCCAAAGACATTTCTGAACTTGATTTTCTTGCACCACCACGAGTGCCAGAAGCCCTGGGGACCATCCAAGGTGGAGCTCCTGAGGAATGCCACTGATGCCAGCTGGAATGTCTTGTTTACCCTCTGGAATTACTCCTCCATCCCTCAGCCTCCTGAAGTTGAAAAGCAGCGCTCCCTGAAATAATTTATTTGGCCTCTCCCGTAAATTTTCTCCCTCAGCTTCAACGCAGCATTCCAAAATGAACCAAAACATCCCGGAAAAGCTCTGCCCTTATCTATCTCTTGGCTGTCTGGCTTTGGAGCAACATTTTCCATGACAGTGAGCAGCAGCAAAAAACACAACCAGAGCCTAAACAACAGCAGGGGATGGACAGACCAACACAAACAAAGGGAAATAAGATGGATTTTTATCCATAAAAAACAACTTTTTAAGCAAAGTGGGTTTTTTTTTTATTTTATCTTTGATCCCCAGCATTGTTTTCACCAAGCAGAAGGATCCTCCTCACCCTGTTCAAAATCCCCCATGAAAGCTCCAAGAAAATAGCATTTTTATTTATTTCAGCTTTTTCTTCACCCATATTTATGGTTATAAATTTGTATTTCTCACCCTTCAGGCACAAACTGTTAACTTATGTTTTCCCATAAGGAAACACCCAACAATTTTTCCTTGGAAAATCATGTTTATCTCTCTGAGAAAGCTGAATTATGAAAGCTAAAAAACCAGCTAAACTCGGTGGAGTATTTTTATTTTATTTTTTTTTCCTATTTCAAGCCTCTGACAGCATGGAAGAAAAAAATCAGATTTTTTTTTTTTTTTAATCATCCCATATAAATGAATAATATTTAATACAAATGGAGAGCACTGAGCAGTGTTTAAAGAGAAAAGGAGTCACGGTCTAACTCTTCCCAAAGAGTGGGAATGTGGCTGGGAGGGGGAGATGAGCCCCAGACACTGCTGAAACCTCTGAAGATGTCTGCAGCAACCAACACTCTCCCTAATGAGACCTCAGGATGTCTTGATGAGCTTCTCTAATTGCTCTGCATAATTGGAAGGAGCTGCAGCCCCATTTCAAAAATGTTCAGCTGCGAACTGGGGGAATGTGGCTCTAATTAAGCTGGGGAGGGGGGTGGGTTTGGTTTAGGGGGGGACTTTTGTTTTATTTTGTTTTATTTTGTTTTGTTCTGCTTTGTTTTGGTTTACAGCCTTGACTATTTAAGGACGAAATAATCAGCGGCCAGATTTATCAATTATCAGTTGCAAACGTCTCAAAATTTACTGATAATTTTCGGGTTCATCAGGAGATTAATAAAGGAACAACCAGCATTTCTTAATATTTTACTTGTTCCCACCAAATTAGCAGCTTTTCCCAAAATTCTCCCATCCAGGCAGCTCACAAATAACCAGAAATAGTTTTAAAAGCAGATAAAAAGGTAAACGTTTATGGTGGGGGGAGAGAAGGCTCTGGGGAGACCTTAGAGCCCTTCCAGGGGTTTAGGAAAAGGAGGGAGAGGGATTTTTATAGGGACAGGGAGTGACAGGACAGTGGGAATGGTTTTAAACCGAGGCAGGGCAGGGTTGGATTGGGTGTTAGGAAAAATAGGGAATTCCGTGCCTGGTGCCCCCCAGGACAGGGTTGGCTCTCCTGGCTCCCAGGGGACGTTCCTGGCTCCCAGGGGACATTCCTGGCTCCCAGGGAATGTTCCTGGCTAACAATCCTTGCCATCCACCAGAATCCCAACATCCCTTTCCACAGTGCTGCTCTCCCTCCTCATCTCCCCAACGTCCAGGCTTGTTCCAGGTGCAGAATCCATCCAGGGGTTTGTTCAGGTGTTCCCAGACCTCTGATTTTTTCTGGGACTCCCAGGGATTCAACCATCTCCCATCACCACAGAAGGCTGAGATTTGTCCATGGATTCTCCCAAATTCCACCTGGATGGATCACGAGCTCCTTGCCATAGATCCAGCTGGATTTATCACCATGCTGGGCTCATGGTGGCGAAATTCCACGATCCAGCTTTTCTCCCAGAGCTGGATTTCTCCCTCAATCTCAGCATGGTGTTTAGACTGAGATGAAAAGATGCTGCTGTTCGCTATTGACTACTGGAAAACCGTGGAATTGGGTGCTGGGAATGAATTGTGAGCAGTGGAAACCTGGAATACGATCATGGGCAAGTCAGTCCCAATATCAGACATTGCCTCCAGAATCTCCATTTCCACAAGGAACTGTGCAGAGAGTGAGGCTGCACAAGGATATTCCTGAGAGTGGAATTTTCTGGAATCACAGGGTTAAAGTTGGCAAAGCCCTCCCAGGCCAGGCAGTCCCAGCTGTGCCCCGTGCCCACCTTGTCCCCAGCCCAGAGCACTGAGTGCCACCTCCAGGGGACACCTCCAGGGCTGGGCACTGCAAAGCTCCCTGGGCAGCCCCTGCCAAGGCCTGAGCACCCTTTCCATGGGGAAATTCCTGCTGCTGGCCCAGCTGAGCCTCCCCTGGCCCAGCCTGAGGCCGTTCCCTCTCCTCCTGTCCCTGTGCCCTGGGAGCAGAGCCCGACCCCCCCGGCTGTCCCCTCCTGGCAGGGAGTTGTGCAGGATGAGTTGGAATATTGGAATATTGGATCACTGGAACCTTGGAATATTGGAATATTGGAATATTGGAACCTTGGAATACTGGAACACTGGAATATTGGAATATTGGAATATTGGAATATTGGAATATTGGAACACTGGAACCTTGGAATACTGGAACACTGGAATATTGGAATATTGGAATATTGGAACCTTGGAATACTGGAACACTGGAATATTGGAATATTGGAATATTGGAACACTGGAACCTTGGAATACTGGAACACTGGAACATTGGAATATTGGAATATTGGAACACTGGAACCTTGGAATACTGGAACACTGGAACCTTGGAATATTGGAACACTGGAATATTGGAATATTGGAACACTGGAACATTGGAATATTGAAATATTGGAACACTGGAACATTGGAATATTGGAATATTGGAATATTGGAACACTGGAACACTGGAACACTGGAATATTGGAATATTGGAATATTGGAATATTGGAACACTGGAATATTGGAACACTGGAATGTTGGAATGTTGGAACACTGGAATATTGGAATATTGGAATATTGGAACACTGGAATATTGGAACACTGGAATATTGGAACACTGGAATGTTGGAATGTTGGAACACTGGAATTTTGGAATATTGGAACACTGGAATACTGGCCCCAAACAGGTTGAGGACAGGAGTAGGAGCAAGGCAGCTTTACCACCCTGATCACCACCAGCAGCAGAGCTCTGTGGTGTTTGCCTCGTTCATTCCTTGTTTTTAATGATTTTCTTCTTTTCTTTTTTTTCCCTTTAGGAGCACAAAAGATCCGGGAGATCGAATCTGGCACTTCATCATCTCTCTTGTAATCTCCTTCCTCGAAAACGTGTTAATTTGGAAAAACAGAGAGCAGGATTAAAGGAGGATTTATGAACACACACAGACCAATAAATAAGCTCATAACCCTGCGAAAGGGCCGATGTTAAATATGTTTTACATTTGGAGGGCTATAAAACTGTTGAAGCAAGCTCTGGTGAGCCTGGTTTTAATGAAGTCTTTTCTCTCTACAAGGCAGCGTGTACCATGTGGAGAAGGTTATTTCCTCCCATTCCTGGTGGAGTCAACTCTCCCAGGGATAGCCAGGGCACTTGCTAGAGCTGTTGGTTATCCCTGTTTCCCAAAGGAATGAGAAATCCCGCGATCCAAACCATTCCCTGAGCACTGCTGGGGGCTGCCTAACAAAGTGTCAGCTGTGCAGAGTTGGGATCTCTCTGAAATAAATGGTCAGTGACAAAAATCCCAAAGGAATGAGAAATCCAGGCTGTGTTCTGTGTGGTCGTGCCCAGCAAGAACATCCAGGTTGGTTGTCCATCCCAAAAGTTTTGCTTTTCCCACTCTGGAATCCCAGCACTTCTGATCATTCCACACCTTTCAAAGTTGGTTTTCTCCTGCATCTTTTCTTCCAGCCCCCCAAGCATTCAGTGTTCCCTGTGCCTCCTGCTGTGGGATGGCTTCATCCCTGATTACTCCTCACCCCCACAGTCTGCTCATCATGGAATTCCACACTGTTTTGGGATGGAAGGGATACTAAAGAGCATCTCATTCCACACCTGGATGGGCAGGGACACCTCCCACTGTCCCAGGCTGCTCCCAGCCCCAGTGTCCAGCCTGGCCTTGGGCACTTCCAGGGATCCAGGGGCAGCCACAGCTGCTCTGGGCACCCTGTGCCAGGGCCTGCCCACCCTGCCAGGGAACAATTCCTGATTCCCAAGATCCCAGCCAGCCCTGCCCTCTGGCCCTGGGAAGCCATTCCCTGGGTGCTGTCCCTCCAGCCCTTGGCAATTGTCTCTCTCCATCTTTCCTGGGGCTCCTCCAGGCCCTGCAAGGCCACCCTGAGCTCAGCCCAAAGCTTCTCCTCTCCAGGCTGAACAATCCCAGCTGTGCCAGCCTTTCCTCCCAGCAGAGCTGCTCCATCCCTCTGCTCATCCTGCTGCCTCCTCTGGGCTCTCTCCCTGGGCTGGGATCCCAGGGCTAGGGCAGCTCTGCAGGTGGGGCTCTCACCTGAGGGGGCACAGGGACACAATCCCAATCCCTTTCCTGCTTCTCACACTTTGTTTTCCCCTTTATTTTCTCATGCCACTGTGAACTTTTCCAGACCCAGATAAAACCTCAAGAGCAGCCAAAAGCCCTCTGGCCCCACAGCTGAGCACGATGCCATTTTCTACAGTGCTCTCTCCAACTTGGAATTTCACTCCATTGGCTTCCCTGTGCCTGGGAAAACCTCCAGGCAGTAGAACAAAGGTGTGTGACTGCAGGAGAAGGGTGTTAAGCGAAGGAAAAATTGGTGACACCTCCCTTTTGTTTTCCCGGAAGGGAATCCAGAGGTGAGGTGCTCCTGACAAGCTCCTTGTCCTGAAAAGAGAGCGAGGAAGGAGCTGTAAACGGGGCTGAGTCACAAAACCCCTGAAGGACGCTTTTGAGGCAGAGCATCTCGGGTGTCATCCCTTGCCGGTGGCTCTGGAGCAGGGAATGTGGTCCTGCAGGGATGCAGAGCAGGAATTGGCTTTGAACTGGCGGGTGGCCCCTGGCAGCCCAGCCTCTCCCTCCTCCGTGTGGGCGCGGGCTTGGCAGCAGCTCCAAACTCCTCACACATCCCAGACCTGCTCCTTCCCTTTCTCCTAGAAAAGAACGTGTTTATTACCCCCTGGCATTCGCAGGAATGGCTTTGTTTCAGTGGAATTCGTGCCTTCTCCCTGACTAGAGGAATATTCCCTCCCCATCCTCAGGATTTTTCCTTTGGAGCCTTTTGACCTGGAGCCTGGGGATTTTCACACCAGGCTTCTGGATGTTACTGTCAGGTAACTACCCCAGGAAAAATCCCATGGGAAATCCACATCAGCAGTGGGTAAACTGGGGAAAAAAAAGAAAAACCAACAAACCCCCAAAAAAACCTGTCCCGAATCCACTTCAAAGGCTCTGAATTCGGACAGGGAAAGGCTGAGGAGGAAATTCCTGGTGTCCCACCCACCTCGCTGGGCAGGGGATGGACAGCCCACACATGGGGAATTATTTCCACGGTCCAGCCCCTGGGTAATTTATGAGGGCTCAAAATGCTCAGTGCTGATGTTCAAGCCCTTCTTCTCTCCTGTGCAGAGGTGGGCAGGGTAATGGAGCATTCAGTCTGGAACCCGGCTCTGTCTCGGCTCCGTGCCCAGCGCTGAGGGAGACTCCGAGCCAGGCTGATGAAAAGTGTCTGGAATCACCTCCCGGAGCTCAGGGCGACCCCAGGAGCTCCCACATCCCATCCCACCCCACTCCTGCTTCCCTGCTCACATCCAAAGGCCTGAGGATGTTTTTTTTTTGCCCCGTGGGGGTGACACAAGGAAATGATTCGGCTTCTCCCAGCCCCGGGCTGCACTTCCCAAGCTCTTGGAGGAAGACTCAGCCGTAATTAGAGGCATCTGTCAGCAGGATTTATCCCCAGGAAGGTGAGACAGCGGGGATGGTTCCTCCCCCTCCGAAGGTAAACTGCTGCTGAACTCTCAGCCCCACGTTCACCTGCCTGATGGAACATGTTTGGAATTACATAAGACCAAGGTTTGATTTCGTTGCAGGCAGACAGAGAGAGGGTTGCACACCAAACCCCTGAGACACTTTTCCAGCTGGAGAAAGGCAGGAATGGCCATTCCCAAAGCAGTCTGGAATTCCATGATGAGCAGACTGTGAGGGTGAGGAGTAATCAGGGATGAAGCCATCCCCACATGCAGGAATCTGCACTCATTTGGGAACAGCTCAGAGGGGAGAACTGGCATTTCCAGAACCTTTTTATAAAACTTGCAGAGATTTGCAAAGTCCACATCCAGATTTGCCCCAACTTAGGGAAAATATTTCTTTCCCAGTTCAGGATCATTTTTAAATTTTGGAAATGTAGGAAATAGACACTTTGGTAGTTCAGATGCTTTAAAAATTGGACTTTGCATTGATTCAGATAATTAAAGGGTCACAGAATGGTTTGGGTTGGAAGGGACCTTAAAGCTCATCTCATTCCACCCCTGCCCTGGCAGGGACACCTCCCACTGTCCCAGGCTGCTCCCAGCCCCAGTGTCCAACCTGGCCTTGGGCACTGCCAGGGATCCAGGGGCAGCCACAGCTTTAATTTTTCTAATGCTGGGAATGGATGCAACTGAATTTAGCATGTGATTTACACTGGGTTTTTTTTTTTCCAAATTCAGACACACTGACATATTTTGAATTTCTGTACAATCGCAGAATATCCTGAGCTGGAAGGGATCCACAGGGATCATCCAGCAATCCCAGCCTGGGCATCCCTGGCAGCGCTGCCCAAAGGCTCCTGGAGCTCTGGCAGCCTCGGGGCCGTGCCCATTCCCTGGGGAGCCTGGGCAGTGCCCAGCACCCTCTGGGGGAAGCACCTGGCCCTCAAATCCAACCCCAATCCCTCCTGGCACAGCTCCAGCTGCTCCCTGGGTGCTGCCCCTGTCACCAGATAAAAAAGAGACATTCAATCCACCCAGGAATTTTTTTTTTTTTTTTTTCCCACTGAGTGACAGTCACTGGCTGTGTCTGCTTTTGATGCAAACAACAAAGGAGACACAAAATCATCCTCAAACCACACACAAGTTCCTCCTTCCAAGCATTTCTTGCTGACTCCTCACCAGTCCCAGTCCCCCAAATAAACACCCAAGGGGTCTCAATCCTCCTGGTTTTTCCATGTGCTTCTCCACTCTTCCCTCTCCACAGGGAAATGCTGAGAGTTGCACAATATTTGGTTTTCAACCTGCTTTGGGCTGGATTTTCTCCTCTGCAAAACTCACAGACTTCTCAGCTCCCACCTGGAGTGCTCTGCACCAGCCTGGTGTCCCCAGCACGAGAAGGACATGGAAATGTTGGGAAAAGTTCAGAGGAGGCCACAAAGCTCCTCAGGGGACTGAAGCACCTCCCCTATGGAGATAGGAGGGAAGAGCTGGGAATGTTCAGCCTGGAAAAAAGGACTTTGTGTGGAGACCTCCCAGTGAATTCCAGGGTATGAAGGGGCTACAGGGAATGTGGAAAGGGACTTTTCGTCAGGAATTGGAGGGACAGGAAAAGGAGGAATGGCTTCAAACGGAAAGAGGAAAGGTTAGATGGGATTTTGGGAATCAGGAATTGTTCCCTGGCAGGGTGGGAAGGCCCTGGAATGAAATTCCCAGAGCAGCTGTGGCTGCCCCTGGATCCCTGGCAGTGCCCAAGGCCAGGTTGGACACTGGGGCTGGGAGTAGCCTGGGACAGTGGGAGGTGTCCCTGCCATGGCAGGGGTGGCACTGGGTGGGCTTTGAGTTCCCTTCCATCCTAAACCATTCTGGAATTCCGTGATTGATGCATCTGGGCTTTGTGGAAACATTTATTTATTCCTACCTACCATTTTCTTCTGGTAGGAAGACAAAACTTGTTTCCTCCACCTGAACCTTTCCAGGCTTGCTGGGTGTCCTTCAGCTCTTCATTTATTTCTCCATGCTCCCATCCCTGCAATGAAGGGATGATCATTCCCACCCTTTCTCTGAAGCCACTTATCAATGATTTATATAAAACCCACCACTTCCCAGGTCCTTGGGAAAACAATTTCTTTAAATTACTCAACACAACAGCAAAAATATCCTTAAGAAGGCACTAAAAACCTTAAACAATGCCACATTTTTTCTCAATGTATGGGAAAGATTTAACTAATAAACAAACTTTCCCTGGTGCTTTAACTAGCTGGAAAAACACGTGGGATTTTTCCTAATTTCCACTTCACCCTGATTTGGCTCTGCCTAAAGCTGTGCCCCCGTTGGGAGCAGGACATTAAAGTTGTGTTCACAGGAGAGATCTGGGAAGGAAGGATTGGGGAAGTCAGTGAATGTTGCATTCCTTCAGAATCACAAATTTTGGGTGAAACTGGGGAGTTTTAAACATGAAAATGTTAAGTTTACACTACTTTCCACTGCCTTTTTAATTATTATTTGTTTTGGGATGAGGTCTTGATCTTTTTAAAATTGTGGGAAAACTTCAAAAAGGAGATTGAGGGGCTGGAGAGTGTCCAGAGATGGGAATGGAAATGAGAAAAAAGCTGGAAACGAATCCTGGGAGGAGCAGCTGAACTGGGGGTGCTCAGCCTGGAGCAAAGGAGGCTGAGGGGGGACCTTGTGGCTCTGCACAGCTCCCTGCCAGGAGGGGCAGGGAAAGGAGGAGAGGAAATGGCCTCAAATTGCACCAGGGCAGGCTCAGCTTGGAGATTGGGAAAGGAAATTTCCCTGGCAGAGTGGTCAGGCCTTGGGATGAGCTGCCCAGGGAGGTTTGGAGTCCCTGGAATTGTCCCAGAGGAGTCTGGATGTGGCCCTTGGGAACAGGGTTTGGCTGCTGCTGGTGCTGCTGGGGTGGCACTGGGTGACCCTGAGGGGCTCTTCCCACCTCGGTGATCCCATGGAATAAAAGCCAAAGGCTCCTGCACACCCACCAAACATTCAGGGGCCACAACTCACAATTCATCTGCTCCCAGGCTGGACACCTTGAGGGCTGTGAGGAGTCTCCAGGATGGTCCCTCCCATCCAAAGGTCAGGTTCCTGCAAAGCCAAAGGGATGAGCTGGAGTTGAGGTGAGCTTTAGAGTGACAGTCTGGGTGTGGCCCTTGGGGACAGGGTTTGGGTGATGCTGCTGCTGCTGGGGTGGCACTGGGTGATCCTGAGGGGTTCTTCCCACCTGGATAATTCTGGAATTCTGTGACTGGCACAGATGGCTGGTGACCCCCCTACTTTTCCTGCAGTACCAGGGTGACCTGAGCAGGAGATGTTTGACCCAGTTTGCTTTTCAAACAGCCCAGGCTGGCACCTTCCAACAACCAAACATTCCAGATGTTGCTGTCCCCAGACCTGCTAAACCCCAGCTGTTCCTCTCCGTGCTCCCTGTGGCTCCCAATCCAGCAGAATTCCCTTCAGGAAGGTGGAATTTGGGGGGTGCTGCCATCACCCAGAACCTCCCAGGGCCTGCCCAGCTCCAGCAGGACCCAAACCCCTCACCCCACCCCGGAGCAAGCCGGAGTTGGAGATTCCCGACACGTCTGAGCTCTGCCTGCCACCTATTGGTGTTAAAACTCCTGAGCCCGCATTCCCGTTCCTATTCCCGGCTTTTTTTAGGCCAACAACTGTACCAGGGTGCAGGTGACACCGTCTTTTGGCCAGGGTCACCCAGAAATGCCTCCTGTGGCCACGCCTGGCTCGTCCCTGGTCTGTGAGAGGGCAAGAAAAGCTGGGAATTGTGTCCTGAAAGGGTGGGTTTGTTTTTTCCAGAGGTTTTATTTTTCCATGGCAAGGCAAACATGTGTTCCCAAAGCTGAGATTTGTGATCTTAAAATTCCCAGGGACATGAAAGGCTGGGAACTTTATTTGTTTTACTGAATTGCTTTGTGACAGAGAGTGAAATCTTACTGGTGACTCCTCCCAGAAAGGCGGAATCCAGAGGGAGATGAATCAGCACCACTGCACAGGAATTGGCATTTTAGCTCCTGGGGCACTGATTCCACACCACAAGGTGATAAAATCGTGGAATTCCAGAGAGATTTGGGTTGGAAGGGACCTTGAAGCCCACCCAGTGGCACCCCTGCCCTGGCAGGGACACCTCCCACTGTCCCAGGCTGCTCCCAGCCCCAGTGTCCAGCCTGGCCTTGGGCACTGCCAGGGATCCAGGGGCAGCCACAGCTGCTCTGGGCACCCTGTGCCAGGGCCTGCCCACCCTGCCAGGGAACAATTCCTGATTCCCAAGCTCCCAGCCAGCCCTGCCCTGGGCACTGGGAAGCCATTCCCTGGCTCCTGTGATGCCTTGGGAAGGTTCACCTGGAACAGAGACTGGACAGAGCTCAGAGAATAAAGCAGAGATTTATTAAAAGGTATTTAAAGACACACCTTGGGCAGGACAAGAGCCTGACCAGGGCTACACCCAAATGGACTCAAAATGAGCACAAAATGGACACAAAATGGACACACAATGGACACAAAATGGACACAAAATGGACCCCTGATCACCAGGTCTCACACTTGGATCAGTTCTGGTCCATTTGCACATTGGGGTTGAATTGTCCAGTTCCAGCTGCAGGTTCTGCAGTCCCACCCTTCTTGTTTTCTCTCTGCAGCCACCCTTGTTTGTGCTCTGGGGCCTGAACACTTGTCCCAGCTGTGCTTGGGGTGCAGCAGGAGCAGGATTTGTTTTGTGTCCCTGCTCTGTGCAGAGCTGAGTGACCCTGAGTGTGAGGCTGAGAGCTGCAGCCCTGGGCAGCACAGAACCTGAAAAACATCAAAGATAAAACTGAAGGCATCACTGTCCCTCTGTCCCTTGTCCCCAGTCCCTCTGCAGCTCTCCTGGAGCCCCTTCAGGCCCTGCCAGGAGCTCTGAGCTCTCCCTGGAGCTTCTCCTCTCCAGCTGAGCACCCCCAACTGCCTCAATAACCAACTTATCTTCCAAACAACTCCTCAGGATTACCCAAAATGGGGCAGGGAACTGAATTTTATGAAACTTACGGAACAAATCCCAATTTAAGATGGGGAAGGATCAGCAGTCCAGTGCTCCAGGCTTGCATTCCCTGTTTTTAGCAAACCTTGGGGTGGCTTAAAAGGGAGTCAGGGGTGGAAAGATTCAACCCAGGTGTGTAAATTTGGGGTTGATTTTTGGGATTCCCCTGAGATTCCAGAAGGATGAGGAACCCCTGTTCCTCCCCAAATCCGTGGGGGAGAAGAGGGAAAGGAAGGTCTCATCCAAAGGCCAGGGATGATTCCTAAAGGAATATATTTATTCACATTTATTTTTCAGTATTAATAATGGCTATTGTTGTTTCAATCGTCAAGATTTAAGAGGGTAACACAGAAGGTTTTATTTCACGTGGATTTTAACAGAGTGAGGTAAACTCAATATTTAGAGGTTTAGACAACACCACAATCCTTCTTGTATTTAAAAAAAAATCCAACCAAAACAACCGAAAATAAAACAAAATGCTTTCCAAGATCCACCCCCACCTAAACCAGTGGGAGCCTGATCCATGTGGCCTAAACTGGTGTTCCCATCACTGGAGAAAATTCAACATTTTATTGTCCCCTCACAACTCTCAGAGGCCTCAATCAGAGTCTGATTCTGCCCTTAGTTCTCCTCATTTGGAATAAATCTCCCACTGAACTCCATAAAAACCCTGGAATTAAACCCTGTGCTCAGTGTGGCACCAGCAAGAAACGATATCCAAATATTCCTTTAGTTTTTGTGGGCAGAAAGAGAGGAAATCATTGCTCCATTTTTATTAATCACTGATAGCCATTATTATTAACACTGAAAAATATTAATTTTCCACGGATTTTGTTTTTATTTTTGGTTGGTTTTGTTGTTTACATTAGATTTTTTTTTTAATTCAGGAAGGATTCTGATGTTGTTTAAACCTCTGAATATTGAGTTTGCTGTGCCTGACCCTTTTGAGATCCAAGTGAAATAAAACCTTGTGGTGTTCTCTTCAATCTGGAACATTAAAACAATAAAATGAATTTAAACCAACAAAACCAAAACCCAGAAACAATCAACCAAAGAAGCAAAACCAAACCCCAGTTTATTTGTGACCTAAACACAGAGCTGGACTAAAAAGTTTTTATTTTCTCAAGTTTTGAACGCTTCTGTGGGTACAAAATCAAATTTCCAAGTGGAACAAGACTAAAAGTGCCTGAAATGCTGGATTTAGGGTTAATAATTAATTTTCACTTTTTTTTTTGAATGTGGTTTTGCTCGGTCAGGACCTCCATCAATTATTTTCAAGCCCTTCTGGTGACCCAGAACTCCCCAAACACTGTTTCTCAAAGGAAGCAGGACTGGTGCTCCTGAAATTTATCATTTCCTGAGACTTTCTTATGAGTTTCACCTCTGCTGGCCTCTCCACTTCCAGAAATTCCAAGTTCCTCCTGAAACTGCTGCAGTGACTCAGCTCCAGCAGAGCACAGGAGTTTTTTCCCAAAAAATCTGGTTAGGAAAAAGCAACCTGAGCTGGTGGATGTCCAGTTGGTATTTTCCACTTGGTATTTTATATTTTATATTTTTTATTTTATATTTTTATTTTATATTTTGTTTTTTTTATATTTTATAATTTATATTTTATATTTATTTTATATCTTATATATTTTATATATATATTATATATATTTTGTATTTTATATTTTATATTTTATATTTTATATTATACATATTTTATATTTTATATATGTCCACTCGGTATTTTCATCCAGAATCTTCCAGCTAGGAAACAATAAGCAAATAATAATTATTTAATGAAAAGTTTAAGCCCCATTCCCATTGAAAAGTGACTTGGACTTGTTGAGCTCAGGGATGTGTTTGGCTCATTACGGACTGATAATCTTTGATTTTATGCAAATCTTATGCAAATTTTAGGACACAAAAAGAAACCCAGGCGTATGAGCTTGCTGGCAATTCCAATTCCTGGAAATCCCTATTTAGTGCCATCAAATCACCATCCCTGGGGGTGGTCAAAGAACCCATTTTTTAATTGATTGTTCCAAAATTAGCCTTGATCTTGGGGATCTCTTCCAGCCTGAATTATTCCCTGATTCTGCTGTAAAAAATCAGCACAAAACTGATTTTACCTCTTCGAGCAGCCAGCGTTTGAATCCAAAGTCACCCCAGAGCTCCTCTCTCTCTCTGCACTAATTGATCTCTTAATTGGCTCAGTCAACACAGCATCTGCATCACACCAGCAGCACTAATTGCTACAAGATCCCGGTGAAATGTTGAGCACTCCACAGGCAGGGGATGTGGAACGTGGATGCTCTGAATTGATTCCAAACAGGGCCTGAGCCAGGGGGTTGATTTTTGGGATTCCCCCGAGGTTCCAGAAGGATGAGGAACCCCTGTTCTTCCCCAAATCCCGTGTGGGAGAAGAGGGAAAGGAAGGTCTCATCCAAAGGCCAGGGATGATTCCTAAAGGAATATATTAATTTATATTTATTTTTCAGTATTAATGATGGCTATTGTTGTTTTAATCGTCAAGATTTAAGAGGGTAACACAGAAGGTTTTATTTCACGTGGATTTTAACAGAGTGAGGTAAACTCAATATTTAGAGGTTTAGACAACACCTGAATCCTTGTTGTATTTAAAAAAAAAATCCAACCAAAACAACCTAAAATTAAAAAAAAAAAACCCAAACCCATGGAAAATTAATATTTTTCAGTGTTAATAATAATGGCTATCAGTGATTAATAAAAATGGAGCAATGATTTCCTCTCTTTCTGCCCACAAAAACTAAAGGAATATTTGGATATCGTTTCTTGCTGGTGCCACACTGAGCACAGGGTTTAATTCCAGGGGTTTTATGGAGTTCAGTGGGAGATTTATTCCAAATGAGGAGAACTAAGGGCAGAATCAGACTCTGATTGAGGCCTCTGAGAGTTGTGAGGGGACAATAAAATGTTGAATTTTCTCCAGTGATGGGAACACCAGTTTAGGCCACATGGATCAGGCTCCCACTTGTTTAGGGGGGAGAATCTTGGAAAGCATTTTGTTTTATTTTTGGTTGTTTTGGTTGGATTTTTTTTTAAATACAACAAGGATTCTGGTGTTATCTAAACCTCTAAATATTGAGTTTACCTCACTCTGTTAAAATCCACGTGAAATAAAACCTTCTGTGTTACCCTCTTAAATCTTGACGATTGAAACAACAATAGCCATTACTAATACTGAAAAATAAATGTGAATAAATATATTCCTTTAGGAATCATCCCTGGCCTTTGGATGAGACCTTCCTTTCCCTCTTCTCCCCCACGGATTTGGGGAGGAACAGGGGTTCCTCATCCTTCTGGAATCTCAGGGGAATCCCAAAATCAACCCCAAATTTACACACCTGGGTTGAATCTTTCCACCCCTGACTCCCTTTTAAGCCACCCCAAGGTTTGCTAAAAACACGGAATGCAAGCCTGGAGCACTGGACTGCTGATCCTTCCCCATCTTAAATTGGGATTTGTTCCGTAACTTTCTTGGAATTCAGTTCCCTGCCCCATTTTGGGTAATCCTGAGGAGTTGTTTGGAAGATAAGTTGGTTCTTGAGGCAGTTGGGGGTGCTCAGCTGGAGAGGAGAAGCTCCAGGGAGAGCTCAGAGCCCCTGGCAGGGCCTGAAGGGGCTCCAGGAGAGCTGCAGAGGGACTGGGGACAAGGGACAGAGGGACAGGAGCCAGGGAATGGCTTCCCAGTGCCCAGGGCAGGGCTGGCTGGGATCTTGGGAATCAGGAATTGTTCCCTGGCAGGGTGGGCAGGCCCTGGCACAGGGTGCCCAGAGCAGCTGTGGCTGCCCCTGGATCCCTGGCAGTGCCCAAGGCCAGGCTGGACACTGGGGCTGGGAGCAGCCTGGGACAGTGGGAGGTGTCCCTGCCCATCCAGGGGTGGCACTGGGTGATCTCCAAGGTCCCTCCCAGCCCAAACCATTCCATGATTCCAGGATTCCATGGTTCCACGTTCTCAGCACCCACTATCAGAGACGTTTTACAAGGTCTTGCAGTGACAGGACAAGGAACAATGGCT
Organism: Phylloscopus collybita; assembly: GCA_027886175.1. Lineage (NCBI taxonomy): Eukaryota > Metazoa > Chordata > Aves > Passeriformes > Phylloscopidae > Phylloscopus > Phylloscopus collybita. The sequence continues at coordinate 61,119,137 of JAJNNQ010000006.1, read as the reverse complement.
TTAAACTGAAAGAGGGAAGGTTTAGACTTGGTCTTAGGAAGGAATTCTTCCCTGGCACAGATTTCCCAGAGAAGCTTTGGCTGCCTCTGGATCCCTGGAAGTGTCCAGGTTGGACACTGGGGCTGGGAGCAGCCTGGGACAGTGGGAGGTGTCCCTGCCCATCCAGGGGTGGCACTGGATGGGCTTTGAGGTCCCTCTCAACCCAAACCATTTCTAAACTCATTTAAGACCTGGCTTCACCTCTTTCAAAGCTACATGGGATGAAAAATTGCTCAAACTCCAACAAAGAAACATCCATTTTCCAGGAGTACATGGAAAATAAGTAGCTTTGCACAGTTGAAAATACAAAGACCCGGCTCAGAAGGGATATTTTGACATATTCTGGTTTTCTAAACGTGCTCCAAGAATTTTATTTTCATTCCAGTATGAACTCAAAATACACTGAAAATGTTAAAACCTTGAAGAACTGCCCCAAAATGAAGTTCTACCGTGAGGTCAGACTGAGTTTGGTCTGCAGAACATGGAACAGCTGGGCAAAGGTTTTACTCTGAGAAAACACACATTTCCTATCAATTTTGTGGATAAAGTTTTCCTAAATTTAACAGCTCACAGTCAGAATTCAGTGGATAATTTGATAAGCCTGTTCCTGGAAATCAAATTTCCAGCATTAGATCCTTGACCTGGTGTTGGGATGAGAGCTTGGCCCTAATCAAGAGGAATAAGAAATGAAGGAAACAGAAAATGTTGGAAGTTCTATTCAGCCTGGAGGAAAGAGCAAACTGAGTCAAATCTGCAGCAGTTCTGATGATTTAAATGTGATTTTTAGAGCACCAAAATCACCACAAGTCAGATCTGAGTGAGATTTCTGGTGATAAAAATCATGCCTTTGCTGGCAGGGGAAGGAAACTCTGAGGGTGAGGAATTTTCACTGCAATTCCTCCAGAACATCCCAGGATTTTATGAATGGGACACTGAAAGAGGGACAGCTCTGATCTCTGTTCCTGGCACAGGAAAAGCACCCTGGGAGAGGTTGGAGCTGTGCCAGGAGGGATTGGGGTTGGATTGGAGGGCCAGGTGCTTCCCCCAGAGGGTGCTGGCACTGCCCAGGCTCCCCAGGGAATGGGCACGGCCCCGAGGCTGCCAGAGCTCCAGGAGCCTTTGGGCACCCAGGGATGTCCAGGCTGGGATTGCTGGGGGCTCTGGGCAGGGACAGGGGTGGGACTGGATGGTCCCTGTGGGTCCCTTCCAGCTCAGGATATTCCATCATTCCATGATATCCCAGGCTGAGAGAGGTGGGATGGCTCAGCCCCAAGTAGGGAAATTTGGGGACAATCTGGTTTTGACACAGGAGAGTAAAGAAATCCCAATGAGAGGAGGAGGACAGAAAGGCAATGAACAGAAATACAAGGGATTTGCTTTTCCTGTGGGTTCCCAACCCTAGAATTACCCCAAAACGGGGTTTGAATGAGATGATCCCCAGTCATCAAATCCCATCAGCAATTCCTTGAAAACTCATTTGGAAAACAGAGGGGAAATGGACTAAAATGAACTCTGAGCAAACCAAGAGACGTGTTGCACCCTAAAATCTTGAATTTTGTGTCAGCTGAGGGATACATGTGGTAGATACAGGAGCTCTGAGCTTTCACCTGTGTCATGGAAAATCATTTATCACTGCAGAAAAAAACAAGAGTGAGCTATGAATCAGGCTGAGGAAAGAACAGGAAATCTCAAACCCCTGCAGTTAAAATCAGTTTGCCAGTGCAAATGCTCTGGACAGAAAATGGGCAGCACATCTCGTGTGTGTAATGCCATCCCAGCCCTCTCCCAGTCCTAGGCTTTAAAGCAATTAAAATCCTCATTCCCAGGAGCATCCCAGAGGAGTTTCCATGGAATTACAGAGCAGGGGGAGGGTGGGCAGGGTACCACAGATACCCACCACCCATTAGGCATAATGTTAATTGTGCTCTGGGTATTGGAGAGCATTAAAATCTGACAGAAAATTCGCAGCAAATGCCATTCTCAGGAATTTTAGCTTTTATGCTCGGAGGAACAGAACACTCTAAATGATGGAATAAAGGCCTTGGTTTCATGAAAAAGAAAAACAAAAAAACCCAAAAGCTGATGCTATGATGAATGTCTCTTCTTTCCAGGACTCCAGCTGGAAACTTGTGGCTTCTTCTCTAAATTTTTTGCCCAGTTTCCATCTCTTCCCAATGGCATGAGGGAAGGAATCCAGGTGCTCTGCTCTGACTGGGATCAAGGTGATCTCAGGCTCACCAGGGCTGTCCTCAGGGTGGTTTTTCATGCTATTTTACACCAGTGGGAAATTCAATCTTTTGTTCCATGGAACATCAGAGTAGATCTGTCTTTTAAAGGATTTTTAAAGGATTTTAAAAGCATTTTTAAAAGCATTTTTAAAGCATTTTAAAAGGATTTTAAAAGGATTTAAAAAGGATTTTTTTAAAGGATTTTTAAAGGATTTTAAAAGGACTTTTCTGTTTCTCCTGGGATTCTGCATCATGGTGTTATTTTGGGCTCCTCCATGGTAGCCCCTTCCAGCCTGTCCTGCTCAAAATCAGCTTTTCTAATGCCAGTGGGATCATCAAAGGCAGTGGAGTGACATCCATCCATACCTGGAATTTTCAGGAAACACACAAAATCCTGCAGCTGAAAAGTATTTCTGCACAAACCCAGAAACAGCAGACGCACAGGGAAGATCCCATAAAGGTTCATAACTCTAGAGGGTCAAATCATAATAAAAAGTAGGGCTGGATCCTATTCTTTCCTTATTCAGGAGTATCACTGAGTCCTGAGAAGAACCAGCCCAAAAACCGATCAGCATGAAGTTGTTCCTCTCCCTGTTGCAAAATGTCTCTCAAAAACCCCACATCTTTAAAAGAGATTTTTGTCTCTGCGCTCCGCTTGAATTATTCATGCGAAATCAATCCCTGAAATATCTGCAACCATTCCGTGGTACGAGGCTCTGGTCAATTTACAAATTATTTTTAGGCCAAATGTGCAGCAAAAAAATTCTTCCCAGCTAATTGCAAAATGGAGTTGGGCTTGGCCTGGTTTGAACCCAGTTGCTCGGGCTGCTCCTCTGCATTAGCTAAGCCGAGGTTAAGAGAGGAGAGGGGTGGGATTGGTGCAGCAATTTACCCCACCCTGGGCCTTCTCCTGGCTGTGGAACAGCAGGAGAACTCAGCAGGCAGAAAAAACTGCTGCAGGTCTTCTCAAAAGAGTGGTCAAAAGGTCAAAATTCAGGTTTTTGGGGTTTTTTTTTAACCTCAGGAATTGAGAGGCAGATTTGGACCATGCAGGTGAAGGAAGAGATCAGGGTGAGAACTGGAATGGGAAGGAGAAGGAAGAGAATGAAGATGGAGAGAGGGTATTTACAAGAGGTTGTAGTGGGGGGAATTGTTCCAAACTTCCAGAGGGCAGGGCTGGCTGGGATCTTGGGCAGGAATTCCTCCCTGGCAGGGTGGGCAGGTCCTGGCACAGGGTGCCCAGAGCAGCTGCTCCATCCCTGGGAGTGTTCCAGGTCAGGCTGTATGGGGCTTGGAGCAACCTGGGATAGTGGAAGGTGTCCCTGCTCACCAAAGGGGGATTGAAATGAGATTTACAATCCCTTCCAATCTGAGAGCAGAAAAATTCCCTCAAAAGCCAACATTTTTGCCTTTTTTTGCATGACTCACGTCCATAAATATGGAATTCCCTGTAATAGCCCTGTGCTGCTGTGTGGGAGGGACAGACTCACCAGGATGGCCCAAACCACCTGGAATGAGTCGTGATTTGATTAAAAAGATAATAAAAATCCAAGAACTCCCGTGAAGGAAGCCATTTGAACATTTCCTTTAAAGAACAGTGTCAGCTTTTGGCTAGAGCCTTCAAAAAGCGGGATAAGAAGTGGGAAAATGGGATTGCTCACCATAGCAAGGGGACATAAAACTGATGTTAAAGTTCATTTGAAAATGATATAAAGAAAAAAAAAAAAAAAAGCCTGGATCAGCAGTGCTGTTTAAACCTGTTCCTAAAAAATTTCAGTGGTGGAGAATCAGCTCACCTCAGAAATTTATGGGAGCTCTTCCTGGGTGTGAGGAGAATTCCCTGACTCTTCTCCTTGGTGCAAGTACTGATAGGTCTGGCCTAAAATCCTTTGATGGTTCAAACCCCAAAGGATTGGGACTGAGGCCTAAAATCTAATCCACCTCAGCCAGGACTTCACCTCTGGAAGGGTTTCTGCACTGGGCAATTATCAGATAATGTAGAACAGCTAAAGCTTCTTCTCAACTGACATCTGCTAGGTGATATTCACCTGCCTGGAGTGCTAATTACGGGGTAAAGTGAAAAACAGAAAGCCAATGAAAGCACAGACCCTCATTCAAGCCACACAGGGCTTTGCTTGGTTTCCCAAGGTCAAAACTCAAGCTCCTGAGGTTTTCACAAAGCCCAGCTCTCCCAAGTTACCCATTACAGGCCTGGGGAAGGGAAAGGAAAAGGGAAAACCCAGACTTTTATCTAAGCCACGGCTCTGGAAAAGCTTCAGAGGAGGTGAAAGCCGCCTGTGACCCCACAGGGGTCACCCCAAACCTCAGCCCCGCCGCCTCTCCGCCCTGGCAGGCTTCCCCTGCAGCAAAGCCCCAAAGGGGATCGTGGCAATTTGGAAGGCTGAGCACGACCCAAAAAAACATGAGCTAATTTCCACGGAGGAGCAGCGTGAAATGGGCCCGTGACTTCCAATAAAGCGGCGTCTCCGCGCCGACTTCTGAGAAGTGCGGAACTCTTTATGGGCGTTTTAGCAGAGGCTGGTGCTTGTAAGTGATCTCCCTGCCCAGCCTCTAGAATCCACTTACGGCACTAATTGTTTCCACAGAAAGTGATTTTTAATGCACCGAGGTCCTCTCATTTCCCCCCCCTCCCTCCCTCCCCTCCCTTCTTTTCCCTCTCTCAGAGCCACCCCAGGCCTCAGACTGAGGCCTGCAGTCACCGGCGGCCTGGTGCTTTCCACAAATAAATAAAACAAAATAGCGAAGAACCACAGGGAGAATTTAAAATTCTTTACCGTTTCCCCCCCCCCCCTGCTTTTTTGGCTTGTGGAAGTGTCACAGTGATCATCTATCACATTTGAGAATTTAACCAGAAAGAGAAGCTGATCTCAGAGCAGTTTTAATGCCGATCGCAGAACAAAGAGATCAAAGTTACTCCAGATCTACAAAACAAAGACATTTGAGCCATATATCTTTTTCCAATTAACTGTTTAAAGAAGGAGGATTTCTTCTAGCCCAGGGTTAGGTCACCAGGATATTATTCCTGACAGCACAGGCTTGAGGAAATTACTTTGGTGAAGTTTGCAATTGAAGCTGAATCACCTGCACATCTTTTAAAGTTCCAACCATGACATTTGCTTGATTTTGCTCCTGTTATTGTTGCTCTTATTTAAAACTGGCTTTATGGACTCCACTCAACTATCCCAGGTTGCTCCAAGCCCTTTCCAAGCTGACCTTGGACACTTCCAGGCACAGGGAGTGCAAAACTTCCCACTGAACAAGGGAGACAATTCTTCACTGATCTCCCTACCAAGAGTGCCTTTTGAAAATCCCCTTTGCCACAGCCAAAACCAGAGCATTTTTGGCTCCCCCTACAACTGACTGGGAACCCCAAGAGTTCAGTGCCTCCAGTGCCCAGCCTTCCCTCATTCCTAAATAGTTAATCCTGCTCTGAAAGCAGCAGGAATTTTATTCCCCACTTCCCAGGGAATGGCTGAGCCCTGATTTTACAGAATCCAAAGCTGAAACTCAACCTCTGAGCAAACACTTGAGATATTTAAGCAAAAGCTCCCAAAAAACACGATGCCAGCAGAGCTGAGGTTGTGCCAAGGCCAAGCTTTTATTTTTCTCAGGAAGCAGCTTCATTTCTGCACGTGCTTTCCAGGCAGGATCCCTCCAAAGTTTGCTCACTCACCAGCTTTGACACCTGCACAAAGCAGCTGTCAGCAAAAATGTGCTCTGAGCCCACTTCAGGTTTAAAAAAGTGCTCCAAAAAGTGTGTGACAGGGAGCCAGGGGGGAAAATGCCAGAATGATGGAATGGTTTGGGTTGGGAGGGATCTTAAAGTGCCACCCCTGCCATGGCAGGGACACCTCCCACTGTCCCAGGCTGCTCCCAGCCCCAGTGTCCAGCCTGGCCTTGGGCATTGCCAGGGATCCAGGGGCAGCCACAGCTGCTCTGGGAATTTTCTTCCAGGGCCTTCCCACCTTCCCAACATCCCATCTAACTCTGCTTTCCTTCAGTTTAAGGCCATTCCCACTTTTCCTGTCACTCCATGCCTTGTCTCCAGTCCCTCTCCAGCCTTCCTTTATGTGTCCCTTTCAGTACTGGAATGGTATCAGGGATTGGACAATCACACTCCTTGGAAAACACTGCCTTGCAAAAGCAGCAAAAGTGGCTTTTTCTGGGCTGCAAGAGAAGGTTTCAAATGCCTGCCAAGGGATTGCAGTGTCACCACCTCCCCATGAGATGATTGGGAATTTCACAGCAATTGATACTTGCCATCAAGTCCCAGCACCTTTTCCAGGATCAGCACAAAAGAAAGGCACCTGGAAAAGCCTTGAAAATGTGTGACAACAATCTTACTGCTCCACCAGGAAAATATAATCAGAAAAAAATAAAACCCTAGCATTTATTAATTCTGGTTTTAGGGAAAAAATCGGAGGGATTTTTTCACTCTGACTCCTAACGTTGGAATGCTTTGGGCTGAACACGCCAGAATTGGTTTGTTCAGAGGAATTTGGTCATCCCTGAGGAAAATGCTTGATTTCCCTGCTTAATTCCCCGAAATGCTCTCTTTAGCCTGGAAATTCAACCCTCAGTGCTTGCTCAGCAGATTCCTCTTGCTGTTCTTGCCTGCTGCTTTCTCTTCACCACCAGCGCTTCCTTTTCCCCCTGCCTGCTTTCCCTGGGTCACAAAAGCCAGGCTGGACACTGGGGAATTCCGGGCACTCAGGGCTGTGCCACCACTGCTGGGGACAGTCACAGCAGAGTGGGCAAAGTTGAAACCATTTGGAAGACACAAAAGATGCCTACAACTCGTCAGTGCCCAGTTGGAATTAATGAGGAGGAAAGGAATTAGTGAATTAAGGGACATAAGGGCTCTGTTTGTAGTTCCCAGTTCTTTTCCCTTGGCTTTGTGCAAACCCCCAAAAGCCTTGATCATTGGGCATTGAGTGGTTTTAGTCAAAAGTCTTGGAGTTCTCTCTGAGATCACTTCTCCTGGGCTTCCTCTTTGATCCCTCAGTGGAGAGACACGAAGTGCTGGCCGAGAAAAGAAGGGATGAATTCAATCCCCCGAGGTGACAAATTGGGAAGGTTTCACTTCCAGCACATTAAAGCCTCTGCTGGACGACACAGAAGCTTTCCAAGCACGTGAGATTCCCACAGGAGCTGTGTGGTCACCACAGGGCACAAAGAAGTTGAAACATTTTGTGCCTCAGAGTGGGAGGAGACGGAAAACCACCCTGCAAGATTCCATGAAGAGTTTGACTTCCAATTCCACGCTTCACTCTGACACATTGGACAGCCAGGCTCAGGGATCTTCAGAGGTTGTGGATTTCCCATCCCTGGGAGTGTCCAAGGCCAGGCTGGATAGGGTTTGGAGCAGCCTGGGACAGTGGGAGGTGTCCCTGCCCAGGGCAGGGGTGGCACTGGATGATCCTTAAGGTCCCTTCCAACCTGAAGTGTTCTGGAATTCCATGATCCCACGAAGGGAGATAAGGGAGTGACTTCCTCTTCAAAGTTAATAAATGAGAAGTTCATTTACTTTGAGATGTTTCACTTTTTTTTTTTTTTTTAAGGTTTCTTCCAACCCAAACCATTCTGGGATTCCTTGAAGGGTTTTCCTCTCTCCCCTGGGGAAGCTGTGCTTGCCCAGGCTGGCAGAGGGGCTGCACTGGGATTTTTTGAGGATGTTCTGTTGCTCCCAATGCAAGGACTGGTGAAAAAGGAGAAACACTCAGGGATCTTCAGGATCCTCAGAGGTTGTGGATTTCCCATCCCTGGAAGTGTCCAAGACCAGCTTGGACAGGGTTTGGAGCAGCCTGGGACAGTGGAAGGGGTGGCACTGGATGATCCTTAAGGTCTCTTCCAACCTGAAGTGTTCTGGAATTCCATGATCCCACGAAGGGAGATAAGGGAGTGACTCCCTCTTCAAATTCAATAAACTAGAAATTCATTTACTTTCAGATGTTTCACTTTTTTTTTTTTTTTTAAGGTTTCTTCCAACCCAAACCACTCTGGAACTCCTTGAAGGGTTTTCTTCTCTCCCCTGGGGAAGCTGTGCTTGCCCAGGCTGGCAGAGGGGCTGCATTGGGGTGGGGTTTTTTTGTTTGTTTGGGGGTTTTTGGGTTTTTTGTTTGTTTGTTTGTTTTTGTTTTTTTTGGTTTTTTTGGGGTTTTTTTGTTGTTTTTTTTTTGTTTTGTTTTGTTTTGTTTTTTTTTGTTTTGTTTTGTTTTGTTTTTTTTTTTTTTTTGAATGATCTGTTGCTCCCAATGCAAGGACAGGAGGAAAAGGAGAAACGGGGGAAAGGACCTCCCCAGCACAACCCAACCTTTCAGCCCCTTCTGTTTCCTGCTCCTGCCTCTGCCAAAGTTTCTGCTTCTGTGAGGAAAAAAGAGAAACAAACCCCACTGTGCTGCAGTGATTAGGATACTTATTAGGGTAATAATTAGGATAATCCCTCTCCCTGGTGCTGCTGGGATGTGTTTTCCAGCCACGCTGCAAATCTCCCTCTTGTCAGGGAGATATCCCTACACAAATCCCCTTTTTTATCCCTACACAAATCCCTTTTCAGGCAGATAAACCCAGAGTGTCAGAGCTCAGCCCCAAGCACGGCAGGGGACAGAGCTGAGGAGAGTAAGTGTGGAAAGGTTAAAGGAGATTTCCTTTGCCTCAAAGAGGCCTGGACTTGCAATCTGCTTAAATTAAGTGTGAAAAGCAAAGATCCTGATAAGGGAGATAAACTGAAGACTTAAAAACGCGGCAGCAGTTCTTGGAGACTGGGAAGTGGCTTCAGCAGCTCTGCCTTAATAAAAGGAGCCAAGAGTGATGAGAGGAAGGAGAGGCCAGCTGACCTCACCTCAGCACTTGGAGAGGAGAGTGAGACTCTAATTAAGGCCGGCACTTGGACAAGAAAAATCTCCAAGGGTCAAAGCCTGCAGTGCTGGAAAAAGAGTGGAAAAGAGTTGGTGCTTTGCTGTCTGTTAGGGGAAAAAAAAAAATAAAAAGGAAAATAATAAAAAGGAGAAAGGATGTGATGGGCATCATCTGCTTGTCTGTTCCAAAGGTTTTTTGTTTTTTTTTATCAGTTTCAGCAGAAGAGATCATGAAGGAAAACGAGCAGAGGGTAAAGAGGAATGCTGCATTAAAATCTGTTCAAAGGGAAGAAAAACTCAGGGTAGAAAAAGCTCCCTAGAAACAAACACATAGAGGGAAGTTAGTGGTGAGGCTGGAGAAGTTGATTTTGCCTGAAAAATGCTATTTCAGAGAAGCAAAAGAGTAAGAAAACAAAAGTTTCCTTCCAGAGCAGACACATCTATAATTCCCTGCATTGTTTCTCCATTTGTGTGACAGAATCAGCTCCTGGTCTGAAGGAAAACTCAGCTTATCAGTGACTCACAGGGGCTGACTCAAAATGACATTAAAAATGGGAATGGTTCAAATAAAACCCCCCAGCTGAGATGTTTCATTTTTAAATTACCATTTAGATAACTGCCTTGGGGATAGGTGAAGTTTTCATTTTCCTCCCCCTTTAAGGAAGGGAATATTTCCATCCTCCAAACTTTTACAGGACAAGGAGCCTCTCCCAGTCTGATACTTGCACCAAAACCAATTAAAATTTGGGAATAATTTTACCTAAAGGCTTAAAGCCAAGGAATACCTCTGATTGCACTGGACAGACCATTCCCAGCCCCAAACCAGCTTCCTAAGGCCTTACTCAAAATTCATTTTGAGGGAATTACTCACACACACAGAGATTATCCCAGCCAGGGAATGTCCACCCCCTTGGTTCCCACAAAGAACCTCCGAGGTGCCTGGCGTGAGTTTCTTGGTTCAATTTTCTTCCCTCACATGGGAATTTTGGCAGGCACCAGGATTCTCACATCTCCGTTGCACCCTCACCTCGTTTCAAGCTGCTGCTTGTAGCCAAACCCAGGCTTGTTGTTTCCCTGCTTTGTTGTTTTTGTTTTTTTTTTTGGGGGGGAGATGTTTGTTTACAAAAGCTTGGTGGAGAGAAAGGAGGGGAAAGACCAAACCAAGCAAAGCTAAAACAAAAACAAAACGAAACAAAACAACCCAGGCAAAAAGCAGGTACCAAAAGTTGAGAAAATACATGCTGGATCTTTTTCTAAATGAGGAATGTTTGTGAGGAACATAAATGAGGAAAAGTGGACATTTCCTTTGTCCAGTGAAAGCACAAAAACAGCAGATTGTGGATTCATGGAAGATCCCAGAATGGTTTGGGTTGGAAGGGACATTAAAGCCCATCCAGTGCCACCCCTGCCATGGGCAGGGACACCTCCCACTGTCCCAGGCTGCTCCCAGCCCCAGTGTCCAGCCTGGCCTTGGGCACTGCCAGGGATCCAGGGGCAGCCAAAGCTTCTCTGGGAAATGTGTGCCAGGGAAGAATTCCTTCCTAATACCAAGTCTAAACCTTCCCTCTTTCAGTTTAAAGCCATTGTTCCTTGTCCTGACACTGCAAGACCTTGTAAAATGTCTCTGATAGTGGGTGCTGAGAACGTGGAACCATGGAATCCTGGAATCATGGAATGGGTTGGGTTGGAAGGGACCTCAAAGCCCATCCAGTGCCACCCCTGCCATGGCAGGGACACCTCCCACTGTCCCAGGCTGCTCCCAGCCCCAGTGTCCAACCTGGATTTGGGCACTGCCAGGGATCCAGGGGCAGCCACAGCTGCTCTGGGCACCCTGTGCCAGGGCCTGCCCACCCTGCCAACCAGGAATTCCTTCCCAAAATCCCATCTCTCCCTGCCCTTTGCCAGCTGAAAACCCCTTGTCCTTTCACTCCATGCTCCTGTAAAAGAGAACCCTTCGAATTCCTGGCTGAGCCTGCAGAGCAGCTCCTCCTGTGGGAGAAGCTGCCATGTTCCAGCAAAAAATATGGATTATCCCCTTCAGTGGCTGTGGGGAAGCTGAACCTGGCTGACAGAGCTCAGCAAAGCCCCTCTCTGTCCTCTTCAGCAACACCACATCCTCAGCAGTGCTGGAAATCAAAGCCAGGGCAGATCCAGAGGACATTCCAGAAGAAAGGAAGACACCAGCCCCGTCTGTCCAGAGCCAGCAGAGAGCCAAAAGGAAAGTTTGAAAAGCAGGATGGCTCTTTGTCTCTCATTAGCTACAGATGATTTTTTTTTTTTTTTTTTTTACCCCTCAATTTGGAGCAGGTGATTTCCTTTCAGGTCTTTGTGTAGAGCAGGTGGCCTTTAGTAGTGGGGAGGACGAGCTGAAAATCCACTTTTAGAAACCCAACCTTTGTTCTGTTCAAAGCCTCCTTGTCATCAGTGCAATAATTTGACACATCAAGCTGCTTTCTGACACATTCCAAATTCTACCTGGTGGGGAGCAGAGCTTTTATTAATTCCCTTTTATTTATAAATATTGCCAACACCTTTCAGGCCGAGCTGCTGGCGTGTCCTCAGGCCGAGTTAGAGGGCAGAGAGGGGAAACATCCCTATTACCCCAGAAAATTATCACTTGGTGACCTCCCAGCTGCCCTCTCTGCTGACCTTTGAGGATATTTAGCCTGGCATTTAACATCTGTGCTCCCAGCAGCAGCCCTGGAGTAAAAGGTACTTAATGCAGAGCAGCTCTTTTGCAAGGTTAGAAAGGATCAATAGGAGATGTGTTTAATGTGGTATCACTATCAGGGCTCAGCTCACTTTTAAAACTGGAATATCCACAGTGGGACATCAGCTCGGTCACACAGCACTGAGATCTTTAATGGGCTGAGATCCCTTTTGCCAAGGGTCTAAAAATGGAGCTCGAGGCTCGTGCAGAGGAAATGGCCAAGGTTTGGAAGAAAAGAAGAAAAATGATAAGGGGGAGGCTTCTGGCATTTCAGTCCCGCTGTGGAATTTTTTTTTTTCTGGAGCTGGAGTAGTTCTTGTGGAAAAGAGGCAGCTTTGCAATGAGTTGTGAACAAAACCAGGAGAGTTTTTCCCCTGAGAATATGTGTATCCACTGCCTGGAGTGGGGGAAAAAGAGGTAAGAGGGAAGTTTCCACCAGAAATGTCAGTGAGCTTCCAATCCTACAACAAACCTGGGCTGGCTCACCCAAAAAAACTGCAATGAAGCTGCTCTTAAAGTGATTAACTCAGCCTAAGAGGTCTTGTGTTACACCAGAGTGGGGCTCTTTTGCCCGTTGGGATGTGCTTAGAAACCCACCTGTGTCACCTCACATCATTTACTGGCTGTAAAACAGCTGAAGGAAGAATTCCTGCATGGAAAAGGGTGCTCAGGCTTTGGCAGGGGCTGCCCAGGGAGCTTTGAAGGTGTCCAAGGCAAGCCTGGATGTGGCACTCAATGATCTGGGCAGGGTGACAAGGTGGGCATGGGGCACAGCTGGGACTCCCTGGGCTGGGAGGGCTTTTCCAACCTCAGGGACTCTGGAATTCTGTAGTTGAGGGCACAGCTGTAGACTGAGAGATGGGGGATCCCACCATGGGACACCCCAGAGTTCCCACCCCTCCTGCTCAGCAGGGCTGGGACCATTCCCCCTTCTGGCAGCACTGAAGGGAGCAGCTCCTGGTTTATCTCATCTCCTGGTTCATCTCCTGGTTGATCTCCTGGCTTATCTCATCTCCTGGTTGATCTCCTGGTGTATCCAAACTCTAATGAGTGGTAGGAAGTGACAGCTCTGCCAGCAATGACAGGGCCACCCCGTGAAGGGTTTTTATGCTCCCACACAGCCTTCTCCATGTGCTACAAGAACAAAAAAAAAAAAAAAAATTAAAAAAAAAATGCAGCTCCATTGCAAATCCCCAGAGGCGTCTGCTCAGCCCAGTGATTCAATTGTCTGGCTCGGAAAGTTGTGGATAATTACGCTTGTTCCAGTTTTCAACCCAAGTTGCTGAGCTGGGAATTAAACAGCAGCTTGTTTTCATCCCTAAAAGCCTAAATCCTGGCCACTTCTTTTTTTTTTTTTTTTTTTTTTCCCTGTCCTTCCCACAGTTTTTGGTCAGCTCTGCCCCTCTCAGGCTGTAGATCCCTCCTTAGGCAGGTTCAGCCTCTCCTGGCTCCAGAGCCACTGGAGTGCCCACATGAAACAAGCTGAAATTCTTGTTCCAGCTCTCTCTGGAGAGGGATGCAGCCACTCCGGGGCAGAATGTGCCACGGGGAATTTCCAACTGGAAAGGGCCCAAGTGTGTTAGGTTTTGCAATCTGATCTCTGAGGGAACGGGGAGGAGGAATTGATGCCAGAACTGGCTGGCAGCGAGAAACTCGACTTCTGAGCAATTAAGGAGTAGGGGTTGTATCCACTTGATTTTTTTTTTTTTTTTCCCTTTGTAAACACTGCTTTGCATAAAAATATAGAATGGTTTGGACTGGAAGGGGCTTTAAAATCATCCAAGTCCAACCCCCAGGCAGGCTGCTCCAAGCCCAAATATCCAACCTGGCCTTGGGCACTGCCAGGGATCCAGGGACAGCCACAGCTGCTCTGGGCACCCTGTGCCAGGGCCTGCCCACCCTGCCAGGGAACAATTCCTGCCCAGATCACTGCCCTCTGGCACTGGGAAGCCATTCCCTGACTCCTGTCCCTCCAGCCCATGTCCAAATCCCTCTCCTGCTTTCCTGGAGCCCCTTTAGGTCCTGGCAGGGGCTCTGAGCTCTCCCCAGAGCTTCTTTTCCCCAGGTGAACACCCCCAGCTTCTTTAACTCTTCTGCAATCAACATCTGTTCTCTGATAAGGAAATGCTGTTGGAGAAAGAAAACGACCATTTCTCATCCCTCTCCTCCCCCTCACCTTTTTATGTATTTTTATATTTCTTTAATTATCAGTAAATTGGGGGGTTCTGGCAGCGCTTTCCAGCAAGTGTTTGATGCAGCCACAGAGCCCTTGAAAGGGCACCCAGGGTCTGATTCAAACCAATCCAGCCCTGGCACTTGTGACATCTATCCGTGGATATCTTTGTCCTCTCGGATGCAGCCCCAGCAGGATCCTTCCAGCTGGGAAAAAAAAAAAAAAAACAACAAAAAACCACTCTTAGGATTTAGCTGGGTCAACGCGAGCGCCAAGAAAGGAGGGAAAAAGGCACGGGATGAAAACCTGATGCCATTGAAAGCCACTTCCATGCTGCAGCATGGGGTGGGATTGCAGCCTGTGTCCCAGTTTTTGAGAGGAACCAGAGCTTTTGTAGGATCACAGGGACACACAGGGAGTATTTGGCACAATTGCACCGAGGCCACGGGAGGGAATTTCTCTCCTCTGAGCGCAGATTTTCGGCTTCTCGGGATTTGTCAGCCCCATAGTTTTATCCTGATGAGCACCACTCCTGTAGCCACACAGTTTTCCATAAAACAAAGGATTTCAAAGGATTTTTTTTTTTTTCTAGAGGAATTGAGGGCAATTTTGTTCTTTCTTCTCCAGTGAAAGATGATTTTCTCCTGCCGGGCTTTGTGTTCGATGGAGAGCTTGAGGGTGGAAACGCTGATGGAATTGGGAATATTAAAAAAAAAAATACAGGAAAATCACTGGAGTAAGGATTTAATCAGCATTAAATCACTAAATAAAGAGCAATCCCTCAAAATTAGGAAGCCTGTGGGAATCCCTCTATTTCCTGGGTGTTCTCATCCCTAAACCCTGTCCCCAAGGGCCACATCCAGACCCCTCTGGGACACTTCCAGAGACAGTGACTCCACCACCTCCCTGACCACTCTGGCAGGCAAAAAAAAATTCCTAAAATCTTAACTGAACCTCCCCAGCAAGTTCCTGTTCTCCTTCACCTGATAAAATCGTTGTCTTTTTTCCCTGCAGTTGGAAAATGTTTGGATTGCTGTGGTTGGAGAGGATCAAGGGACTTCTCTTGTCAGGTTTAGGAGACCTACAAAAGACAGCCTGGGGGAAGGAGAAGGGAGTTCTGGGAATTCTGAGTTCAGAATTCCCTGTCTGGTTTCCATCCAAGCTTGTGCTCCTCACCCCTTTGCCAAGTTCCCAAATTTTAACCAAATCTCAGTCTTCGGGGAAAACTGAGGTTGTGTCTTTCTTACCCTGGATAGGGATTGGGGTTCAATTCCCCCTTCCAGGGGTCTGGATTTATGGGGAATAATGAAGTGGTTAATGAGTGACAGCTACAGAGCCCACAAATGTGACATCACTCTCAAAATTCCTCAAATCTCCAAGACAGATGGAATTTCACTGAATTTTTCTATTTTTTTTTTTAACATAACGAAATCCCTCTTTGGCCTCCACTCTCTTCCTTTTTTCCCCTTTTTGCATGGAGAGATGGAGCAAACCCATCCAGATATCCCCAAAAAACCATCAAGGCTGGAAGAGACCTTCAGGATCCTCCAATCCCACCATCACCACCCCTAAATCACATCCTTATCATGTGGATATTGATCCCCAGAGCATTCACCAACAGCAGTTATTGATAAGAAATAACTGGGATCAAATATTCCATTTTTTTAATAATTAATTTACATTAAAGTTTCTTTTTGGTCTCTGCCAACCAGGGCCTATTTTGTTGTTTGGAATAATTCAGGAACATTCAGCTTTATTGGGTTTTTGTATTTTCCAGCAAGACCAAACCTCTCACTGGAGTTGCTTTGTTTTAGCGCCGTATTAAAGTGTCTAAAAAAAACCTAACTGCAACTTAAAGAAATCAGAAACATGAACAGCAGGAACCAAATTTTCACACAAACACTGGATTGAGTTGATAGAATTTTCAATCCAATATTTTGTGACACAGAATCCCTGAGGCTGGAAAAGCTCTCCCAGCCCAGGCAGTCCCAGCTGTGCCCTGTGCCCACCTTGTCCCCAGCCCAGAGCACTGAGTGCCACCTCCAGGGGACACCTCCAGGGCTGGGCACTGCAAAGCTCCCTGGGCAGCCCCTGCCAAGGCCTGAGCACCCTTTCCATGGGGAAATTCCTGCTGCTGGCCCAGCTGAGCCTCCCCTGGCCCAGCCTGAGGCCGTTCCCTCTCCTCCTGTCCCTGTGCCCTGGGAGCAGAGCCCGACCCCCCCGGCTGTCCCCTCCTGGCAGGAGCTGTGCAGAGCCACCAGGGCCCCCCTGAGCCTCCTTTGCTCCAGGCTCAGCCCCTTCCCAGCTCCCTCAGCTCCTCCTGGGGCTCCAGCCCCTTCCCAGCTCATCCCAGAATCCCCAAAACCCTGGTGCTGGCAAAGCCCTCCCAGCCCAGGCAGTCCCAGCTGTGCCCCGTGCCCACCTTGTCCCCAGCCCAGAGCACTGAGTGCCACCTCCAGGTGACACCTTCAGGGATGGGCACCCCAAAGCTCCCTGGGCAGCTCTTCCCAAGGCCTGAGCACCCTTTCCATGGAAAAAAATTTTTCCTGGTGTCCAAGCTGAGCCTCCCCAGGCGGCACAATTAAGCTGGCGCCCACAGGATTGATTTGGATCTGCACCTGACCCTCCATCCCACGCCAAAATCCCGATTTACAACACTCCCAAACAGGAATCCTGGTGATTCATTCCACGTGGCAAGGAGCTGGTAGAGAGTGGCAAAACATGGGAATTGTTTTTGTTGTCCTGCTTGCTCTCTGAGCCCTTTCATGTGTGAGCTATCGACGAGCTGCATCTTCGACACCTTGATTTTCTTTGCACACAAATTCTTCGGACGCCCACGGTGCACATTTATCCTGGAGTGGTGCAACAGCTCCGGGAGAATCTGTGGCTTCAGGAAGCCACCCCAGACTATAAACAGAGTGGGAGTTTTGCTCTCTGTTGAGGGAAACTCATCTCTTCCAGCTTTTCCCACAGAAATTCGGCTGCTGCTCCAAGCGCGGCGCCACCGGAGCCAACAGACACAGCGAGGAAGCCACGGATTCAGGGTGACTGGGTCCCTAAACCAACCCAAATCCCAAATGTCCTAAGGCACAGGTGTCACCACAAGGCACAGAGCAAAAAGCCTCAGCTCCTGTTCATTGTGGGCCACCCCCTTTCCCTCAGAGCCCTGGCTCAGGCCCAGGAGCAGCCGTTGCTTTTTCTTCCTCAGCTCAGGCCTTTGAAGGGCTCAGACACCCGGCCTGGGGTTGTTGGGGTGGCTCTGAGCTAAGCCAGGATTAAATTACTCAGAGATAACGTGGGAGCCACCCCCAGGGGGGACTGAAGAGAGAAAACAAGAAGGGTGGGACTGCAGAACCTGCAGCTGGAACTGGACAATTCAACCCCAATGTGCAAATGGACCAGAACTGATCAAAGTGTGAGACCTCGTGGCCAGGGGTCCATTTTGTGTCCATTTTGGGTCCATTTTGGGTCCATTTTGTGCCCATTTTGTGACCATTTTGTGACCATTTTGTGTCCATTTTGGTCCATTTTGTGCCCATTTTGTGCCCATTTTGTGTCCATTTTGGGTCCACCTTGGGTGTAGCCCTGGCCAGGCTCTTGTCCTGCCCAAGGTGTATCCTGAAAGGTCTTTAAATAAATATCTACTTTATTCTCCAGCTCTGTCCAGTCTCTGTTCCAGCTCAGCCTTCCCAAGACACCAGTTCAGGTTTGGTGCTGCTGAAGGCTGACCAGTAAGAGCAGCACTGGTTTTAATGGGTGCAAGCTCAGGCCTGGGCCTGGCTTGAAACAGCATTGTTAATTTAGGTTTTCCATAAACAGGGAAATTGTGGAATGGTTTGGGTTGGAAGGGACCTTAAAGATCATCCAGAGCCACCCCTGCCATGGCAGGGACACCTCCCACTGTCCCAGGCTGCTCCCAGCCCCAGTGTCCAACCTGGCCTTGGGCACTGCCAGGGAATGCCAGAGAGCCACAGCTGCTCTGGGAAAAAAACCAAAAAACATCACTTTTTAAAGGTTCTCCTCCTTTTTTTCAATGACTGCCCCATGTCTTAGACTGCACTTGGGGGATTGAGTGTACAGCAAAGTGATATTTTACTTTAGATAACAACTGAAGACAAAATCAAATCAGTTTTGTACTATTTACAAACCAGGGAATATTGCCTGGAGAAGGTGTTAAGTTGATATGATAACCAAAAGTGTGGAGCTCGAAAATTTTACAGGCTGGTTCTAAAACAGATGTTGGAAAATTCGTTTTCCTGCTCCTAAAAACAGATTGAATTCTACACTGGACTTTCTGGTCAGATGAAAATAATAGAGCCTGATAGATCTTATCACTTCTTTGCAAAGCTAAAATAGCAACAAATAATTTCTTTCTCATTGTCCTGTTTTCCTCTAATAAAGATGCAGGGATATCTCTTTTTTTCCCATATAATTTCTGGAAAAAAGGGAAACAGAATTTTTATTATCAGTTATATCAGAAAATCTGACACATAAACAGCATCCTGAGTCAGCTTCTCACCACCAAGAGATTTAATGGAGTCAAGGAATCACAGAATGGGTTGGAAGGGACTTAAAGTCCATCCAGTGCCACCCCAGCCATGGGCAGGGACACCTCCCACTGTCCCAGGCTGCTCCAAACCTCATCCAACCTGGCCTTGGGCACTGCCAGGGGTGCGAGTTTATTCCACAAGTGCTGTGACCTGGGGGCAGAAGCATGGGACTTCAAAACCCAGAGCTGAATTTGATGTATTTCAGGTTCTGTGCTGCCCAGGGCTGCAGCTCTCAGCCTCACACTCAGGGTCACTCAGCTCTGCACAGAGCAGGGACACAAAACAAATCCTGCTCCTGCTGCACCCCAAGCACAGCTGGGACAAGTGTTCAGGCCCCAGAGCACAAACAAGGGTGGCTGCAGAGAGAAAACAAGAAGGGTGGGACTGCAGAACCTGCAGCTGGAACTGGACAATTCAACCCCAATGTGCAAATGGACCAGAACTGATCAAAGTGTGAGACCTGGTGACCAGGGGTCCATTTTGTGTCCATTTTGTGTCCATTTTGTGCCCATTTTGTGTCCATTTTGGGGCCATTTTGGGGCCATTTTGGGGCCATTTTGTGCCAGGAGCAGAGATTCTCGTTGGTTCAACGCTGGAAATGGAAAAAGCTGCTCTTAATGAAGGATAAGAGAACAAGACTAAATAAAAAAAATATCACTGTTTTGCTTGGAAATGTTTTGTGTGTCTCACTTTTGATCCTAAACCGTTCGGCACTTTCATAAACTTTATCCTGCTCTTTCCCCGAAATCCAATTATGTTCAACAATAGCCTGGAGCTGTGCTTTCCAGAAGCACCTGGGTCACAGGGCTGCTGAAATCCCACTTCTAAAGAGCTTGGGGAGCTCCATGTGAAATTAGGGACATTTCAGTGCATCCCTGTGGAAAGGACAAGGAGTTTCTACAGGGGCCTGAAGTGACAGGGAATGGCTTCAAATGGAAAGAGGGCAGGGCTGGCTGGGATCTTGGGCAGGAATTGTTCCCTGGGAGGGTGGGCAGGCCCTAGAATAAAATTCCCAGAGCAGCTGTGGCTGCCCCTGGATCCCTGGCAGTGCCCAAGGCCAGGCTGGACACTGGGGCTGGGAGCAGCCTGGGACAGGGGGAGGTGTCCCTGCCAGGGCAGGGGTGGCACTGGATGGGTTTTAAGATCCCTTCCAACCCAAACCACCCTGGGATTCCATTAATTTAAGTAAACAAGATCCAGGCTCTTTCCCTGGAAATCTTTTTCTTGCAGGATCAACACAAAAAAAATGGCTTTGCTGGGATGTTGCAAAGATAATTCAAACTGCAGCCAGACCCAAAACCCCCTGACCTTGGGAACCTCTCATTCTCAGGCTCCATGGCCACTTAATCAGCAGCACCTTCATATTTTAAACCAAGCCTAACCAAAGGACAGAGAAAAGTAATCCTGGAGAAAAAGTACTGGACAGCTTGAGGAAGGAGGGAGGGATTTGTTGCCTTTCTGTTTGCCAGGAGTGTGGGTTTGTGTCATTTTCACCTCTGAACTTCAGGGCACTTCCCAGGTTTTTCAGGCAGTTCTGCTGTTTGGTGATGGACACCACCAGGGATTGGCAGGGAACGTTCCAGGGATCCAGGGGCAGCCACAGCTGCTCTGGGCACCCTGTGCCAGGGCCTGCCCACCCTGCCAGGGAACAATTCCTGATTCCCAAGATCCCAGCCAGCCCTGCCCTCTGGCACTGGGAAGCCATTCCCTGGGTGCTGTCCCTCCAGCCCTTGGCAATTGTCTCTCTCCAGCTTTCCTGGGGCTCCTTCAGGCCCTGCAAGGCCACCCTGAGCTCAGCCCAAAGCTTCTCCTCTCCAGGCTGAACAATCCCAGCTGTGCCAGCCTTTCCTCCCAGCAGAGCTGCTCCATCCCTCTGCTCATCCTGCTGCCTCCTCTGGGCTCTCTCCCTGGGCTGGGATCCCAGGGCTGGGGCAGCTCTGCAGGTGGAATCACAGAACAAGGAATCAGGGAATGGTCATCTCATTCCACCTCTGCCACGGGCAGGGACACCTTCCACTTATCTCAGGGTGCTCCAAGCCCCAGTGTCCAACCTGGACATGGAGCTCCAGGGTGATGCAGGACAAAGAAATAAAGTCACGGTTCTCTCTTCATTACAATTTTAAAGAACTTTCAGTTCAGCTCTTACATGAGTGGAACTGGACTTCTTTTTTTCCCATTCCAAGCCATGCAAATAGGAAACAAACCATAGATTTTTAATCAAAATCAGAGAGGGAAGGGCAAATCCAGTGCCATAAATCCAGGTTGCTCTGCTGCCTGTGGCAGCTTTTTCCAGCCAAGGATCTACTCCAGGAGCACCTTCTCAAGGACAGCGCTTAATTATTTAGAAGAGATGAAATGCTTTTCACAATAGAAAAAAATAATAAAATGGAGATGAAAGGAAAAAAAACAATAAGGGAGAGTGGAATAAAAAGCAGGAACACCTCGCAGGTTTGTCGGCAAATCCTCCAGGTCTCTCTGCAAAAGGGAAGCAAACGAAGTGTTCAACAAAAGGGATCCCATTTCCGTCTCTGACAGGAGGAGACGGATTAGGAGCAGGTACAAATGAGGAGCCTCGTGCCGCGCCTGGAATGCTCTTAAGGAAGACAAAGTGTCCTGGGCAGCTCCCGGGATTGCCAAAGGAAATGAGGGGAGAATGAGCGCAGCGCCACGGGATTTGTTCCAATTGCCACCGTGACAGGTCGGGAGCGCGGGGAAGGAGCAAAGCAACGCCCAGAATTAAGAATTATTTCATCCCTGGATTTGTTTTCTTTTTCTTTTCTTTTCTTTTTTTTTTTTTTTTTTTTTTTTTTTTTTTTTGGTTTTTTTGGGGGGGTTTTTTTTTGGTTTTTTTTTTGTTTTGTTTTTTTGGGGGGGTGTTATTATTATTATTGTTGTTGTTGTTGTTGTTGTTGTTGTTGTTGTTATTATTAATATTATTATCCAGGGGTCATGGGATACAGCAGGTAGCCAGAATCCACTTGGCTCCAAGTGATTTCCTGGGGAAAGAGTTCTGTGGGATTTTCAATCAATTCATGAGCTCATATATTTGCGAGGACTCATTTCGCTGGAGATGGCCCAGGTGGATTGGGATGAGGGGGCACTGCTGTTCCCCAGCTCTTTGGAAACCCTGGAAGATGTTGCTAAAGCTGTCTGGGAAATGCTTTTCCCATCTTGCAAAACTTTTTTGGGGATTTTCATCTCTTTTTTCCTGCCCTGATTCAAAACGTTAAACAAAGCTTTGCAACATTTTGTTCTGATTAAGGACAAAAAAAAAAATGTATTACAGAGGAGAATAAAGGAGAAAAAAATGACCCACTTGGATCTGCTCAGGTCAGGGAAACTCAATTTTTGGGCAGATTTTGGCTGCAGGTGAAGGTCTCACCTTGCCCTTCAGTTTTCTCTGCTTTCCCAGGGCTTTTTGCTGCTGCTCTTGTTTGCCTCAAGTTCCATTTTTCTCCTCCAAATGAACATACTTTGAAGAAAAGTCACAAAAAGGAATTATCAGGGCTGTTACAAATGAGGATTTTCCTGAACAGTTGAAGTCCCACAACAGATGGAGCTCACAGAGGAGCTGTAGAGAAGGATTAGCCAGTGTTTATGAAGTATTTTGAAAATAATACCTAATATTCCATAATCCATAACCTGTGCTGTCAAAAAAATGAGGATTTCATGACCCTGAGGAATTGTCCTGCAGCCTTGTAGATCCCGTTTTCCACCTGGTGCTAAGTCAGTGATTTCAACACTGTTCCATCAGGCAGGAACTCTTTTTTTCCTGGTGGCTTCCAGCACTTCATTTCCCCTTCTCTGCCTGATAAAATCATTAAGTTGAGGAGGATTGGGTGTGAAATAAAAGAGGAAATTATAGAGTGACATTCTGCAGGGAGGCACGGGGACAGGCTGACTCCAAGCCAAACCTTCTTAATGATTCCTCAAGAGCTTTATGTTGGAACTGTCTTTAAATCATATTTGAAGCCTGGTGCTTGTCATTATCAGCCAGTGACTTTAATTATGAGATTAAATCTCTTGCAAGAATTTCAGGGACTAACCCAGCCACACTCCCTGACATCTTTCCCATCTATTTAGACTTAAAACAGCTTTACACCTGATTTCCCCAGTTCCTGGAACAGGTGCCTGCTTTCCCATTGCTGGCATGGCAAAGAGCAGCCACGGAAAACTGGGAATGAAATCTCAATTATCAGTCAGAGTTTTAAATAAAACTCAGAAGGGGAGCACAGAGAACTCACAGGATCCCTGTGTTTTCTTGGCAGAGGGATCTGGTTTGAGAGGGAACTTTGTTAATGCAGAACAATTTAAAAAAACCTGATTTTTCAAATAAATCCTGACAAGCTGGGCTTGCTGAGGAGGCTCAGCAAAGCTGGGTTTAGGTTGCAGTTGGATAACACAAACAGGAGAAATCCAGGGCATCTTTCAGCTGAGGTGCAGCTGAAAATGAGGATTGCAAGGAGGAAAAGGCAAGGATCTCACCTGGACCAGCCTGGTCTGTTTTTAAAGACAAACCTCTCTTTAAAACAGTCCTGTACATCTGATAAATGGGAAGATTATCATGGAATCATGGGATGGTTTGGGTTGGAAGGGACCTTAGAGATCATCTTGTTCCAGGCAGGGACACCTCCCACTGTCCCAGGCTGCTCCCAGCCCCAGTGTCCAACCTGGCCTTGGGCACTGCCAGGGATCCAGGGGCAGCCACAGCTGCTCTGAGATTTCCATTCCAGGGCCTGCTCATCCTCCTAGGGAACAATTCCTTCCGAAAATCCCACCCAACCCTTCCTTCCTTCCTTCCACTTAGGGCCATTCCCCCTTTTCCTGTCCCTCCATGCCCTTGTCAAAGTCCTCCTGCAGCCTTTTTGGAATTCCCTTTTGCTGACTTCTCATTTGCTATTCCCACTCCAGTAGTTTTTTTCCTCAACTTTGTGATGACAAAGGCAAATTTGCCTTTTTTGCCCTGCAACAGATCCCAGGATCCCTGGTGCTGGCAAAGCCCTCCCAGGCCAGGCAGTCCCAGCTGTGCCCCGTGCCCACCTTGTCCCCAGCCCAGAGCACTGAGTGCCACCTCCAGGGGACACCTCCAGGGATGGGCACTGCAAAGCTCCCTGGGCAGCCCCTGCCAAGGCCTGAGCACCCTTTCCATGGGGAAATTCCATCTGAGACTGGAATTCTGTGTGTTTTTCCTGGACAGAGAAGGTTTTTCCTGTACCATCACCGCAGCACCTGCAAATCCTCATTTGTTGATGAGAACACAACGAGATGAAGAGAGAGAGGAGGGGACAGGAGGTGTCTAATGAACGCTAAAACACCTTTAATTTGTGGGAAGCCCCCTCAGGTCCCCTTTAGCATCCTGAAGAATTTAGAGGGAAATTAAAGGGATGGAAAGTCAGCCCCAAAAGAGAGCCTTAAGTGCTTTCCTCCCCCATGAGCATCAGAGAGAGGAGGAGAAGGGGAGAGGAGCAGCAGCCTCAGAGGAACAAAGGATAAAGTGCTGCTTTCCCTGGAGCTGAGGAGCTGCAAGGAGGGAAGGAGAGAGAAGAAGAAACATCTGGAAGCGAGGAAAAGCCCCACATTCCCGGCGTTCTTGTTCAGCACAAGCAAGGGAAGTGTTCCCTTGAACCAAATCTCTCTGCTGTGCATTGTGAATGTTTACCCATGAGTTTAAGCTCTAAACCAAGGGGGAAACTTCAGTTGAAAAGACACAATTTATAGGAATAGGTGGAGAAAAACTGGAATTTGGCATTGGAATGCTGGGAATGGCTTTTAACTTCAAAACAATCATAAAAATGAAGAAGTAACTTAGACAAGAATAGAGCAACACAGCAGAGAGGGTTCTCCCTCTCAACACTTCCAGCTCCTGACAATATTCCATAAAAACAGCGGAGAAAAAAGATACTTTTCCACAGGACAAAATGAAGATTTTAAGCCTGAAAACACGAATTTAGTGACCAACTTGACCTCATGAGTGGAGCCAGGTTAGCCCAGTTTTCTGCCGTGTCCCAAGGGAAAGGAGGAGAGGAAATGGCCTCAAATTGCTCCAGGGCAGGCTTAGCTTGGAGAATGGAAAAAGGTTTTCCATGAAATAATGGTCAGGCCTTGGGATGAGCTGCCCAGGGAGGTTTGGAGTCCCTGGGACTGTGGGAGTGCTCAGGAGGAGTTTGGATGTGGCCCTTGGGGACAGGGTTTGGGTGATGCTGGTGGCATTGGATGATCCTGAAGGATTTCACCACCTTGATGATCCTGGGATTTCACACAGAACAATCCGAATTACATCAGCTTTCCTTGCACAGTGTGTGAGAAAAGAAGAGCTGCCCCAGAGTCACAAACCCAATTCCCACCATTTGTTCCATTCCTCTTCTCCCACTGAAGGAAAGAAGGAAAAAAAAAAAAGCACAAGACAAGCAGCATCAAGAAAATGAGAAGTCCTCAAAATATAAAAGCTCCCAGTTGATAACAAATAATCATTAGCCAATTCTACACAATTCCAGTTTTATTTAATCATACCTGAATAGGTTGCCCAGAGCAGCTGTGGCTGCCACTGGATCCCTGGAAATGTCCCAGACTGGGTTGGACTGGGCTTGGAGCTGCCTGGGATAAGGGAAGGTGTCCCTGCCTTAAAGAGGGACATTAAAAATCATCTTCTTCTGGGCAGGGACACCTCAAACATTAAAAAGTTTGAAGGTGTTTTTAGTGTGACTGCCAAGGGATAAAACAGACGTTTTCCCAAGGATGTTACAGCTCCTTGGAATCTTGGGATTGTGTGGAGGTGCTGGAAGAAAAGGAAAAGGAATTTTTGGGCAGTTCTGGTTCTGTGAGGAGAGCAGGCAAACTGCCTCCATTTCCGAGCACCAAATGGATCAGCCACCACCATAAATCCCCTAAATCCCTGCTCCAGGTCCTCCCCAGCCAGCAGCTCTGCTCCCAAACCTCTGCTCACTTCTCCCTGGGCACTTCTCTGTTTCTGGGAAGGTTTTGGGGGATGTCTCTCTTACTTGAAAACCTCTCCCTATCCACCTTCAAGCCATGTGCCCACCTGGACCTTCCAAGACCAAGAGAAAGGTTTTTCCCTCTCAGATTCCCGCTTGGGCACCCCTCAATTCCCGGCACAGCCCCAAGGAATGCCAGGGCTCAGTGCCAGCCCCATGCCAGGGGGAGCAGGATTTGTGCCCACCCTCAGCAGACACTCCAAGCCCTGCAAATGGCTGCAGTGCTCTTTAATTGGCATCATTACCTCAGATAATGTTTTCTAATTAGATGATTGATTTTTCTTCCCCCCCCCCTTGTTCTTTTTAATGGATTCCCCTTCCACTTCTCCAGGAGGAGTAAGGATGGATCTCCAGGGAAACTCTTCCAGCACACAGGTGTTTCACTCCTTGTTGGCTTCCTAATTAGCCAGGAGCAAAATTGTTTGTGGGATGGCAGAGAGGACAAGAACTAACGTGGAACATTAATTCCTGCTTTGGAATAAAAGGGAGAATAATTCCCAGAGTTGTTTGGGTTGTTTTTTGTCCTGCTTCACAAGTCAAAGGAACTGCCTCTGAACTAGAGAGATAAGAGAGAGATCTCATATCCTGCCAAAATTTTGGTGATTTAAAAAAAAATTCTTGATTTTTGGAAACACTCAAGAGCCTTCAAACCAAACTCAGGGTGAGTGTCCCACACCCAGGGCAGAGTCATGGATCAGGAGGATCTGCTGGAAGGTAAATCCAAGCTGATCCTCCCTCACCTCCAAACCACAGGCTGTGGCTGCCCCATCCCTGGAAGAGTTCAAGGCCAAGTTGGAGCAACCTGAGATAGTGAAAGGTGTCCCAGGGTGTCTTGGTTTGGAAAGACAGGTATCCTCCAGGGAAAGCTGGAGTTTGCTTTGGAATAGAGAATATAAACCCCTCACCCTCTCCAAATTATTACAATTTTGCAATTCAGGGCTTTCAGGCAAATATTTGGGAATAGGAATAACAGTTCTTTACTAGGAATATTAAAAAATACAAATGTAGTAGTACAAAAGAACGAGCAAACAAACAAACAACAATCCTGGAAACCCTGACAGAGTCAGAGCTCCAACCTGACACCCTGTTGGTCAGGGGGTTGGGAGCAGCCCACAGTGAGTCCTCCTGGAGTGGCAGAGGTGGTTCTGGTGGGGCAGAGATGATCCTGAGAGAAAAGGGTCCAGGGATGGTGAGAAGGGCCCAGGGATGGGGAGAAGGGTCCAGGGGTGGTGAGAAGGGTCCAGGGGTGGTGAGAAGGGTCCAGTGATGGTGAGAAGGGTCCAGGGATGGTGAGAAGGGTCCAGGGATGGTGAGAAGGGTCCAGTCTTCCTCCAGGAATCCAGTGGAACCAGATCCCTGGTGTTCCTGAGTCTCAGTTTTTATCCAGGTAGGAATGGTTGGCTCCCCCCACTGGGTGGAGCATCTCCCAATGGGATGATGGAATGTGTCCTGTCCTTGGTGAGCCTTCATGGCCCATCAGCAGCAGAGATCCCCTGGAGGGAGGAGGGGTGGTGACAGAGATAACAAACCCTGCCCCACGTGGTTTATCAGCTGGCCCCTTATCAGAAGGCATCTGCCCCTCTCCCCCAGAGTTACAAGAGATAAAGGAAAAACATCTCCTCAGCTGCTTTCAGCAGATGAAATGGAATACACATTTTTGGTTCCGTAACTCAAGACACAGGGTTTATAATGAGATCATCTTTAAGGTCCCTCCCAACCCAAGCCATTCCATGATCCCACAAAGCTTCTCGCATTCCCACAAACTCCATTTCTCCACAGGTAATTCTCTGTCCACATCTGACGATCGAGTCCTGCATGTGTTCAAATGGTCAAATTCAGGGGCTGTGCAGCTCTTGTGGGATAACCAGAATTAGAAACAGCTTTTCCAAGTGGGGTTGGAAAACCCACCGCCCTCTGGAGCTGGGAAACGCTGTGCCCACCTTTTAAATCCTTGTGTTTTGTGGGACAAAAACGAGCCATTGGATGGTTTTAAAGTGCATTTACAACTGGTGACAGAGGCACCCTTATCCTGTCCTTCAGCCCTTCCTCTCAGCTTCTCCCAGAATTATCAAGGTTGGAAAAGTACAAAGTGTGCCACTGGTGGTAGTGTAAAATTTGGGGTATTTTGGAGAAGTACATTGGCTTCTTCTTTACCAAGATTGGGTTGCTGAGAAAGTTGTCACCTTCTGGTGAAAAATAACAAGTTATTAGTGGATTTTAAGCCATTATCCAATAAAATTCAGGCTATATCACTACAATTCCACATGGATACATGGAATTAACTCCAATGAACACCTGTGATCATACCGTGGCAATAGAGAAACCGAGGATCTGGGTGATAAATCTCCAGGCGAAGCACATAAGGATAAAAATCAAAATAAATCATTGCTTTGTTCCCTGTTTATGCAGCTCAACCCTGAAGGGCTCCACAGTCCTGACATTCCGAGTTTCCTGAGGTGTCGCTGAGGGGGTTCAGTCTGGAGAAGAGGAGGCTCCACAACACCTTGACATGGAAACTGCCTGGAAACACCATCTTTGGGACTGACCATGCTTGGGTTGGTGTAAGCAGTGTTTCTTTTATTTTTACCACAAAAATCGAATGTCACCATTGCTGACACAGACAGAATGGGACCTTCAGACAAAGTTTGTTAGAATTATGAGGTGCAAAAATCACCCTCCGGCTTTCTAAACTCCTTCTCAGAGATGATTCTGGGTGCATCTGGACCCAAACTCAGCCCCAGACTCAATCAATAGTTCATATCAAAATGATTATATGGATGTAATCGAATTTTTATACGATTTTGTCCCTCAGGATTAAGAATGGCAACCCCAATGTATTTTTATAAAAATAATATATTATGACAATGATTAGACTAAAACCTCTAATAAGAATGATTTATTACAGAGTAGTAGCTATAGCTACTAACAGAGTGCACTATATTGAAGCAATTAAATGAATATAACGATTAATTACATTAATAAACCCCTTATTGTGTAGAGATTGATGTCACTCACCCAAACTGAAAGGAAAGGGGGTTAAACCGGGGTTCATTCTCAAGGGAATTCCCCACTCCTGGGAGGAATCTCTAGGAAAGGGGACGTTCCAAGACTCTCCCGTTAAAAAGTGGGACTGGGATGTTATGGGATAAAGTCTCATTCAGTTGTCCCAGGCAGCCGCGGCAGCTCAGCAGCTTCAGATAAGTTATCAGTACTTTCCCTTGTTAGTTCCTTTATCAGGTCCGTTATCAGCTCTGCCACATCTTCACCTCATTAGCAGGGTGATTAACTCCGGGATTGATGAGCCAGGCTTCTTTCAGGGTTTACTCAGCACCTAAACGATGCCCCCTCCTCCCGTCAGCACTGACAGCTTTGTTTTTAGGTGGTGTTTGAGTCTCTTTTCCCCACTCTGGGCACAGCATGCCTATCCTGGTTTTAGGGTGGCAGCATAGGGATGGAAGGGAACAGCTCTTTTCTTTTCCCAACAATTGGTAAGGGATTAAATGCCTGAACTCCAAACCGACGGAGCCTTGGCTCCCTCCTCAGGATGCTGGACTCACCCCAACTCTGAAGGAGGAAGGAATATTCCTTGATTTGAGAGGGTGCTGGGGAGGAATTTGGGGTTTGCCAACAACTCTGTCTCCCACCTCTTCTCTCCCCTTATCCCAAACGAACTCTGGAGGTGTTTGACGGGGCTTGGAGCAGCCTGGGACAGTGGAAGGTGTCCCTGCCATGGCAGGGTTGGTACTGGATGGGTTTCAAGGTCTCTCCAGCCCAAACCATTTGATGATTCCCTGATTTGATGATTCACAGCATCCCTCGTGGAGCTGCACACGAGCTCAGGTCCTTGCTCCCTGTCATGCCTGAAATCCCTCTGGCATCCCCATGCATTCCCTTTACTCTTTCCTGGAAAAAATCACTTCATTTATTCTTTATGGAGGCAACATTTCCCTTGTCCTTTTTCAAGGGTTTGCCGTCGGCGTGTTTATTGTTTTCCTCGGCGATCTGGGAGACTCTACAACCTGACCTAACTGTAACCCTGGTTTCCTGTTGCAGATAAAATACTGTTAAACGCCTGACAAAGACAACAACCCACAACACCTCCCCCCCACCCCAAAAAAGACCCCAAAACCCATCAAAGCTACCAGCTGCTGTTTTTCACTGGGGTAAAGAGAGTAAACAGCTCGTGCTGGAACTCGGAGAGGGTTTTGAAGACAAATGCTCTGTCACACGTTTTGTGTGCAGTCATTTTTTTTTATTATTAGGGAAAAACAGAGGATGTTTCTGAGCTGCCCAGGCCAAGATAAACGCAGGGAGAGGAGTTCTTTTAAGGGGGTAGGACTGGAAATCTCTGTGCTGAAGGCTGGGGACAGGTTCAGGGCACAGCCATGGATGGTACAGGAGGGGCATCCATAGAATCCCAGAATGGTTTGGGTTAGAAGAGATCTTAAAGCCCATCCCATTCCATCTTCCACTATCCCAGGCTGGCCTTGGGCACTGCCAGGGATGGGAAATCCACAACTTCTCTGGGCAGCATTGCAGATTTTCCCTGATTTTTCCTGGTTTAGGATCATATTTTCCACTTCTTACTTATCTCATAAGGTTCTCTCTGAATAGTCACAAACACAGTCACATATAACTGTACACAGGCAACCCCATTCAAGCCTTTCCATGGAGGATGTCAGGAAAAACGTTTCTCTCCTCACATAATAAAACAATAAAATCGGTTGTTTTCTGGGGTTTTTTTTCCCCTTTAAAAGCTCCATGTATTTTAAGGCAGACACAGCACCACAGCTCTGAGGGAAATGTAGTGAGAGTGACCACAAGATTCGGACTTAAAGCCAAACTTCTCCCAAGGGGAAGCACGAAAAAGCCAAACTTCCATGTTGGCTAATTAGGCAGACAAACCTCAGGCATGAAACTGGAGGTGGAGTTCATGGCCAGTGTTTTGGTGCAGGATTCCATGCTTATTTAACTGCTGTTGAATTTTCCTCCTTTTTTTCCCTGCTTTTGGTTGCTGGTAGGGGATGCAGAGCTGTTCACAGCTGCAGGGAATTGTTGCTATTCCTCATCTAAAACCTTCAGAGCCAGGTTGGACGGGGCTTGGAGCAACCTGGGATAGTGGAAAGTGTTCCAGGTGGAACTGGATCATCTTTAAGGTCCCTTCCAACCCCAAACTTCTGTGATTCCATGGAAAATCTAAGAGGAAATATCATAATAAAACGTGTGCCAGACTACTTTCGTTCTGAAGTGCTGCTCCAGAGCCAACTGAGAGTTCAATAATTTCCAAGAGTGTTAAGAAGAAGCAGCAGGACGGGGATGAGAGAAAAAAAAAACCAAAAACTGAAGGCAAGACAACAGCTAAATGTGTGGTTTGAGTGAGTTCAGTGTTAATTTAGGATATTGTGGTCATTTCAGACAGAGAGAGGGATCGAAAAGGGTGGGGAGTGCTGCAGAGATGATTCCACTAAAAGCTAATTTCTATATTAGCACTGGAGAATGGACTTGATTCAGCCACACCCCTCCCATTTGGAAAGGAAAAGTGCATTTTCCATTTTGAAACAAGTGCTGATTTCTTGAAGTCTCAAATGTCAGTGGCAAAAGCATCTTTAATTTCCAAAGAAATGTGTCTGAATTGATTATTTCATCTGCTCTTCTCAATCTGCAGAGGGCCAGGTACAAAATCAAGCAGTTGCTGATCAAACCTAAAAGTTCCATTATAGCTGTTCCCAAAGTGCTCCATCAGGGCGAGTTTGTAGCGGAGTTTGTGTCTCATTTTCCACGAAACACAGGCTGAGAACTCCAAGTCAGCTCTTCCCAAGTTACAGAGAAAGAAAAAGAAGATTTTGAACTGCCATCATAAAATCTTCTGAGGCTGAAACATGGAAGGACCTATCAGGTCATATAAAAAATAAATTAAAAAAAGAAGGAAGTTTCTGATTCAGATTTGGCTGCAAACACAGAGGTGATGCTCTAATTATTTGTGAATGTGGCCTTATAAAAAGTTCTATTTTCAGTTAGAGACTTTTAAAAAGTTTGGCACCCAGCAAAACAGCCTGTATGGATAAAATTTGTGTTGTTTCAGTTAAGTACTCAAAAATCATGGGCAATGGCCATGATGTTTTAACAGGATAGTTTGTGGAAGGAGCAGAAATCCCTCTTAAAGCTTCAGAGGTGCTTTCCCCTGGATAAAGAGATAAATGGAGCCCACTGGAGCTGCAAATCAATTTTTGTATTGTTAGACACAAGTGCAAATGAGTCTTTTACACTCTTGACCCCAGACAGGCTGACTTTGGTAAAGGCAGGTCAGTCCCTGCTTCCTTTATTGCTGGACACTGATAACCCCTCGGAATTATCTCTGCCTGAAACCTGGAGGTTGTGGAAAGGAAGGGGATGAGAAACACGAGTCTTTCCCGTGCCCTCCTCATTCCCCAGCCGGGACAAAGCCGGGGGGAGCCGAGTTCACCGGGGCGGCAGCAATGGCGGCGCCGCTCCCTCAGCGCCCGGGCCCGGCCCCGGCGGGCGGGGAGCCCTCGGCAGCGCCCTGGGGGCAGCAGGGAGCGAGCCCCGGGCCCGGCCTCTGTGCCCGTGGCGCCGCTGAGGCGAGGGCAGAGCTGCAAGGGTCGGTGCCTCGGGCACTGCCCCGAGCCAGGGGCAGCAGCCGGCCCCGGCCTTGTGGAAGCGCACGGGGCTCTCGTGGTGCCGCTTGTGCAGCTTGTGCGGGTGCCTGTGGATGGCCCCGGCCTGGCGTGGGGCCCTGCCCCGCTCAGCTGCCCGTCCCCGGCAAAGGCGCCGAGGCTGCGCTCGGTGCCCTGCGTGTCATTGCCCAAGGCAGTGAGCAGCCCCGGGGCCCGGGCACAGCCCTGAGGGACAGCCCCGGTCCCCGGGCTCCCGCGGCTCGTGGAGCCGCTGCCCACAAGTCCCTGGCACGTCCGTGCGGCCAATTCCTGGTGCCCTGCCCGGCGCAGCCTGCAAAGCCAGGGCTCTGCCCTGTGGGGCTGGGGCTGCCGTGTGGGAGCGCGGCCAAAGCCCCTCAGGGCTCTGGGCACAGCAGGGGCCACAAGGCCACAAGTCCGGGGGCTGCTCCGTGCCACTCCCTGCCTGCTCCACTGTAGCTGGGGGGCCGGGGCTGGCCCTTTGTGACACGGGCGCTTGGTGTCGGGGCCCTTTGTGATGTGGGACATGGTGGTGGCCAGAGACCCTTGTGACATCAGGGAGCCCTCCCGGGCTGAGGGTATCTAAGGGGTTGTCCTGGTTTAGGGCAAATTTTGGGAGGAAACCTCCAACTGAGGTTCCTCCAGAAAGCAAATTCAAGCGGCCCTTCCCTCAACTGTTTCGGGGAAAATTTCCACAGGGAAAAAGTGGAAAAAACTGTTTATTCAACAAGTGTAGACATGTATAAAAAATGAAAAATATTAAACAATAAAACCTCTCGCTGTTCTGAAGAGAGATGGCAAAATTGACAAAGTCCTTTCTGTGGGTTGTAGCTCAGCTCGGCCAGTCTCCCCTCAGTCCCTCCGGTGCTGGAAATGCCATCCTGGGCCCCAGTGGGCCACAGGCGTGAGCTCCGGGTGTTTTCTGGGTTTTTCAGTCCAGAACAGGTTTAACAGTGCCAAGAGAAAAAAAAAAAAAAAAACCAGTCCAGGGAACTTCTCTGCCTCAACTAGGTAAAAACGAACTAAAAAGCAAAGGAGAGCTCTCTCTCGCTGCCCATCTGCAGTCCAGGAGCAGAGTGCGGAGGAGTGAGTGCAGTTTCTGCAAACCGTGCATTTCTTCTTTCCTCCCCTTCACTCTCAGAACCAGTCTTGAAGGTGTAGAACTTCATATTCAGCATAAACAGACAAGTGGGGATACAAACATCACGAAGTCACCACAGGACAGGGGTACTGAGCCCTGGGGTGCCCATTCCCAGGAGCTCTCTGAGGAGGAAGCAGCTCCCTGCATCTGTCTGCGCTAGAGGCCGATAGCGATAGACGCCGATAGCGACAGACAGTGATAGCAGCGAGGACAAAGCCAACTCAAACTCCCAGTCCTCCAGCCCCTTGCCCAGCTGGCTGGAAGCCCCCAGCGAGCAGTGGGCAGGTGAGTCCTGCCAGTGACAGAGACTGAGGAGGAGGAAAGGCTTTGTCAACATGGACAGAGAGTTTTTCCAGTGGGAAAGTGATAGTGACGAGGAGCCTTCCCAGAGGGAAGATACCACACGGCGAGTGAGAAACCAATGGGAAGGAGTATGGATGGTCCAAGAAATTTCCCAGAGGGGACCCAGGAGGAGCCGAGAGCTGTACCAGCTCCAGGTACGAGTGCGTGGTCGAGAGGTTTCCCGGTACAGCGATGAAACACACGAAGAGATCTATGAACTGAAACAATCAAAGTCCAGGAGCTGTGCTCGTGGGAAGAGGACAGTGGTGAGAAATGCCCCTTAGTGTGCTGCATCAGCCGTGGTATCATGAGCCGGGCTGTGCCAGAGATCCAGGGATCCAGCCAGCAGCCAGAGCATCAGAGGCAGCAGCTGGAAGAGAGCGAGGACACAGCAGTGGCAGGAACAGCTACAGCCCAAAGGAAGGAGAGCCCAGTGCCTGCCCTGCACAGCACCCCCAGCCCCTCGTGTGCCCAGCTGGGAGCCCAGGCCCCCAGCGAGCAGCAGGAGTGGGCAGTGGCAGGGTCAGAGCTGGCAGACTCAGACAGCCAGGAGACCTTGCCTAGGGAGAGTGACTGGGAGTCCTGCAGGGACCCAGAGCTGTCCCAAGGGGCAGACTGTTGTCCAAGAGCTGTCCCAGTGGGGGGACGATGTCAGCTCCAGCAGTGGGGAGAAGCCTGTGGGCCCAGTGAAGGAGGACACCCAGCCTTGTCCCCCAGAGGGGCCCAGCTCTCCCAGCCCCGAGGGAGAGCTGGGCCCCAGCTCTCAGTCTCTCTCCCAGAGCCTGCTCTGCCCAGCGCCTCTCCTGCCCTGGCCGGAGCTGCTGAGGAGGCAGCAGCGGGGTCAGTGCTGGCAGTGAGGGAGACAACATTTGACTCTGATGAGGAAATGAAACATTGGCAATTCTTGTGTCTCCTGAAGCCTTTCCTGGTGAAAGACCCAGAGCTGTCCCAGGAAGTGTCTGACTGGGAAGAATGCACAGAGGAAGATCTGTGCCATGGGGAAGGCATGAGTTACCACAAACTCTCCAACTGGGAAGAAGACCTGGAGCAAGAACTGTCCCAGAGAGAAGTCAGCAGCTTCCAAGACCTCTTGGGCTGGGAAGAATACATCGAGCAAGGGCAGTCCCACACAGATGTCATCAGCTGTGAAGAACTTTCCGGTTGGGTAGATTTCATCGGCCAAGATGTGTCCAGAGGGAATGGCAGCAGATCCTCAGGACAATCTAGCTGGGAGAATGACAGTGACAAGGAGCTTGTGCAGGGAAACTGGGAAGACGAGACTGAGCACGGCATCGGGACCCAGCCCTTGCGCCCGGAGGATGATGAGTGAGACGAGGTATCCTGGAGCTGCCCCCAGAAGAGGACAAAGACCAAAAATGCAGAGTTTTTGCAGAGGATGGACTCCCAGTGCCTGTTCCTCGCGAGGCCTGGGCTGAGCGCCCGGCCCTGGAGCCGTGCAGCCCCCCCAGCCCCTGGCCTGCCCAGCTGGGAGCCCAGGCCCTGCGCGGGCAGCCGGCTGCCCCCAGGGAACGTCCCTCCCGCTTCAGGCGGGCGCTGTTCCGGTGTCCCAGCCGGAGGAGTAAAACAGACAGCAGGGATTGCTCCCAGAGCCTCTCTCCCTGTAGGACGTTCATTTCTTTCTCCCAGGGAGACTGAGCCCCGTACGTTTCGTGTCCCATCGCACACCCGCGGCCTCGGTATCTGCGCAGGGCATTTGGCGCTGGGGCAGCCGTTGTGGCGATGCTGCCGCAGCTGAGCCCAGCCCTTCGGGCCGCTGTCCCAATGCATTCGGAGGGGCACGGACACGATGTTCAGCGCCGTGTGTCTTTGTGCTCCGTGTTTGTGCTGCGTGTGCGGGCGGAGCGGGGCCGGCGGGAGCCGCGCTCCCCTCAGAGCCGCTGAGGGCGGCAGCAATGGCGGCGCCGCTCCCTCAGCGCCCGGGCCCGGCCCCGGCGGGCGGGGAGCCCTCGGCAGCGCCCTGGGGGCAGCAGGGAGCGAGCCCCGGGCCCGGCCTCTGTGCCCGTGGCGCCGCTGAGGCGAGGGCAGAGCTGCAAGGGTCGGTGCCTCGGGCACTGCCCCGAGCCAGGGGCAGCAGCCGGCCCCGGCCTTGTGGAAGCGCACGGGGCTCTCTCGTGACCATTCCCAGTCAGAGTGTCATGGTAACTGGTGACCTCCTGAGCAGATTTTCCTCTGTGCAATTTTCCCCGTCAGAGCACTCTTCCTGGGACATCTTCTGCTCAGGACACTCTTCCCCCTGGGACACTTCTTGGGAGTTGTTCATTTCTCCATGGGACACCTCTGCCTCTTCCTTATTTTCCAGTCTGCCTCTTCCTTATTTTCCCACCGGGAAAGCTCTGGCTCCATCTCGTCTCCCCAGTGTTTGTCCTCCCCAGCCAAGGTCTCCTCCTCGCTCTCTTGCCCAGCCCACACTGATGCCAGCGCTGTCCCCTCCTCCTGCAGCTCCCTGGGGGCCTGGGCTCCCAGCTGGGCAGGCGAGGGGCTGTGGGTGCTGTGCCTGGCAGGCACTGGGCTCTCTTCCCTGTCGGCTGTGACTCCTGACTCTACTCCTACAGCCAAGCAGTGCTGAGGGGCATAGACTTCTGTCAGCTGCTGCCTTAGTGCCTGGATCCCCTGCAGTGCCTGGCTCAGCATCTCCCTGTTCATGTTCTGCTCCAGGGCACTCTGTGGGGCACCAGAGGTGCTGGGCAGGACAGGCGCTGCCTCTGCTGCCACCTCTGTGCCCGCAGGGCTGGGAGAGCTGGGCTGTGTTTCTTCTTCTACAGCCATGTGTTGTTGGAGGGCATACTCTTCCAGTTTCTGCCTCAGATGATGGAAGTTCCTCAGTCCCTGGATCAGGAACTCCTCGGTGATGTTTGGGTGCTGGCATAGTGAAGCCTGGCTGCTGGTCAGGGTGTTGGAGGGGACACTGGGTGGGCTCTGTGTCCCTGGTGAGGAAAGCTCCTTACTGGAGAGAGAAGGAGCTGCTGCCTTTACCTCCTCAGGAGTGAGAGGCTCAGGCAGCTCTTCCTCCTCATCAGCTCCAAATCATTGAACACACACTACCAGACCAGCATCACAGCACTGTGGCTGTACTGGTCCTGCTGGGCAAAGAAGATAAAGCAGATGAATAATTAAAAAATACATAGAAGTAGGATAGTAATAGGAACTTAAAATACATAGAAGAAGATAAGTAGAAAAAAAGTAGTAAGGATAAGTAGAAAAAGAATAATAATTTCAGACTCCACAAATGATCAAATTTAATGAACAATGAAGGGGCAGGTCTGATCTCTGTTCCCTGGGACAGGGACAGCACCCAGGGAGCAGCTGGAGCTGTGCCAGGAGGGATTGGGGTTGGATTTGAGGGCCAGGTGCTTCCCCCAGAGGGTGCTGGGCACTGCCCAGGCTCCCCAGGGAATGGGCACGGCCCCGAGGCTGCCAGAGCTCCAGGAGCCTTTGGGCAGCGCTGCCAGGGATGCCCAGGCTGGGATTGCTGGGGGCTCTGGGCAGGGACAGGGGTGGGACTGGATGGGTCCCTTCCAGCTCAGGATATTCTGTAATTTCATGGAATTTAAGGAGAGTGGGCAGCAGGTGCAGAGCAGAAGGGTCTGGCTCAGCACTGAACAAATTCCCGAACACTGATGCTTTTCTGAGCATGTCTGTCCCATCACTTTAGGAACAGGCTGGAGAAACACCTCTCAAGAATTACAATTTTTTTAAGGCTGTTGACATTTCTAATCCCCTTCAGCCCTATGTTTCTATCATTTGGGCACTTCCCTTAAATAATACTTTTGAACACTTGACCCTGGGGGTAAATTTACTGGGTTACATCTCCTCCAAGTGCAGCAGGAATGCACCATCCAATGGGCTCTGCTATTGTCGGTCTGAACAGCAGCAGGAATTCAGGTGTCCCTTCCACATCCACCTTTCCACCACTGAAAAAAACTCCCTGAAGAGCTCTGAGGTGAAGGGAGAAGCCAGTTTGTAATTCTGAGTCTGTTACTTCTGGAGAGAGATGAGACATTAACAGCTCAATGAGAAAACCAGCAAAAATCCAGACTGCATCACCCCATCCATAAATTGAATAAAACTTTTCTTTATTTCTACATTTTTTCTTTATTCTCCCTCATCTTAATTTGTTTTCTCTTCCCTGAACTTTGCACAAGTGGCCAAAATCAGGTATTCCCTTGACTCCACTCAAAAAAAACCAAACAAACCTCCTCCAAACTCCTCTGGCGGTGCAGGCCGGAAAAAACCTGAACAAATGACTCACAGAGACCACATCGAAGAGAGAAAAATTATTTCAAAAATTAAAAAAAACCAACAAACCAACCAACCACACCAACCCAAACTGCAGCCTGCTGTTAATTGGCACCATCCAAATGCCGATGTACACGGAGGGCAGGCAGTGGTGCAGTGTGTTAAGAGATGTCTGTATGTCTCTTGGTAAATAAATTGTTTAGAGCTCTCAGATTTCCAGCTAAATGGTGATGAAGTTTATCAGAGAGTGTCGGTGCAGAAGAGGAACTGGCAATTATCACTCAATTACAGCCCTTGGAAATCAGACAATGAGGCACCATTGGCACGGCCCCAGGAAAACACTGAGGACAGAGATACTCCTCGGGATGCTGAACAAGAAATTCATTTTAATACCGTGTACACTGAGCGCTTGGATGTTGTCAGATCAATTTGCCCCTTTGATTTTGCAGAGGCCCTGTGAAGAAGGAGCGAGGCTCCCATTCATCCCAGCTATTCCATTATTTACCAGGCCTTGCAACTGAGCTTTTACGGGGGATTTAAAGCCTGGAAGAGGGAGGGAGGGCATGGAGCAAACTGCTGGAAGGCAGGGACTCAACCCTCCAGTCACCCGTGGCAGCTCCACAGAGGTTTTCCCAGGTCTGAAAATCCTGGTGGGATTTTTGAATGGAAAAATCCAGTTTTTTAAGCAGCAAGGGTTTCTCCCACCAGCATTGCCTCGGGAGGACAGTGAGGGCAAACAGCAGTAAAAAAAAATTGAAGTGGGAGAAATGGGATGAGTTGAATAACTTGGGAGAGTGAAAAGTTCCCTGACCATGGCAGGGGCTGGAAGTGGATGAGCTTTAAGTTCCTCTCCAACCCAAACCATTCCAGGATTCCATGAGATGAGGGCACAGCTGTACAAATCAGAGAAATTCCCTGCGGAGGGGATGCAGATGCTTCACCTCAGACCAGGAGGGAACTCGAACCCGTTGAAACAAGGCAAACTTGATGGTGTTTGTCTGATTGGTCCCAGTCAGAGAGGTGAGACATGAAAAATGACATCAATAAGAGATAAAAATAAAATATTTCCTAGAGGGAAGATGAAACAGTTGCCACTGGTTTTCTCAGAAGCTTGCAGAGGAAGAAATCTTCCACGTAAAGATCAGATCAGAGCAGTGGAAACTGTGAAGCAGAAGTGGAGAACTTTCTGCAGAACCTGAATTTGCTCATCTAGAAACAGCGGCTATCATTTCTTGGAAGGCCCCAAGAAATGTCACAGAAACATGAACAAGACCTAAATTTAAATGCACAGATTGCTGCTCAGATAGGGTTAATTTGTTCCTTTATCAGGAAGGACAGGTTTTTGGGTTTGGTAACTCAGTTACAAGATAACACAAGCGGAACAAAAAAAATGCTTTAAAGTGTTCTTATCAAAAGGCTTTGGTTTGGGCAAGTGCTTCCTAGATGGTTATGTGATAGGTCAAAACTTCTTGTTTTGCATAAAATGATGATTTTCGTTCATTTTCTAATGGAATGACGGAGGGAATTCTATTCAAAAATAAGACTTGTTTACCAAAAATTCTTACATCAAGCCCCAGGACCATTCCAGCACCTGAAGAAGGCTGGAGAGGGACTTTTCCCAAGGGCATGGAGTGACAGCAAAAGGGGGAATGACCTTATACTGGTGGAGGACAGGGTTAGATGAATATTGGGCAGGAATTGTTCCCTGGGAGGGTGGGCAGGTCCTGGCACAGGGTGCCCAGAGCAGCTGTGGCTGCCCCTGGATCCCTGGCAGTGCCCAAGTGGGACTTGGAGCAGCCTGGGACAGTGGGAGGTGTCCCTGCCCAGGGCAGGGGTGGCACTGGATGGACTTTGAGGTCCCTCCCAACCCAAATTGATTCTCTGAACTGGGACAAGTTTGTGCACAACGGCTGGCAGGGAGCAAATTGCTGGAATTGGACAAATAACTGGAATAATCAGCTGAAACTGATGCATGGGATGCAAGGCTCAGGGCTGCTTGATGCTGCAGATGATGAATTTGGTGTTCAGGCAGAAAACCTTCCTAAATTCCTCAAAAAACCTTTCAGCATCCAGCTGGTCCTTCCACCTATTCCTCACCTGTGAGTATGAATGTGATCTATCCGGTGAAATTTCTGTGGAACGATCCACTCCGAGGGGAACAATTCAGCAGGAACAAAGCCTGGGCAGACAGCAGCAGTTTCCTCCCTGTCCCTGTCTCACAGAAGCCAGTTCCTCATGGCCCTGTTTTCTCAGAACCCGATATCTGAGCTATTTGCAGCTACTTCTGCTCCGAGGCACAGATGTGTGGAACGCAAGATAAACAACAAAGGGTGGGAAATAAATCCCCAGCGCTCTGCTCGGGATTTCTTTCCCAACAGGAGGAAATCCTCCTCCCTCCGCAGCTCTGGTCTCCCTGCTTGCCCCTGGGCAGTGACAGAGGAGCACTGTGGTTTGCCTGGCTGCTGTGTTGCTGCTCTGCACCTCTGTTTTGGCTCAGCTCTGGAGAAGAACTGAGAAAAAACATCATTTCTGACAGCCCAAGTTGCTCAGATTTCATATCCTGGCTTGGTGTTGGGTCAGTTTTATAAAGCTGAGGTGTGGAAAAAAGTCTGTTTTCCAGCAGACTGATTTCTCCTTTGCCAGCTGTGCTGGCTTCTGCCTCTCCTTTCTTGTAAGTGAAAAAAAAAAATCCAAATATAATCTGGCTCCCTGAAAGGGAATTTTAGCCTCAGGTCAGCAGGTTTCTCCATGGGCCAGTTGCTCACATGAATTCCCAGTCTCACTTATTAACAACTGGAAGGGAAAGAATGGGAGGGTCTGAGCACAAAGAGTGGGATGAGGAAAACAGGTGAGCACAGGAGAGGAACAGCTTTGGAAAGGGACCTGCACAGGATGGTAAACTGGGATCTGTTTCCGTTCCCTGGAGGCTGAGTAGAGAAGTGTTGTGACAGGATCTGAGTCTGCCAGAGCTCTCCTCCTTCTGGAGAGCCCCTCAAAGAAGGATGAAACCACAAAACTGCTAAAAAGTGTTTATTATTTTTAGATGTTATTGTTAGTTGTTTACTATTGTTAGATGCTTATCTGTTATTGAATACCTGTTGTTAGTAGGTATTTAGAATAGAGACTTGACAAGGAAAAGGCCTTATCAAGCCTCTGAAGGGGGGAAATGATGCCTTCAGTCTGAGCTTTGGTGTTTTTCAGGTTCTGTGCTGCCCAGGGCTGCAGCTCTCAGCCTCACACTCAGGGTCACTCAGCTCTGCACAGAGCAGGGACACAAAACAAATCCTGCTCCTGCTGCACCCCAAGCACAGCTGGGACAAGTGTTCAGGCCCCAGAGCACAAACAAGGGTGGCTGCAGAGAGAAAACAAGAAGGGTGGGACTGCAGAACCTGCAGCTGGAACTGGACAATTCAACCCCAATGTGCAAATGGACCAGAACTGATCAAAGTGTGAGACCTGGTGACCAGGGGTCCATTTTGTGACCATTTTGTGTCCATTTTGTGACCATTTTGGGTCCATTTTGGGTCCATTTTGTGACTATTTTGGGACCACCTTGGGTGTAGCCCTGTCCAGGCTCTTGTCCTGCCCAAAGTGCATCCTTAAAGGCCTTTTAATAAATATCTACTTTATCCTCCAACTCTGTCCAGTCTCTGTTCCAGCTCAGCCTTCCCAAAGCATCAGTTCAAGCAAGGAAATTAAGTGTTTATCCCCATATCTCCATCTGCTCTCTGTGTCTTTGTGGCATTTTGGTCCTGGGAAATCTTTGTTTGGGCTCTCTTCCTAAATCTTCTTTTTGAGGTCTCAGGAGGTGTTTGCTCCTTGTTTATCTCGACAGCCCTTCCCAGTGATTATTTCTCTTCCCTGCCACCCCTGGCTTGGGGAGCTGTATCTTCTTCCACCTGACCTAAAGAAAAGTCAGTAGTGAAGAAAAAAGGGGAAAAAAAACAAACAACACAACAGAAGAAGGAAAATCAGCTGTTTAAATCCAGCTGGAGCTGCAGAAGAAGTTGCAGGACAAGGACAATCATGCCTTGATTTATCCCTTTACACTCAGGACAGTGTTAAGTGTTGTTCTCTAATACCAACTAAACCTCCCAAAAGATGCTCTCCTTTACCTGACGATATTTAGGCAAGGGGAGAGATGAAAAGAGATAAGCAGTGTCAGAAGATGACATTTTTCCTTGCTGTTTCTAGAGCCCCACCATCCCTCCTTTGCATTAAACAGGATTCAGAAGATTTTCTGGTTTTCAGCAAACAACTTCACTGCACTGAATTTATCTTAGAAGCCAGCTGCCCTCCTGGAAAACATCTGTATTTATCAGGGAGCCAGGCTTCCAAAAAGCATAGATTTGAAATTGACCCTTTGTTTTAAGCCAAAAAGCTTTATGTTACGTGAGAAAGTTCCACAGGAAAAGAGGAAAAAAAAAAAAAAAAAAAAGAATCTTGTCTTCAGATGGACACAAATTTATAGTGAGATGAATCATAAATGTCACGCTCTGAAGGAACTCTGCCCAGAGAGTTCCTTTTCCTGCTCCTGTCGTGCTTCTGACTTTTTGTGGTTCAGTGCCTGCATATGGCCCTGAGTGACATCCCCCTGGAAAGTTCAGGGAGATTTCAGGGAGATTTCCCCCACCCTGTGCTTGTTGTTTGTGTTCTTATTGCACTTCCAGCTGTGTTTTTCACCTTGGGGGTGGAAAAAAAAAATCGCTTTGGCCTGAAAAATAAATGTGTTTGTGCACAGATGGATCCCCATCGATACAGAGGAAGATGTTGGGGTAAAAAGTCGCTTTGGCCTGAAAAATAAATGTGTGTGTGTGTGCACAGATGGATACCCATCAAAACAGAGGAAGATGTTGGGGTAAAAAATCACTTTGGTCTGAAAAATAAGTATGTGTGGGCACAGATGGATACCCATTGATACAGAGGGAGATATTGGGGTAAAAAATCGCTTTGGTCTGAAAAATAAGTATGTGTGGGCACAGATGGATACCCATTGATACAGAGGGAGATATTGGGGTAAAAAATCGCTTTGGTCTGAAAAATAAATGTGTTTGTGCACAGATGGATACCCATCGATACAGAGGAAGATGTTGGGGTAAAAAAATGGCTTTGGCCTGAAAAATAAACGTGTGTGTGTGCACAGATGAATACCCATCAAAACAGAGGAAGATGTTGGGGTAAAAAATCACTTTGGCCTGAAAAATAAGTATGTGTGGGCACAGATGGATACCCATTGATACAGAGGGAGATATTGGGGTAAAAAATCACTTTGGCCTGAAAAATAAATGTGTGTGTGAGCACAGATGGATCCCCATTGATAGAGAGGAAAATGTTGGGGTGGATCTGCCTAAATAAATATTTTTATGGAGCATATTTACAGAATGTGTGAGGAAGGATCCTTTTTCTGGGAGAGCTCAGCAGAACCCCCGAACATTTCTGCGCCCTAAAGCGAATGCTCTGCGGGAGTTCCACCTCCTGCTTTAATTTGCTTTTCCAGGAGGGCAAACCCGGCAGGAATTCCTGGAGGAAAAGCGCAGATCCCGCTCGGAGGAGCCTCCCCCGGGCCGTGGGGCTGAGGCTCCGTCAGTTCGGGTTCAGTGCCCCCCGTCAGGGCCGCTCCCCCGGGAGGGACGCGCGGGGCCTCAGCCCTGTCATCCTGTCTCCCACTCGGGCTCATTTATTGGGATTGCTGGCAGGAAGCAGCCATGGGGAAAGGGGGATTTCGCAGTGACAACCCCCAGGATGTCAAAGCTGGCCTTGTCAGGGTTGTTCCTCCCCCGGTGCGGGACCAAATTCGGGCGGCTCCTCACCCGGGGGCATCCCTGTGTTCTCAGGGTTTTGTTGGGGTGGTGTGGCACTCGGAGGCTGGGCAGGGGTTTGGGTTATTTAGGTTCAACGAGTCTCTGGTGGTCAAGTACCCACAGCAAAGGGCAGACCACAAAAATCAGCGTGAGGGTTATTTACCATAACCATATACAAAACCACAAGCGGCAAAGGTTCCCTCAAATACATCAGAGACACTGCACGTCTCTTTATTAAAGCCTGCCTGCTACACTTCGATTTGCCTTTCAATCCAAGCAGGAATCAAAGTCAAAAGCTCCAAATCAAAGCACAAACGAATCAAAGAACAAAAATAATAACAACCGAAGCAAAAAAAGCAAGAATTGTTTCCTCTACCTCAATTTTTTATTATTTTGTTTTAACTTTGAATTGATTTTACTCCATTCCAGCATTGGAGACCAGTGATAGGCAGCTATAAAGTTCTTTTATTTACTCATAAATAAAATATCTGCGCTGCTGGAGAGTTATCCACTCATTTTGACAGTAATGAGCGTGCCACACATTTT
Organism: Phylloscopus collybita; assembly: GCA_027886175.1. NCBI lineage: Eukaryota > Metazoa > Chordata > Aves > Passeriformes > Phylloscopidae > Phylloscopus > Phylloscopus collybita. The sequence goes on along the minus strand of JAJNNQ010000006.1, from coordinate 61,074,827 downwards.
AGCAATCCATTATAAGCCATCTAAAATCCTCCAGCCAGAGGAAGCAGATACCTGGTTAGAAATCATCTCTGTCTGCCTCTGTGTGAGTGATGCTGCTCCTCTGGTTGTTTGTATAATTCCTGTTTCTGTCCATACACCAAACAACTCATTTTGAGGTGTTTCTTCTTCCTAAAGGAATTTTTTTTTTCCAGTCTTATGAATAATTTCCATCTTTTTGCATCAAGAAATTGAGTCTGGCTCCTAAACTGATTAAAACCCCTGAGGTCTCCTTTGGGCTTTGCTTCCTTTTTTCAGCCTTTCACAACCACAGCTTTTTTTTCCTTGATTTCTCCTAATCCTTCTCCCAGATTTCTGGCCCAAAATTTGTTGTTTCCGATAATATTTCCTCAGAGCCCAGGGAGCTCTGTCCAGCTGCTGACTCCACAGGCAGCACTGAGAGGATTTCCCACTCCAAAAGAAAAGCAGGATGAAGCAGATTGGCATTTCCAAATGATGGGAAACTCAGCAAATACCAATTCCTGTAAATGTGACTGGCTTTGCGAAAGGAGCAGCAAGATTTAAAGCTGCCAGAAGGTGGAAAAACTCAGGATTTTGGAAAGAGGCAGAGCAAGGGGTGTCAGTCAGGTGAGATCCCCACCTGCAGAGCTGCCCCAGCCCTGGGATCCCAGCACAGGGAGAGAGCCCAGAGGAGGCAGCAGGATGAGCAGAGGGATGGAGCAGCTCTGCTGGGAGGAAAGGCTGGCACAGCTGGGATTGTTCAGCCTGGAGAGGAGAAGCTTTGGGCTGAGCTCAGGGTGGCCTTGCAGGGCCTGAAGGAGCCCCAGGAAAGATGGAGAGAGACAATTGCCAAGGGCTGGAGGGACAGCACCCAGGGAATGGCTTCCCAGTGCCAGAGGGCAGGGCTGGCTGGGATATTAAGGAGAAATTCATCCCTGTGAGGGTGAGGAGGCCCTGGCAAAGTTTTCCCAGAGCAGCTGTGGCTGCCCCTGGATCCCTGGCAGTGCCCAAGGCCAGGTTGGACACTGGGGCTGGGAGCAGCCTGGACAGTGGGAGGTGTCCCTGCCCATGGCAGGGGTGGAATGAGATGCTCTTTAGTATCCCTTCCATCCCAAATCAGTGTGGAATTCCATGATGAGCAGACTGTGGGGGTGAGGAGTAATCAGGGATGAAGCCATCCCACAGCAGGAGGCACAGGGAACACTGAATGCTTGGGGGGCTGGAAGAAAAGATGCAGGAGAAAACCAACTTTGAAAGGTGTGGGATGACCAGAAGTGCTGGGATTCCAGAGTGGGGAAAGCAAAACTTTTGGGATGGACAACCAACCTGGATGTTCTTGCTGGGCACGACCACACAGAACACAGCCTGGATTTCTCATTCCTTTGGGATTTTTGTCACTGACCATTATTTCAGAGAGATCCCAACTCTGCACAGCTGACACTTTGTTAGGCAGCCCCCAGCAGTGCTCAGGGAATGGTTTGGATCGCGGGATTTCTTATTCCTTTGGGAAACAGGGATAGCCAACAGCTCTAGCAAGTGCCCTGGCTATCCCTGACACTGGGCCTTGGAGCAGCCTGGGACAGTGCGAGGTGTACCTGCCACGGCAGGAGGTTGGAATGAGATGATCCTTTAGGTCCATTCCAACCCAAACCATTCCAAGATTCCAAATCCATCCCTCCATCCTTTCCAGGGCTCCCTTCCCCACCTGAGATGTTTTTTCTATCCTCTTCACTCAGACAGAGACAAAGTGTTCTGACCTTCTGGGCAATTCTATTGAAGTGGGATTGATGGTTGTATTTACCGCTCTTTCTCCCAAAGTTTGGTCATCATTGATTAACATCAATAAAAGGATTTATAAAAATCCCAATGTGGGCCAGCATTTGAAAAGCTCCATCTGTGGGACGCGTGGGACAGGGATAACTTTAGGCTTCGATATTCCATATAGACCAGATGGTATTTTAAGGAAAAAAAAACCTTGAACATTCACCCTGGATCTGAATTTGGCTGGAAGTTGAGGTCGAAATCAGCAGATCATGTCAAACAAATGAAAATAAAGGGAACATTGTTGCAAAGGTGAACTTTGTTATTTTGGCGACTTTGAAGATAACATTCCCAAGCATTTTAGACATCAGTCATCCCTTCCTGGCTGCAGGGGAGAGGGAATTAAATTCCATGCCCTGCTATGAATCAAGAGCAAGGATTTCAGCTCCACTTTACTGCAGTGTCATCACCAAAACCGTTCTCCTCTGTCAGGAGAGCACTGATTTTTTAAGGGTTTTATCAACTTTTTGGTCTCAAATCCTAATTTTCCTGGTTTTCTTTAGCTCAGGATCCAAACAGAGCTCTGAGTAGCCTGGGACAGTGGAAGGTGTCCCTGCCCATGGCACGAGGTGGAATGAGATGATCTTTAAGATCCCTTCCAACCCAAACCAGTTTGGGACTTAGATTAATTTCTGCAAATAGAAAAATCCCCAAAATCACCTCAAACTTTCCATTCTCTCCCAAAGGGATGGATTTCCAGGACCACCATCCCCTCCTTCCCCTGGAACAACCATCTCAGTCCAGGCAGGAGGAGCCAGACCAGCACCATTCCCAGTCCCAGCTGAGATCCAGACTCTCCAGTCCAGCACTGGGACTGCATCAGCCTGTGTGCTCAGCCTAGTTCAGGTTTCTTCTCAAATCTAATTTTAGACCTGCTCTGTTATTATTTATTCAACAATGTGAATGAGATATAGATCGCCTTCATCGATTGCCCTCTTTGGAATTTGCCTGGTTTTTTCTTGGATATCTCCCATCCACCTTACTCCTGTGCTGTGTCAAGCCTGGAACATGAAAAAAAAACAACAAACCAAACCAAACCAAACCAAACCAAACCAAAAAAAAAAAAAAAAAAAAAACCACAAAAAACCCCAAAAAACAACAAAAAACAACAAACAAACAAACAAACAAAAAAACCAACCTAAATTGAGTTAGACTCCTTTTAAAAAACTTGTTTTAACAATTGTATTTACCCTGAATTCCATTATTTAACCAGAGGCTGGAGTTTTGCGTTTCCTCTGTGCAGACCCAGTTACAGCTCAGCTGTTGCAAGGCACCCCAAATTCATTTTAACAGGAATTAAAAAAATGTGGCCTGGAATTCATATTGGATTGTCCTCAGCAAATGCTGACCTTCCAGAGTAGAGCATTTGCTTTCATTTTTGTACAAAGCTTCTGTCCCCTTCGTATTTTGGGGTTTGCAGAGTATTGTTAACTTGGCAGAAAAAGAAATGGGAATATATTTCCCATAAATTCCGGGCAATTAATCTAGGTAGGGAATATTAATATTTTATTAGTATTTATTAATATTATTTAGGTCTTGGTTTTGAAAGACAGGTGTCTGCCAGGGAAAGCTGGAGTTTCCCTCGGAATGGAGAATGTAAACCCCTCACCCCCTCCCAATTATTGTAATTATATTACATAAAGCAATTAAGGGCTTTCAGGCAAAGATTTGGGAATAGGAATAACAGTTCTTTACTGGGAATATTAACAACACAAATGTAGTAGTACAAAAAAATGAGCAAGCAAACAAACAACAATCCTAGAAACCCTGACAGAGTCAGAGCTCCAACCTGACACCCTGTTGGTCAGGGGGTTGGGAGCAGCCCACAGTGAGTCCTCCTGGAGTGGCAGAGGTGGTTCTGGTGGGGCAGAGATGATCCTGAGAGAAAAGGGTCCAGGGATGGTGAGAAGGGTCCAGGGATGGGGAGAAGGGTCCAGTGATGGTGAGAAGGGTCCAGGGGTGGTGAGAAGGTCCAGGGATGGTGAGAAGGGTCCAGGGATGGTGAGAAGGGTCCAGTCTTCCTCCGGGAATCCAGTGGAACCAGATCCCTGGTGTTCCTGAGTCTCAGTTTTTATCCAGGCAGGAATGGTTGGCTCCTCCCCCTGGGTGGAGCATCTCCCACTGGGATGATGGAATGTGTCCTGTCCTTGGTGAGCCTTCGTGGCCCATCAGCAGCAGATATCCCCTGCAGGGAGGAGGGGTGGTGACAGAGATAACAAACCCTGCCCCACCTGGTTTGAACAGCTGGCCCCTTATCAGAAGGCATCTGCCCCCCTCCCCCCAGAGTTACAAGAGAGAAAGAAAAAACATCTCCCCAACTGCTTTCAACAAATGAAATAGAATACACATTTTTGGTTCCATAACCCAAGACAATTTATTAGCCCAGCTTTAATGAAATCAGGGAGAGAACTGAGAACTCTTCTCCTTGACTGGGAGGGTTCTGGATTCAGGATCTCACACCCTCAGGGCTTCATTCTGCAACTTTCTGCAAGAAGGATCCTTCCAACCCCAATTTCAGGACCCTGCAAATCTGTGAAGGGATAAAGCAGTCCATAATTGCTTGTTATAATTAGTTTGTTGAGACAGAAAGGTTTCATCATCGCTATTGTGAGCTGTGAGTCTCACATTTTAGAAGGAAAATTTTTCATCATTGTCCTCACAAAACTGCCACCAAATCCAATAGGAACATTTCAAGGAATGAAAAAAATTGAAGAATGGGAAGCACTCACAAAACAAAACAAAACAAAACAAAACAAAACAAAACAAAACAAAACAAAACAATCAAACACAAAAAACCCCCACCCAAACGAAAACAAAAATAAACAAGTTCTAGTGCAAATTACTATTACAAAGTTACTACTTTGACCATTTCTGACTGATTTCAGGTATTTTGAGGCAGCAAACTCCACCTTGGACTTCTTTTTTTTTCAGGGTGGGGGAGAAAATTAATTTCCTTCAGGACATCTGCCACTGCTAGAACAACTGAAATTTGGACATCAGAGCACACAAAGATGAGGGAATTTCTGTCCTATTTGGAAAATCTGATGTCTGTGGGTGTTTGCCAAGCCAAACCAGTAAGAACTGGGATTCACTCCCTGAGGTTCCTCTGTCTATGGATGAATCACATTCCTGTCCTGGGATGTCCATGGGACTGGGGGATGATGATGATCTCATGGCAGAGGAGGCACAGGGAATGTTTGGAGAGCCTTGGATGAGGGATGGAGTTCAGTCAGAGGGGTTCCTGCTGTCCTCTCACAAGCTGAATTTCATCATTTCTCCCACTTAAACAGAGCTACAGAAGTGAATTTTTAATTTTCTCCTGTTCTGGGTCCAGACAAATTTCTGGAGGATGCAAGGAAGGAAAGCAGTGGGAGAGGGTGACTCCCTCTGTCATGGGCTTCGTGACCTTCTGGTCACAGGTAGGTGACCCTTCTGTTTCCTAAAGGAAAGGCGGCCCTTAGGAACTCTCTCTGTAATCACACAGAAGGCCTGGTGGGCAGAACAGGAGCTTTATCAGAATTAAAGGAGTGAAATCCCTGTTTTTCAGCCTGGCTTTGACACCTGAGTGGCTCAAAGTCCCCTTGCTTTCTGCAGAAGCCAGGAAAGGAAGGCACTGTGTCCTCCCTCAGGATGGGGGAGAGCTGCTGAGCATCCCCTGTGTGTGAAGGATTGGCAGAGTGTCGCTGTGGGACATGATCAATGAGACACGGACTCACGGTTCAGAAGGCTGATGCTTCAAAAAAGGGCTGGTTTATTTTCAGAACCTATTTTTATACCTTTTTACAATGTGCCCACCTAAGAGGTGGGATTCCTGGACCCATTGGCCACACCAAGGGTCAACAAGCAAAGTCCCTCTTCAGAAGAGGGAAAAGTGAAAAACAAGGTAGTTTACATAGAGTGACTTTGTTTACTGCTTCGATCCCTGGGAAAGAGTTTAAGAAAAATGCAAACTTGAGAAACAGTGACTACAGCAGAGGATTCTCAAAGCCTGACTGACAGAATCAGTGTGTGCAAACTCTGAGATGAGGTGTGCTGGCCTGGAAAGGCCATGGGACAGAGAAGGCATTGTTGAGAGAAACTGAACTGGAAACAAGTTCCAAACGATGGCTTTGCGAACAGAGCAGAGATTTGGGAGAATTAGAACAGTGAAAGATGCACTGCAGCCAGACCACGTGGGGTAAAATAACAGGTGATGGGTGTTAGAAATATTGGCAGCGTTGTGTGGCAAAAGGTGATGGGCTGAAAAGCATTTATAAGGTGGTGTAACCCAGAAACAGCTTGGCTTCTGATGGAATGGCGTGGAGGTTTACATCTCCTGTGGTTCACCCTTCTACGAGATTGATAACGGAATAAAATCTTCTAAAAACACCTCTTAGTTGCCCTGTCTCAGTAGAGCTGGGGTTTTCCAACACCTCTGGTTTTCTAGAAGAAGAAAACCTCTGGTTTTCTAAAACTCTGTTTTTTCTAGGCTGGAAAGATCCCCAGAGGTGATGGAATTCGATTTGTCATGGATTTAGGGCAGTTCTTAGATGACAGCACCCATCTGGTAGGAAGAAAACCAGGGCAGTTCACACTGCACAACACAAAGTTGTGGAGATGAGAAACATCAAATCTTCAGATTAGAGATTAGAAACCTCAAATCTTAGAATGGTTTGGGATGGAAAGGACCTTCAAGATCATCTGCCATGGGCAGGCACACCTTCCCTTATTCCAGGTCGCTCCAAGCCCTGTCCAAGCTGGCCTCAGCAGAGCAGGGAACAAGTAAATCCTACTCCTCTGTCACCTTCCCTGTCCTGCCCAACACTGCATGGGAGATGTCTTCCAGTGAAATCCCATCCAAATCGTGGCCTACAGAGGGTCTGAACCCTTCTTCCTCAATTTTTCCTTCAGGAAACCTCGCTCCCCCAAGGCTGAACCCAAGAGGGAGATGCTGCTTGCTAACTTTGCCAAAAGCACATCCACACAACCCACCTAGCAGCAGTGTGATGCCACAGGGGGATTTAAAGCACCTCTGCTGCCCTAAATGTGGGAATTTTAACCAGGAAAATGTCCTGTTAGTGCCTTGGTAATTGAGACTTCAGGGAAGGCTGTGTTAATGAAGGTATTTCACCCTGCAGAGCTGCTGGAGTCTGTCGCTGTTGGACACGAAAGAAAGACTCGGACTCGTGAATTCAGAAGGCTGATGTTCCAAAAATGGTCTGGTTTATTCTCAGAAGCTATTTTTATACCTTTTTACAATGTGCCCACCTTTGGGATCTTTTGAACCATCGGTCACACCAAGGGTCAACAAGCAAAGTCCCTCCTTAGGAGAGAAATGTGAAAAACAAGAGAGCTTACAAACAGCGTGACCTTGTGTTCTCAGTTTTATCCTGGGAACAGAATTTCCTAAAACCAAAACATGACAGGCACGAATCGTGGCAACAGGAGTCAGCCAGGAACGTGCCCGAGTCATCAGCCACAATTTCTGTGTGTGGAGAACGCGGAGGACGAGCCCCATTCCCGTGTGACTCCTGAGGTGACAGTTTGTCCTCGCTCAGCCTGTGGCTTCCCCTGCCCTCTGAAGTGGTGACATGTGCAGGGGGGCAGAGGGGCCTGAGGTTTAACCACAGAGATCTGATCAATCCCAGTGGTTGTGCTTCCCAACTCTCCCTGCTCGGTTCCTCCAGGTGCTGCTCCCGCCTCCAGCTGTGAGTGGAGGCTCCAGAATTCCTGGAAAAGCCCTGATGTGAGGAACACTCTGACAAAACCAACAGCAGCTCCAGCCAAACAGCACAGGTGACCCAGAGAGGTTCCTAAACAAGTGGAAATGCAGATGTCATCCTTGGAAAAATTAAAATATTGTTGTTCTTCCCACTTCAAATATGAGTCTGGTGAGAAGGAGCACCCTAAGTACATCAGTGGCTACTGGAATAAAATCATGGAATCACAGAACAGTTTGGGTTGGAAGGAACATCAAAGATCACTCAGTGCCACCCCAGCCATGGCAGGGACACCTCCCACTGTCCCAGGCTGCTCCCAGCCCCAGTGTCCAGCCTGGCCTTGGACACTGCCAGGGATCCAGGGGCAGCCACAGCTGCTCTAGGAATTTCATCCCATCCCCTCCCCACCCTCCCAGGGAACAATTCCTTCCCAATATCCCATCCAGCTCTGCCCTCTGTCAATTTGAACTCATTCCCCCTTATCCCATCACTCCAGTTCCTCATGAATTGTCCCTCTCCAGCTTCCCTGTAGCCCCTTCAGATACTGAAAGTTCCTGTAAGATGCTCACTCAACCTCTTCTTCTTCATCGTGAAATCCACAAGAAAAGGTCTGGAATTCTGTGGCCCGTCTGACTTTCTCCATTCCCTGTGTAAAAGATAAGGATACAAGTCCACACAGCTAATCAGAAACAAAACAAAACAAAACAAAAACAAAAATAACAACAAAAAAAACCCAAAACAAAACAAAAGAAAACCTAAAAAACCCCCCCACAAAACTATTTGCAACATAATTAATATTTATTTTGTCTTGATATAGGGTGAGATAATCAAACATAAAAAAGGATTTGTTTTAATATTTGTCAACAAGACACAGGAAGATTTTGTAAGGAAAAGACTTTCAATGTCTCAGGGTTTTTGGAGCTAAACTGTTGCAAAAGCTTGGTCTTCACTCACAGCTTCAGGCTAAGTTCATTACAGCATTAAAATAATACTCTTCAACCTGAATTTCAAGGAAACTCTGTAGAATTCCCAACTTAATGCTGTCTGAATCAACAGTTGTTTATGGGAAAAAAAATAGGAAAGAACACAGGTCTGGTTTATTAAACCCCTTCCAGTTCTTCCAAGTTCTTCGTGTGCTAAGACAAGGTCTCCCAAAAAAATAAATGGCACTTTTTGGAATGGATTAGTAATTGGAATGACTCACTCAGGATCTTTGTCACTCCTGGTCATGTTCACCTCTCTGTTCATCAGGTCAAATTAAAAAAGAGACAAATCTTCCTCATCCTCAGATGCAGAACTCCCTGGAATTGAACTGGGTATCAGAAGTGCGACTTGGAGAAATTATAAGGAGAACCTCAATAAATTTTATTTCACACCATGGTGCAGATCCAGCTTCTGGCTCAAGGCTTTGAGGAGTCACCCATTGCTGGAAGTTGGGAGGACACTCCTGGTGATGGGAACTCTTGTTTTCCTTGGAATCCACTCTCACTCCCTGCTGAGAGCCAGGCAACACCAATTTTGCTCTTACTCAGATTTAATGACCAGAATTTTTGCATTTTCTTCAAATGAACTGCAATTTTCTGGAATTCATAAACCACGAGTTGCCTTCCCCTGCTTTTGAATCCTGTTTTTTTCCAACTGGGCTGGGTTTCTGTTCTCCATGAGAACACTGATGTGGGTGTGCCCCAATCTCCAGTCTGGCAAATCACCTCTTCCAGGACCACCTGCAGATTTCTTTCTGCCCTGCCAGTGTTAGAATTTTGCCTTTTTGTTGATAATTTATGCCTATTCTGAGAACTTGTGCTGTGAATTTTGGTGCTTCAGCACATCCCAGAGGAGCATCTCAGGATGGGCCAGGCCAGCAGAGTTACATCACGTCCAGGAACTCCAGCAGTTTCTCTGCCTCCTGTGGTGCTCTAAATTTGATTTTTCTTAAAACTCAGGGCTTCTTTGTGCTCTGGCTCAGCCTCCAAGCTGCTGTAGCTCCATCCAGTTTAGTGATGGCTCATCTGCTCTGCTGAACCAGACACATTTTGGGGTCACCTCCGTGTCCAACTTTATCATCTACTGAACATTTTGCACCCTTTCCTCAACAAAAAAATAAACTCAGCAGGGCCAAAATCTGTCATCCTCCAGAAGATTTTGGCTGTTCTAATTGGTGCAAAGATTCCTCAGAATGCTCCAGAGCTGCTTCTACCTGCCAGGAAAGAAGGGAGGAGAGCATTCCCAAAAACTGCAGCTGTTCATCCCTCCCAGGGAGAAACAGAGAGCTGGAGGTGTCCAGGACAGAATTCCCAATAAAAAGCTGGAGAACCAGCCAGATATTTTAACCTTGGCCAGATGAAAGAGGAGCTTGTTTGTCTTTAAAAAAAAAAAAAAATAATAAAAAAAAAAAGTGGTTTCCTGTTACCGGCTGCTCCTGGGGTTTGCTCTTTCTTCCATTTCCACACCTCTCTACCATTCCCAGTCCAGCTCCTGGGATAAGGCCTTGCTAAAACCCAGAACCAAAGCCAAGGCTGCTGCGTTTTCCTGGCTCCTTGTGGGAATCCCAGCTGGCACTGCTTGTCCCATCCATGTGGGTGGGATGAAACAGGAGCTCGGAAACGAGCGCGGGCCAAGCGCTGACAGGAACAGCCCCCGCCACCCCCAGCCCCACCCCCAGGGCTGGCAAATTCCACCTGGGACAGACGGACAGAAGCGGCCAGGGAGGAGAAAAATCGGGAATTGGAAACCAGGCGTGGAGCAGACTGGCAGGAAGGAACATCTGCGTGGCTCCGAACAAGGAATTTTTGCGCAGGGAACAGGAGAGTGCAGCTTTATTGGGATGACGCTGCCAAAAACATGAAATTAAATACAGGAAAGGGGATCAGCGAAACTCCTTGAGCCAAAGGCTTTGGTTTTGCGTTACTCAAGACAATTTCTGCCCCTTTTTAAACCAGCATCCTCTGAGTCACGGAATGAACCTTTAATTTGCGGGATTCTGCTGGAAGTCCTGAGCTCCAGGTCACTCACAGTCTTTAAAGCATTTTCTGCCACATGGAAGAGATTCCAGAGGGAAAATTTCCCACCAAAGGGCTCTACGGCTGAGGTGGGCACATCTCCCCGCAGACAAAGCCTGGCCCCAACCAGAAAGACCAAGACCAAAACCTCACAGAAATATTTAGGCTGGAAAAGCCCTCCAGGATCACCGAGTCCCAGCTGTGCCCAATTCCCACCTTGTGACCCAGCCCAGAGCTCTCAGTGCCACCCAGAGTCCCCACACAAGGCACAGCTCACTGGGCTTGGTTTACAGGGATGTGCCCATTGCTGTGCTGGCTCCAAGTCAAATTCTGCTGGAGTCACCACAACTGGAGGGGCTGCAGGGACACCCCTGAGCCACCTGCAACACCTCCAGCACCTCAGGAACATGCTGGGAAAACTCATGGAGTTCCAAATTCCAGGGGTAGATGAGAAAGAGCTGGGTGATCTAAATCTGGGGCTTACACAGTTGGAATTTCAGCTGGGTCCCTAAAGAGCTCAAGAAGTATGGAGAGAGACTTTTAGAAGGGATGGAGGGACAGCACCCAGGGAATGGCTTCCCAGTGCCAGAGGGCAGGGCTGGCTGGGATCTTGGGAATCAGGAATTGTTCCCTGGCAGGGTGGGCAGGCCCTGGCACAGGGTGCCCAGAGCAGCTGTGGCTGCCCCTGGATCCCTGGCAGTGCCCAAGGCCAGGCTGGACACTGGGGCTGGGAGCAGCCTGGGACAGTGGGAGGTGTCCCTGCCAGGGCAGAGGTGGCACTGGGTGGGATTTAAGGTCCTTCCAGTCCAAACCATTCAATGATTCCAACTTCAGTGATCCTGGGATTCTGGGATTCAGGGCTGAGCTGTGTTGCTGTGCCCATCCATCCTCCAAGACAATCCCTGTGGCCAACCAGGAACATGGAAATCCATCCTATCCCATGGCAGAGGGATGGAATGAGACGTCCTTTGTTGTCCCTTCCAACCCAGGCCATTCTGTAATTCCATGATTTTATGTCCACTGGAGCACAGGTGTGGCTGTCACACACACTAATTATTCTCTGGATTTTTCCATTCGTTTCCATTTCCACTGCCCACTTAGCAGCCACAGGGAGCCAGATTTCTCCCAAGAACATTCCCAAGTTGCAGTGACCGGGGGGAAACTGCTGCTACTTCTGCTTTCTTCCTGCTCGTAATTCCAAGCAGAGGAGACAAAGAACCCCCTGTGCTGAGCAGTTTCGGATTTTCCAGCAGTGCAGCCACCAGCTCCACGCCATCCAGGTCGTTCAGAGCCAAGGAATCTGAGATCCATCTGGCTTTGCATGGAACTTTCCAAAAGCGTAGCTCCTGAGCGTTCCTTGTGCTCCCAAAACTCAGGTGATGGTGATGAAAACACTCAGACTCACTCCAGGAGGCTTCCTTGGGTTTTGGAGGGATGTGGACTCAGGATCAATCCCAGGAATGTGCCCTTTCCCTCTTCCTCAGGCAAAGGCACACACCTGGTGAGGTCTGTAAGGTTGTCTCACTCTCTCCCAGATTCTCTCCCAGAATTATCATGGAAATGAATAAAACTGACGGAATGGAGAGGAGGTGATGACATTTTCCTTGTAGTGGGATGGATGTTCAGCAGAACTGAGGCTCCTCTAACCCTCTCCCATTGTTTTCCTTGGCAGAAGGTTGGGATTCCAGGAAAGATCCCACACGATCAGGGCAGCGCTTAAACCCCTGCACAGGAACAGATCAGTAACTCTGCGTCCTCTGCTGAGCCTGAAGTCAAATATTTGAGGTTGGCCACAAACCGAGCTGCAGTTTATTTACACCAACAAAGGGCACCCCAGGAAGAGTGGTGGCCCTAAATATGCACCAAGTGTTTATCAACAGCAGATATTTACCTGGAATTTTCTGTTTGGAGAGCGGCTTCCCACAGGATCGGAGTCACGACCTCCGTGGTTTGCTCTGTCTTGTCTTCCCTCCGCACGGCACACGCTGGGTTTTGTAGAGAAAGACAGGGGAAAAAAAAAACCCAAAAAAACATGTGCAGCAGAAAATAACACCCTGGAGTATTCATGGAAATCCTCCTGCTCTGTTTTATCCCAGACCAGGAGACTCCAGAGCTTTCTGCCCTCGCTGTGTTCTCACAAAACCTTTGGGTTATTAACTCCACATCAGGCTCTTTCTCACGGACGTTTTCAGTTGGGGAAAAGACGTTTCTTTGCCAGCAAAGTGAGTGAGATCCCCTCATTTTGTGGCCTCTGGCAGCTCCCACAGGCCCTTCTGCTGGTCATGGAGGAGGATTTCCTCATCTTCATGCTGGGCCAAGCGTGGCAGAACTAGAGACACACAGCACAACTTCTGTCTGGGTGGGAGCATCCCACATCCCTCAGCATCCACAGAGATCAGGGCTGGGAAAAGGAAGCATTGCTGGACATGGGGAATGGCTAACCAGGGTATGATCCCTAGGGACCACTTGTCATTTGTCCACCAGGCCTTTCCATCTTGCCTCAATAAATCCCCACTGGTGCAGCTCATCTTTTCCCTCTCTCCTGACTCAACAAGGGGAATGTGAGTGTTTGAGGATGCATCAAGATCCAAACCAGACACTCTGGCAATGGGCAGCAAGTCTGGATATAAGTGAGGAAGAAAAAAAAAATCATTTGTTTGCCCAGAACAGGAAAAACCAGAGGACAGAGAGCTGAGAAGGCTTTGGAGCTGTCTGCAGCTCAGGAAGGGACACTTTGGTGCCTGAGTCACAACAAGGCATTAGTGCAGGCTGATAATTCCATGAAATCTCCATCAGATCAGGTTTTGGACCATTTGTCCATAAGCAAAGGTCTGTTTTCAGTTATGCTGTTCTCCAAGGTCATAAGATTACAGAATCGTGGAATATCCAAATCCAGCTCCTGTCCCTGCCCAGAGCCCCCAGCAATCCCAGCCTGGCCATCCCTGGCAGCGCTGCCCAAAGGCTCCTGGAGCTCTGGCAGCCTCGGGGCCGTGCCCATTCCCTGGGGAGCCTGGGCAGTGCCCAGCACCCTCTGGGGGAAGCACCTGGCCCTCAAATCCAACCCAAATCCCTCCTGGCACAGCTGCAGCCTCTCCCTGGGTGCTGTTCCAGTTGCAGGGAAAAGAGCAGAACAGAGGGGTCACGCTTACAAAGGTTATTTAAATGTCATGGAGAGGTGATAATTTGTTTCTCATCAATATTTATAGAGCATGAGTTCATTTTAACAAAGCAAGATTAAGTGTGATGAGGAATCTGTGGCAGGAGGTTGTGCAAGCCCCAGTGTCCAACCTGGCCTTGGATCCAGGGGCAGCCACAGCTGCTCTGGGCACCCTGTGCCAGGGCCTGCCCACCCTGCCAGGGAACAATTCCTGATTCCCAAGATCCCAGCCAGCCCTGCCCTGGGCACTGGGAAGCCATTCCCTGGGTGCTGTCCCTCCAGCCCTTGGCAATTGTCTCTCTCCAGCTTTCCTGGGGCTCCTTCAGGCCCTGCAAGGCCACCCTGAGCTCAGCCCAAAGCTTCTCCTCTCCAGGCTGAACAATCCCAGCTGTGCCAGCCTTTCCTCCCAGCAGAGCTGCTCCATCCCTCTGCTCATCCTGCTGCCTCCTCTGGGCTCTCTCCCTGGGCTGGGCCCCAGGGCTGGGGCAGCTCTGCAGGTGGGGCTCTCACCTGAGGGGGCACAGGGACACAATCCCAATCCCTTTCCTGCTGCCCACCTGCTTTGGATGAAGCTCAGGAATGACAGAGATAAGTGGATTTATAGAAACATCTGTACAGCTGTGGCATTGCATCCACAGCTGGGGAGAAACAGGGATTGGTGAATTCCAATTACACCAACAAGGCTGGAGCAGCACAGCTTTAAGGTCAGGATATAAATGTCCTATTAGTGACCTCTGAGAGCTGCTGGGAGGGGAGTTTTGGCTTCTGATAATGAAGATTTCCACTGGACCAAGCAGTCAGGGAACTGGTGGAAAAATGGCAGCAGGAACGTAACTGAGCTCAGGAATATAATGGGAAAATCTGATTTTTCCACAGTGCTCAGGTTGTTCTTGGGTAGTCAAGAATGGGGAGGGCATTGTGGATTGGCAAGACAAACCCCTCAGGCAACATATCCTACAACCTTTCCTGTAAATGAGCTGCATCCTGAAATTTCTTACCTCAGGAAGAGGGAATGGGGCTCTCCATCCCACCTCCTGGGAGCTGAGAGTTGCTGCCATCGACATTCCAGTCTGGCAGCACAAAAGCTGAGTAATGCAGCAGAGTTACAGTGCCAGGAGTGGAACAGGCTCAGCTGGGAACAAAGAGGCAGGAATTTAAAAAAAAAAAAAAATAAAAAAAAAGGACACCTCATAGAGTTTGGCTCCCAGAAAAAAACCTGCATTCCTAATCCTCTTAGGAAAACCCTGTTGCAGAATGTGTGTGTCTGCAGGGCTGGCACCTGGGTCATCCAGGAAATATTCCCAGTTTTTCACAAACACTGGGAGAGGTCAAGTGTCGCTGGCACAGAGGAAGAGCTGAGTTCTGGGTGATGAGCACAAGTGTGGGAGAGCCAGAGGTTTCCACAGCCTGGGAAGCTGTGATTCCCTTTCCCAAAATGTTGATGACCAGGCACAGTGTGAAGCAAGGAATTCCTCCCTCTGGGCTCTCTGGGCAGATCCCACCCGGGGGTGGAGCAATGAGGTGATGCCACACAAGGAGCCCGACTTGGCCCCACCCAAATTCCTGCTCTTCTCCAGCTTCCCTGGAGAATTCCTTGCTCTCCATCCCCACACAAATCCCTGCTCTTCTCCATCTTTCCTGGATAATTCCGTGCTCTGCATCCCCATCCAAATTCCTGCTCTTCTCCAGCTTCCCTGGAGAATTCCCTGCTCTCCATCCCCACCCAAATTCCTGCTCTTCTCCAGCTTCCCTGGAGAATTCCTTGCTCTCCATCCCCACACAAATCCCTGCTCTTCTCCATCTTTCCTGGATAATTCCGTGCTCTGCATCCCCATCCAAATTCCTGCTCTTCTCCAGCTTCCCTGGAGAATTCCCTGCTCTCCATCCCCACCCAAATTCCTGCTCTTCTCCAGCTTCCCTGGAGAATTCCTTGCTCTCCATCCCCACACAAATCCCTGCTCTTCTCCATCTTTCCTGGATAATTCCGTGCTCTGCATCCCCATCCAAATTCCTGCTCTTCTCCAGCTTCCCTGGAGAATTCCCTGCTCTCCATCCCCACCCAAATTCCTGCTCTTCTCCAGCTTCCCTGGAGAATTCCCTGCTCTCCATCCCCACCCAAATTCCTGCTCTTCTCCAGCTTCCCTGGAGAATTCCTTGCTCTCCATCCCCACACAAATCCCTGCTCTTCTCCATCTTTCCTGGATAATTCCGTGCTCTGCATCCCCACACAAATTCCTGCTCTTCTCCAGCTCCCCTGGAGAATTCCCTGCCCAGGGATAGGGGCAGGTGCCTGGAATCCCCTCTGCCATGTTTCCCTCTCCTGGAATTGAGGGGAAATTCAGAGGGACCTGGAATTCAGGCTGTGTTTTCCTATGAGAGCAATGGAGGCATCAGGATTTGGGGGCATTTCACAGATCAACTGTGCTGAGTAAAATAAAATAAAATAAAATAAAATAAAATGTAAGATAAGATAAGATAAAATAATAAGTAGAAAATAAAGTAAAAATTTTGAATAAAAAATGAAATAAAATAGAAAAAATAAAATTAAAAATAAATATAAAAAATATAATTACATAGAACTGAAAGATATAAAGTAGAAAATAAAATAAAAAATAAAATAAAAAATAGAAAATAAAGTAAAAAATAAAATAAAAAATGAAATAAAATAGAAAAACGAAAATAAAATTTAAAAATAAAAAATAGAAAAACTAAAATAAAATATAAAATAAAATTAAATTAAAAAGAAAAATAATAAGATAAAATAAAAGAAAATAGAAAATAGAAAATAAAGTAAAAAAGTTAAAATAAAACGGAAAATAAAATAGAAAAAATAAAATAAAAACCAAAATGAAATAGAAAAAATAAAATAAGATGAAATTAGAGCAGCTTTTGGAGGAGCTGGGCTTAGAGCCAGGCCTAAATCCTGTCCCTTTCTCAAATTCAGAGTCCCCAGAAGGTCCCTCACTGGCACCAAGGGATAAAGGACACCCCAGAAACCTCCAGCTCCTTTTTTCTGCACCCTGGCAACACCTCCTGCCTTACTTGAAGACCTCAAATGTGGAGTCACCTAAACCCAAAACCTCTGGGTGCCTCCACTGCCAAGATTCCCATGGGATTTTCCAAGTTGTCCCAGTGCTGAGCTCAAGCCTCTGCTCAGACTTCATCAGTTTCTGTTCCTGTGCCTCCCCATCATCATCATTTCCCCCAGGGAAAACCCAGAGGGAATCACAATCTCTACCAAACTTGGAGAATTTACCCAAACTTGCCCTTTCTCAGAGACATTTAAAGTTCTTTGGTTTGGAGCCAAAGATCCCAACTATTTCAAGGCTTTTCTCTCATCCCTATCCTTTCCTTTTTCAGCTGAACTCACCTGACTGAAAATTCCAGCAGGAGATTAAATGGAAAGACTTTCCATTTCCTTGGAACAGGCCCTGAAAGAAGCTGCTGTGTGTGTATGTTCTTTTATTTTAAATTATTTTTATTATTTAAGCTTATTTTTTATTTTTGCCTTTTTAACTATTTTTATTATTATTTAATTTTTATTTTATATCAGTTTATATGTAACACAGAATTTTAAATTAAAGATTTAAAGACAATTTACTTCTCTGAGCCTGTTGTTTTTAAAATTATCTCAAAACTGAAATTTTTTTCATCATCTCTATTTAAAAGGGATTCATAAACGTGCATTTAATTGCTAAACCACTGATGTCTGTCTAGCACTAAACATTCTACCAGTTTAATAATGTAGGTTTTAAAAGCTTCCTACCTTCATTATTTATACTCCAGGGTCAATAATTATGTGTAATTCATTGCAGGATATTTATTTTTGTTTCCTAACAAGTAGCAGCAGGGATAATTTCAGGTGCATCCGGGTAGGTTGGCCTAAAAACTTGGTTATTGGGAAGGCTGGGCTGGGTTTAATGGCTTAAAATAGAAGTTTAGAGAATTAGATCAGCTTAAAAAATCCTTTTTTGTGCATATTTGGTAAGGATGTCCTGGCCAGGAGAACTTTTTGGGGTCAAGCTTGAAGGAGAAGGATGTGAAAAACAAGAAAATGCAGAGTTATAGCAACTATTACAGGGAGCATCATCAGAGAGGAGGTTTTTGGACTAAAGAGCTGTGGGGAACATCCAGCTTCCCAAGGAAAGTCAGTTCTGAGGGCAGAGAAAACTTTGCCATACCTGCCTGATGTCATTTCTTCTGGAATTCCACCTCCCCTCCTCAAAGACCCTCCACGAACAAACCCGAGGAGCTGATTGATTTTTCAGTGCAGAGCACTTGAAGGGCAGCTCTTTTTATAAAATTCATTCAGCATCTTCCCAACCTTTCTCTGTTCCAGGTGGGATTTTCTCCTCCTGTGTCTTCCTGTCACTTTTCCAGGCCTTTTTTTTTTTTTTTTTTCCACAGAGCACCAGGGCAGCATGCCCAGGAAGCAGATTTGCAATCCCAAAAGTATTTGATCCAAGCCTCAGACAGGAGCTCAGTCATGACAGGTCTCTCTTTATCCAGGAAAGCAGGGAAAGGTTGTGATTCAGTCGGGCTGGGCATTAAACATCAACTCCTCCTTCAGCAAAGAGGCTGAAAATCAGTGATAAGGATCAGTCTCCAAAGGAAGAAAACTCCTGCTTGGAGCCTGAGCCTTGCACAGAGGGGTCAGTGAGGGAGGCCTTCAGAATCATCAAATCCCAAAATGGTTTGGGTTGGGAGGGATCTTAAAGATCCCACTCCACCCCTTGCCATGGGCAGGGGCACCTTCCACCATCCCAGAGTGCTCCAGCCTGGCCTTGGGCACTGCCAGGGATCCAGGGGCAGCCACAGCTGCTCTGGGAATTCCATCCCAGCCTCTCCCCACCCTCCCAGGGAACAATTTCTCCCTGTTTAAATATATTTTCCATTATCCTCATCTCTCTGCACCAGCTGAGACCTGCAGAGGTGAGAAGAGGCTTTGGGACACCCCAGCCCCGTGGAAGCAGATCTGTCACCTGGGCTGTGCCCTTCATTGCTGGAGCGTTCTGTGGTCAGGAGCAGCCACAATTTGGATGAATTGAACTGGAAACCCAAAGCCCAGCTGCCTGGGACACCCTCTGCCAGTTCTAGGCTCAGTCTAATCTTGTTCTTAAGCTGTGACTCAGGTTTAGCTGCATTCATAATCCCAGCAAAGTCAGTGTGTCCAGCAGAGACTCCACAAGAAATCCGTGTGTTCGGAACGTGATTTTTTTAAACTTTCCACCACAACTAATCCAGAAAAAAAAATCCCTTGAAACATCTACTAATGTCTTGGTTTGGAAAGACAGGTATCTGCCAGGGAAAGCTGGAGTTTCCCTCAGAATGGAGAATGTAAACCCCTCACCCCCGCCAAATTATAATTTTTGCAATCAAGGGGAAAGCAAAGATTTGGGAATAGGAATAACAGTTCTTTACTAGGAATACTAACAGTACAAATGTAGTAGAAAACAAAACCACCCAACCAAACCAGCAAACAAACAACAATTTTGGAGAACCCTGACAGAGTCAGAGCTCCAACCTGACACCCTGTTGGTCAGGGGGTTGGGAGCAGCCCACAGTGAGTCCTCCTGGAGTGGCAGAGGTGGTTCTGTTGGAGCAGAGATGATCCTGAGAGAAAAGGGCCCAGGGATGGTGAGAAGGGTCCAGGGATGGTGAGAAGGGTCCAGTCTCCCTCCAGGAATCCAGTGGAACCAGATCCCTGGTGTTCCTGTGTCTCAGTTTTTATCCAGGTAGGAATGGTTGGCTCCCCCCACTGGGTGGAGCATCTCCCACTGGGATGATGGAATGTGTCCTGTCCTTGGTGAGCCTCCATGGCCCATCAGCAGCAGATATCCCCTGGAGGGAGGAGGGGTGGTGACAGAGATAACAAACCCTGCCCCACCTGGTTTGAACAGCTGGCCCATTATCAGAAGGCATCTGCCCCCCTCCCCCCAGAGTTACAAGAGAGAAAGAAAAAATCTCCCCAGCTGCTTTCAACAGATGAAATGGAATACACATTTTTGGTTCCATAACCCAAGACAATTGACAAAAAGGTCAAAACCAGAGATGGAGAAACATTTCTTTTTGTCTCTTAAGCTTGACCTTCGTTCCCCAGACTCTTTGCTGGACACACTCCCTCTGCTCTGCAGCTTGGGAGACGACCTTGCTTAGCAAATTCTGGCTGTGCCTTCCCTTTCCTGCTGCAGCATCTCCAGCCTTCCCCCATCGATCTCGGTGCTGCAGTGCAGGGTGTTAATGGGCTCAAAACGTTTAATTAGGGCTGCTTTGAGCCCAGCATTTTACGACCTTCACCCCGCTGCTGGAACGAGCACAATGCAGCATCTTCCAGGGCTGTGCACAAATAACTGGATGGTTTCAGCCCTGCTCTTGCAGCAGCATCAATAAAAAACCCCTCAAGCGTGCCCAGAGCCAATGGCCAGGAGGATTCTCCGGAGCTCTTTTATCCAGGGTGAGCATCTTTGTTCCGAAATTCCTCGCTGCCTCTTTGCTGCCTCCCTAATGACCACTTCAGTGAGCTCCCAGGAGGATGCCTGAGTCAGAGCCAGCTCGAAAACTGCTGAGGAAACATCCTCCCTTACTGGAAATGATTCCCAGCAAACTGCCCTGCTCCATATTTAGACCGACGGAGCTGAGGGTTCGCAGCGCTCAGGATTCTGCTCCTGCTGGAAGGGGATTGCCTTGGTCCCACCAAGAGTTCTGCAAAGCTCAGGAACAAAGTCCAGTGGCCACCAGGAAGAGCTGGAGTGGGCCAGCTGACCCTGTGGAGTCTGGCCTGGGCCACAAAAGGGGGTGTGAGGTCCATCCTCTAATTCCTGATTTTATTTCTGTTTGGGATTCTGCTCCTGCTGGAAGGAGATTGCCTTGGTCCCACCAAGAGCTCTGTAAAGCTCAGGAGCCAATTCCAGTGGCCACCAGGAAGAGCTGGAGTGGGCCAGCTGACCCTGTGGAGTCTGGCCTGGGCCACAGGTGGGATGTGAGGTCCATCTTTTAATGCCCAAATTTAATCTTGTTTGGGATTCTGCCCCTGTTGGAAGGAGATTGCCTTGGTCCCACTAAGAGCTCTGCAAAGCTCAGGAGCCAATTCCAGGAAGAGCTGGAGTGGGCCAGCTGACCCTGTGGAGTCTGGTGTGGGCCACAAATGAGATGTGAGGTCCATCCTCTAATTCCTGATTGTGGGAGAGCAAATTGAGTCACTCTGGGCTGAATCCATGGTTCCAATCTGAAGCACTATTTTCCTTTCTTACATTAAACACCAAAAACTTGTTTTCCACTCCGTTTTCCTCAGAGAAATAGCAAACCAGCAATTAATAAAACACAAAGACTTCTAAGGTCACTGGAGAAGAGAAAATGAAAAAGAAAAAGAACAAAAGTCTGCACTTTTTTAAAATTCTGCTTTTCTTGCTTAGCTCAGTGTCTATTAAAGAGATAACGGTGGCTGCTAGCAAACCACAGGCAGGAAATTTTCTTTATTTTCATGAAACAAGGAGATTTGTTGAGTCTGGGTTGCTTAGGTAGCTGTCTAAAGCAGTTTTATTTTTGGAACTAAGGAAAAATATTTACCAAGGGGGAAAAGTGACTCCCTGCACCTCCTTGTTCTTCATATTTAGAAGATGATACTTCTCAGAAGTCCCAGTTTTGCCCAGTTGTGTTCCCAAGGCAGGGGTTGGAACTAGAGGATATTTGAGATCTCTTCCAACCCAAAGCATCCAATGATAATTTGGGGTTGCTTTGAAAATTCCCAATGTGCAGGGGGCAGGGTAGGAGAGGTGGTTGGGGCAGCCACTTCAGGATCCCACTTCCCTGGAAGGTGTCCAAGAGCCTCAGCTGAAAGTCCCTGTGGTTCCTCAACATCCATGGGTGCCCCAGGGAAGGGTTTTTTCCTGGTCCTTCCCAGCTCCTGGTCCTGCCAGATGTTATTCCCTATTTTTCCTGCTTTAACTCCACTGGAGGAACCCTTTCCATCAGCTCTGGGAATTTCATCTGTCTCAAACCACTCCACAAACAGCTCCTTTCTCCCCCTCTCTGCCCCCCCAGACTCTGAAGATTATCCTCTTTTTTTCTCCCCTTCCAGGAATAACCATGTTGCAAGTGCAAGAGCATTGAGAAAACAGAGGCTGCTGTAATTAAGACCATTTATCTGCTGCAGTTAAGACGATTTATCTTGGATTTTGTAAGAGGTGTCTCGCGCTGAGCAAGAGTGTCTGGGTTTGAAATTGGATTAGAAATCCAGGTTGCTCAATTCCAAGAGGTTGGAAGGACAGGGCCCTCTCCAGGTCTGAAAAGAAGTCTGAGCTTAATGTGGGGTCTAGACCAGGCAAATTCATTCCTGGATCTTTTCCATAACAACCGAGTGAACAAATCTGGGAATGAATGAACCAAGGCAGCAGGGTGAGGTAGGACGAAGTCTGAAGACATCTGGAAAATATGAAGCAAATGAGTCAGGGGAGCAGAGGAGCAGAAAAGCCTCACTGCTGCCTTGGGCCAGTTCAGTTTTGCTCCTGCCTGTGCCACAGGGTCCCTGCCTGGTGTCCCTGAGGATTCATCCCAAGTCCTGAATTCCTCATTTTCCACAGGCCTCGTGGTTGCCACAATGGTGGAACCCAAAGCTTCTATCAGGCTTCAGTCTGTTCTTGGATGGTGGTAGCAGTGATAAGAAGGCTGGAAAATAAAACCCTCAGGGCCCTTAGAAGTGAAAAAAGGAAAATTTTAAACGTTCTGCAACAGTGGAGATCGGCCCAAGGCTGGACTTGATGTTCTTGTTGCTGTTTTGGAACAAGGGTGTTGTCTCCTTCCAGCAGGGCACAAGGAGTTAAAAATCCCTCTTTTGGGAGCCCCTTGGAGGCCACCTCACCACAGGAAAGGCAATGAGGAAACTGATAGCCTGTATCTGCAGAGCAGGCTCTGGCTTGTGCAACAGGGACTCACTCGTTAGGCTGAGGACAGAGCTCAGCTCCTCATTATTTGTGTGCAGCCCATCCTGTGCTGGAGGAAACAGCAGCTCAGCAGGGAGGAAAAAACTGAAAAAAAACCCCAGCTTTGAAAGCTGTCATGAGGCAGCACAGAAAGGCCACAAACAGGAGTTGCACAAGTCTGCAAATGTCCAGTTTCTGAGCCTTGATTCTGAAATCTTAATAAAGTTCTTTTAATTACCGAGGGGTGGGTGGGTTGGTTGGTTGGCTGGTTGGTTGGTTGGTTGGTTGGTTGGCTGGTTGGTTGGTTGGTTGGTTGGTTGGTTGGGTTTTTGGTTGGGTTTTTGGTTGGTTGGGTTTTTGGTTGGTTTTTTGGTTGGTTGGTTGACTGGTTGGTTGTTGGTTGGCTGGTTGGTTGGTTGGTTGGTTGGCTGGTTGGTTGGTTGTTGGTTGGCTGGTTGGTTGGTTGGTTGGTTGGCTGGTTGGTTGGTTGGTTGGTTGGTTTGTTGGTTGGGTTTTTGGTTGGGTTTTTGGTTGGTTGGGGTTTTGTTTGGTTTTTTGGTTGTTTTTTTGGTTGGTTGGTTGGCTGGTTGGTTGGTTGGTTGGCTGGTTGGTTGATTAGTTTGTTGGTTGGTTGGCCGGTTGGTTGGTTGGTTGGGTTGGTTGGTTGGTTGGTTGGTTGGTTGGTTGGTTGATTAGTTGGTTGATTGGTTGGTTGGTTGGTTGGTTGGCTGGTTGGTTTTTTGGTTGGTTTTTTTGGTTGGTTTTTTTGGTTGGTTTTTTGGTTGGTTGGTTGGTTGGTTTTTTTGGTTGGTTTTTTTGGTTGGTTGGTCTGTTTGTTTGTGGAGGGTGGTTGCTTTCAGTCATGCAAGCAGATCAGCAGTTAATTCCTTCCTGGATGCATCCAAAGGGAGGGATGATCCTGCCTGGCTGGGTTGGGATCACATAAAACAGGGAGGAGGACCTGGCCCACGGGGGAGGTGGAACCACATGCTGCACCTGTGGTTTAAACCTCTCCTTCCCCAAACTCTTTTCTCCCAAAAAGTCCAGACTTTGCTCTGGGACAGTCCTGCTTGGCACAGGCCCAAATCTGGCCAGGGAGTTTGTGAGGAGCAAATAAAGAGGAGCAAATCATAAAGTAGCACTTGACCCTGGGCCTGGTGTGCCACTGTAAACAGAGCAGAGATCTGTTTGTGCTGCTCAAGGAGTTCAGGGCACATCCCCAGCTACACCTGGGCACTCCTGACTTCCAGATATTTCTGTGTTCCTGGGATCTGTGCTGAAACTGTCCCCCCCAGATCCTGGAAATAATCCATGAGGGGGATCCAGCTATTTCCAGAAGATATTTTCCACAGGTGGAAGGAACCAGAGTGACAGGGCTGATTTACTCTGGCCTGTGCATGACTCTGGCACCATCCCAGCAGGCTCAGAATTCCCTGAGCCCACACACCAGGGAACAGCAATTCCCTCACAGCCTTGTTACCTAAACAGCCTCAGAGGGGCTGCAAACAGCCTGGCTGGGCCAAACTCCTGCTCCAAGCAGGAGAAGACACAAAAAAAAAATCCCAGAGGGAAATGGTTGAAGCATCCAAGAGCTGCAAGGGAATGCAGAGACATCCAAGGGGAGGCAGAGAGATCCAAGGGAAGGCAGAGATCCAAGGAATGCAGAGAGATCCAAGGAGATGCAGAGATCCAAGGGGAGGCAGAGAGATCCAGGGGGATGGCAGAGAGATCCAAGGGAATGCAGAGATCCAAGGAATGCAGAGATCCAAGAAGAGGCAGAGATCCAAAAGGAGGCAGAGATCCAAGGGAATGCAGAGAGACCCAAGGGATGCAGAGAGATCCAAGGAGATGCAGAGATCCAAGGGGAGGCAGAGAGATCCCTGCCACCATTCAAAAGACAGAATGGACTTGGGATTGTGGACTCATAGGATGGTTTGGGTTGAAAGGGACCTCAAAGGTCATCTCATTCCCACCCCTGCCATGGGCAGGGACAGCTTCCACTGTCCCAGGCTGCTCCAAGCCCCAGTCTGGACACTTCCAGGGATCCAGGGGCAGCCACAGCTTCTCTGGGCATCCTGTGCCAGGGCCTCAGCACCTTCCAAGTAGAGAATTTCTTCCTAATACCCCATCCAACATGCAACCTAAAATTGCAGGGGTGGCAGCCAGAGGGACCCCAGGACCTTGTGCTGCCATGGGAATTCCAGTGGGTGGGACATTCAGAGAGTGGATGGGGAGAGGGGTCTTCCATCTTCACCCAAAGCAGGGGCAGGGCAGCAGCACAACAGCACCAGGACACTCTCCATCACATCTCCTGAATGAAGAGACAGAAACAACATCTGGGAGAGAATCCAACCTGTGGTGCCCAAAAACTCCTCAAGTGACAGGAAACAGGCAGTGGGAGCCTCATGACAAACAGAGCAGATACAGCCACAGCCACAAGAGGTTGATTCCTTATCAGACATAGCAGCAGCTCCCATCCCATCCCTGCCTGCTGGCAGTGCAGTGTGTGAGCCCAAAATCCCAGAATCCCAAAATCCCAGAATCCCAGAACTCCAGAATCCAAAGATCCCTGAGGCTGGCAAAGCCCTCCCAGCCCAGGCAGTCCCAGCTGTGCCCCGTGCCCACCTTGTCCCCAGCCCAGAGCACTGAGTGCCACCTCCAGGTGTCACCTCCAGGGCTGGGCACTGCAAAGCTCCCTGGGCAGCCCCTGCCAAGGCCTGAGCACCCTTTCCATGGGGAAATCCCTGCTGCTGGCCCAGCTGAGCCTGCCCTTGCTTACAGGAAGGAGAGAAGGAGAGAGGGACAGAGGAAAGGCTGAAGCTGTGTGTGTGCAGAAGGAAGCCATCCTGAGTTTTTATCCTTTAAAATGTTCTCTGGGAAAGCTGCTGGGTGACCAGGGCAGTTCATTTGTTACCTTGTTATGGATTTGGGAGTGCTCAGTGTCGCTCCATCAGTAAAAATAAGAGTGAATGTTCTTTCTCTTGGGTTCAGCCTTTTGATGGCTGGACAATTATTCCATTTCCTCATTTGCTGAAATGACCTAATCACCCACTCAGGAACAAATTGTTGTTTTACATGACCCGGTCAAGTTTTCTTTTTACTGATGTGATTTGCCTTATCTAATTCAGAGTTTCCATAAATCCACCAACAAACTCTTAAGATGAGAACTCTGAGCTTGATTCTCTCATCTCTCACCAGTCTGGACAAATTGGTTCACTTGTTTATACCCTGGTCTTGGATAAAACCAAATGCTTAACAAAAATAATCAAAATCGGATATAATGACAAATGTCTCCCATTCCTATTTATTTCACGTTTTAACACTCGGTTCTTTCAGATGGTATAATTGACTCAGAGTCCTCACACTTATCAAAAGCTCTTGGCAGAGACTACCTCATGTAACACATTCAGTGTCAAATAGGATAAGGAGGAAATAATGGGTTCAATAATCTGTAAAATAAAACTGCATTTGCAGGACCTTTTAGCTTAAAGATCATTTCATTCCAAAGCTCCTGCCACACCTTCCACTACCCCAGGTTGCTCCAAGCCCCATACAGCCCAGCCTTGGACACTTCCAGGGATATCTACGACTTCCCTAGACCAAGTTCAGGTTTATAAAGTAACCACAGCTTTCTCAGCTCTTTAGGGATGTGTCCATAAGTTCCCAAGTGGAGCAGGAGAAAAGCCTGTCAAAGACACCAGTGCTAGCTCCAGAACATCTCCTTATTGATCCCCAGCTCCCAGTGCAGCAAAAACACGGACACACCAAAATCCTGCTCTTTTCTCCCTCCTCAGGCATCCTTGGGAGGAGCACAGGACTTTTTTGTGCCATATAAAAACATCCAGGCTTTAATTGGCCCTATCCTGAGAGTCCCAGGAAAGTGCATTTCCCCTTCACTTC
Source organism: Phylloscopus collybita (assembly GCA_027886175.1). Classification (NCBI taxonomy): domain Eukaryota; kingdom Metazoa; phylum Chordata; class Aves; order Passeriformes; family Phylloscopidae; genus Phylloscopus; species Phylloscopus collybita. Next base: position 61,048,336 of record JAJNNQ010000006.1, on the reverse strand, counting down.
AAAGCATCCCCCCCACTTTCCTGGAGCTGATTTGCTTCCTGCTCCACTGCCTTGCCCCAAAATCAAGACGTCGAGCTCAATCATTCTCCAGCTGCAGCAAGGAAAGCAGATTCCATTACCTGCTGGAACTGGGTTAGCCCCAGGTACAGGCTGGGCTTTTTGGGTTGTATATATATATATTTTTTTTTTTTTTTTTTTTCCCCTTCCTGGGCTGGAAATGATCCATTACCACATAACAAAACGGAAATTGAAAGCAGTTCCCTTTGCCTTTGCTCCTAAAAAAAAAAAAAAAAAAAAATTGGTGTTTCAGCTCCGGGGGAGGAATTCATGGGCCCAAATCACAAAGCCCGAGCGGAGCTGCTGCTCTCTAATTAGATTGGAGCGGCTCTTATTTTCCAGCAGCAAGCATATTCCTTGGAATGAGCCTGCACGCTGGGGATCTGAGCAGCTCCAATTAGGAGAGTTCTGCTTTGAGCTCCTCCGAGCCCAAACACACAGCGTGGCTTTGTGCCCTGGGCCATTAAACTGCAAATACAAACCCCACCACCACCAACCCCCTTTTTTTGCGTGGTTCAAATGAGCTCCAGGGAGATTCCAGCCTTTCCTGGAAGTTTGAAGTCTCGTTCTTCACATCACGTTGGGCTAAAATTGATGGTTTCCATGAGGTTTTTTGGGATGGAGTTAGCCGAGTGTGGTGCGCCCCTTTTGATTAAATGTTCCCGTGCCCCTGTTTAATTGCTGCAGTAATTAGGGGCCCTCTCGGAGCTCTTCTCACAGGAGACCACGCAGGACACTCTGATTCCTTGGAAAAAGCACCCACTGTTTTCCTTATCACTTAACTGAGTGTCTTGGTTTGGAAAGACAGGTATCTGCCAGGGAAAGCTGGAGTTTCCCTTGGAATGGGGAATGTAAACCCCTCACCCTCCACCAAATTATAATTTTGCAATTCAGGGCTTTCAGGAAAAGGCTTGGGAATAGGAATAACAGTTCTTTATTAGGAATATTAACAATACAAATGTAGCAGAAAAAAAGGAAAAAAACAAACCCACCCAATCAAACCAGCAAACAAACAAACAACAGTTTTGGAGAACCCTGACAGAGTCAGAGCTCCAGCCTGACACCCTGTTGGTCAGGAGGTTGGGAGCAGCCCACAGTGAGTCCTGCTGGAGTGGCAGAGGTGGTTCTGGTGGAGCAGAGATGATCCTGTAGAACAAGGGTCCAGTGGTGGTGAGAAAGGGTCCAGGGATGGTGAGAAGGGGTCCAGTCTTCCTCCCAGAAATCGGGTGAAGCTGGATGCCTTCGTGTTCCTGTGTCTCAGTTTTATCCAGGTAGGAATGGTTGGCTCCCCCATTCACTGGGTGGAGCACCTCACAATAGGATGATGTAATGTGGATAAGTCTATTTTGGGGAGGTGTTAATGGTCCATGAGCAGAAAATATCCCCCTGGAGGGAGGACCCGTGGTGGCAGAGATAAGAAACACTGCCCTACCAAGTTTTGACAGCTGGCCCATTATCAGAAGGCACCCACCCACCTCCTCCCAGAGTAAAGAAGAACAATTCTCCAGCTGCTTTCAGCAGATGAAATAGAATACACGTTTTAGGTTCCATAACCCAAGACACTGAGATGTTCCACAAGACTCTGTGATTACTCAGAGTCTCAGGGGGTTGGTTACAGACATGCTTTGGTTGAAGAAGCCAGGAAATTTTATGCCAATGCCAGCACAACAGCTTCCATTTTTCTGCAATATATTGTGCAACGGATGAAAATAGTAAAGTCAAAGGTAGCCATTTCAATGCCACTTTTACAAATAAATGTTTTCTTTCATGAGCAGAGCACCAGAGAATGTGATTTTTTTGTCCCAGTTTGGAGCCATAACAAGCCCTAGAATCTGCACTGCACTCCCTGACATTCCCACTCCGCTGAGGTAATAAATTGCTCCATAAATTTAGGAAGAACTGATCATAATCGTGGAGAGAAATGTGTGAGGAGACCATTAAGAAAATCAAGCCAGACCCTCTTTTACTTGGCCTTCCTTGCCGTGCAATATTCCAAATGAGTGGCACGCTTTAATGACAAGCTAATTAAAATTTAATGGACTTGCCATGGCTACTGTCTGTGCTTTACTTGAGCTCAAGGTAGAGCCTCTATTTCCATTTAATTTGGCTGCCTTGGGGGATGTTTTCCATTCAGTCAAGTGACCTAGAACATGTGCTTGCTGCTATTGCTGATAAAAATATGTTGATAAACCAAAAACCATGGATTTTTCAACTCTTTCCTCCTATTTGTTATTGTTGCTATTCCCATTTTTTTTCCCTCCTCTTAATTCCTCAGAAGTCCTGTTCTCCTGTGGAAGGAGGATAAATGTCCTTTAAAGTCCCCCAAAACAGCCCAGTGGGTGCTCTGCAAGTGATCAGGCAGGCTTGCAAAATATCCATAGGAACTGCATTGCTAATTTGATTAACCCCTCGTTATCATTATGTGTTAATTATCACAGCTCTGCCATTGAGGGCTGATACTGAACTCTGACAGCAGCAATTCCCCGAGCACAGCTTGTGGTTGCTGACTGTGCTCAGGGCTCAGCACATTCCTGGTTTCTGAGAGGTGTGGGGTGGCTGAAGCTGCTGGAATCCCTCCCACGGAAATTCGGTGGGAAAATAAGAATTTAGAGCGGAGTCACAGCAAGGAATCCCTGCTGCCAGGAGACCTGGGACTGAATCCAAGCAGGAATCAAGGCCTGGATGTTCTTCCTTTGGTGGTGGGATGGGCAGTCCCTCAGGGAAGCAAATCCCAGAGGGCTGAGCTCTCCTTCTTTTAGCACCCCCAGGACGGCCAAGCCAGGGAGCAGCAAAGCTCATCCCCTCTGGCCAGAGAGGGGACACGGGGGTGACACCAGATTCCTCACCAGGGAGCAGCTTGACCCTCCTGCTCCTGATGCCTTAGGTTCTGGGTTTTTCTGTCTTGCTCTGGTGAGTGGGTTTTGCTTTTGTATGAAGTGATGTTGGGACTTGAACACAGGGCGATGGGGGCAGGGCAGTTTTGGGTCTAGCAGGGGAATCACTTCTTCAAGGACACTCTCTCCAAGCTCCAGGCCCTGAAGATAAACAATGTGGAAGAGAGGAGGCAAAGCAGGAAGGTTGGAACACTGTGATGTGGAGTTGTTGATTGGACAATGGATGGGGGGTATCCAAATGGACTGAAACTTGTAAAAGGGGAGGGGAATCTTGTGATTCTGCCTCCTTTTGCTTCCATCTTGGAGCCATCTGGGCAGAGCCACTGCTGTGTCTGCTGGGGTATGGCCTTGAAGGCCTTTAATAGATGTTCACCTTTTCCTTATGACTCTGTCTGGCCTCTGTCTCAGCCTTTAAGGCAACACTCCTTGAGCTCCTCCATCCTGACAACCCAAACATCTCCAACCAACAACCCAAAATCGATGGGCAAGCATGATCCCTTTATCCCGACTGATCCCAGGGGCAGAATCACAGAATCACAGAATCACAGAATTTTTAGGTTGGAAGAGACCTTCAAGCTCATCAAGTCCAACCCAGCTCTAACACCTCAACCAAACTACGGCACCAAGTGCCAGATCCAGGCTTTTCCTAAACACATCCAGGGATGGTGACTCCACCACCTCCCTGGGCAGACCATTCCAATACTTTATCACTCTTTCTGTCAAAAACTTTTTCCTGATATCCAACCTGGATTTCCCTTGGCTCAGCTTGAGGCTGTGTCCTCTTGTTCTGTCAGTTGTTGCCTGGAGAAAGAGACCAACCCCCAGCTGACTGCAACCACCCTTCAGGGAGTTGTAGAGAGTGATAAGGTCACCCCTGAGTCTCCTTTTCTCCAGGCTGAACAACCCCAGCTCCCTCAGCCGTTCCTCACAGGGTTTGTGTTCCAGAAGGGGCTCCAGGGGTGTTCAAGGGTGGCCCTCAGCTTTTGGGAAGGGTTGGTCATTGCTGAGGTTTCTTCCTTTGGCCTCTCACCCCCCACAGAAATTTCATTTCCCCCTTTTTTAACCCTTGTTCATCGCATCCACATGCGGCTGGGAGCGAAACCTGCTGCCTGTGGGGCTCAGCCAGAGTTTTTCTGCTTGTCTAGAAAACTCAAGGTCACTTCTGAATTAAAGAATCCTGTGAAACCACACTTTTAGATAAGGTTTAGATAAGCTCCAGGCTCCTTGCATTGTGTCCAACGTGGCTGCATAACTCCAGAGCACTGGTCCTGCTGGAAGCCTTTATTTATTTATTTGATTTATGTGCCTGCTGTGATTTATTTACAGCAGGAAAAGCAACCGTGTGGGACAATAATTAATCATTTACATTAACCTGCATTATTTTCCAGGCTGTTTTAACAGTGCACCACTACAACGTTCTGCTTCCCTTTTATTTTTTGCCTTCTGGCCTGGGTACAATAAATACAGTTGTTGGAAACACAGCAGAAGTGAGGTTATGTCAGTCAGCCTGAGCTGCAGCATCCACAGAAAGATGTTTTCCAGTCATAAACCCAACAGTCATTCATTCATTCATTCATTCATTCATTCATTCATTCATTCATTCATTTCCTTGCAAATTCCAGCAAACACTTTATAGGCCTCTTTGTAATCCAGTCGGGGTTTTATTGACCTGGAATCCTCCAGGGAATGCCATAAATCCATATAATGTGTGCTACCATTTGTGTCTGGACCCTGGATTGAGCTGGGAACGTGTTTCTAAATCACACAGAAGCTGCCCAGTTCTCTGTGGGTCACAGACATGAAAAGCAGCTCAGATCCATTAATTAATTCTACAAAGGCCTCTCAGTGTTGCCACGATTCCATCAGCTGCTCAGCTTTAAGCACAGGCTTAGATTTCGCTGGCATGAGCAGGACTTAACCACCCATTTAAACTTGAGCACGAGCCCAAAAGCCTCGTCCTGCTGGCCAGGAAAGCAACCTGGATCCATCCCCTTGGGGCTGATCCAGCTGGGGATCAGCTGATGGAGCAGCCCCTGGGGGTTCTGGGGCTGAGAGCTGGAGCTGCCCCAGCCCAGAGAACCCCGTGCCCAGCATGGCAGCAGGGAAGGGATTGGGATCAGGAAAGGGATTGGGAGCAGGAAAGGGATTGGGATTGTGTCCCTGTGCCCCCTCAGGTGAGAGCCCCACCTGCAGAGCTGCCCCAGCCCTGGGGCCCAGCCCAGGGAGAGAGCCCAGAGGAGGCAGCAGGATGAGCAGAGGGATGGAGCAGCTCTGCTGGGAGGAAAGGCTGGCACAGCTGGGATTGTTCAGCCTGGAGAGGAGAAGCTTTGGGCTGAGCTTATTGATGATTGATAGAGAGATAGGAAGACTGATTCGGTGATCAGAATTTGATTTTACTCAGATTTTCCAAAAGCTTATATACCATTTCTGGTAGGTTAATAATTTTCCATTACAATAATCTGGTTAAAGATCATACAGACAATTTCTACAATATCCTTTGCTTGCAGAGTTTGGTTGAATCTCCTCTCTTCCTGTAAGCAGGTTTAATCCCATCTTCTGTAATCTTCAGAGTTCTGTTTGTTCCTGCCATGGCATCTTGGTTATCAAACCAGCTATGCTAATCAAGTCTGTTTTACTCTCTGTCTTGTGTATTCCCACAGAGCTCAGGGTGGCCTTGCAGGAGCCCCAGGAAAGATGGAGAGAGACAATTGCCAAGGGCTGGAGGGACAGCACCCAGGGAATGGCTTCCCAGTGCCCAGGGCAGGGCTGGCTGGGATCTTGGGAATCAGGAATTGTTCCCTGGCAGGGTGGGCAGGCCCTGGCACAGGGTGCCCAGAGCAGCTGTGGCTGCCCCTGGATCCCTGGCAGTGCCCAAGGCCAGGCTGGACACTGGGGCTGGGAGCAGCCTGGGACAGTAGGAGGTGTCCCTGCCCATGGCAGAGGTGGGAATTGGATCATCTTTGATGTTCCTTCCAACCCAAACCATTCTGTGACTGTTTCTAATTCAGATTAGAAGCATGGGTTTCTGCCCATGGATTTCTGTCTATCCCTGGACAAGTCCCCACTCCTCAGCTCCAGCTGCCTCCCAGAAGCCCTTCTGAGCTGGAATCTCACACACAGAGGCCCCACATGATGGTAAAACCTCTCAGTCACCTTTTCTCAGACCAAACTGTTCTGCCTGGATCCCTGCCCAGACAATCACACTTTGTGGCCTTCAGAAGGCTTTGGACCTTCTTTTGTCCCTCTTAGATCTCCAGATCTGCTGTTGGCTTTAATTCTGGATCAATGTAGATAATCAATGAATTAATCAATCTAGTTGATCACCTGAATCTCTGGAATGATCACAGAGGTTTGGGAAACCCACTTTTTTTTTTTTCAGGATGGCCAAGTATCACTGCTTTTCCAAAAGCAAACATGTTTATGAGTCTGGCACGTTGGTCTGGAGAATGTGGTTTTGACACAGGAGATGATCAAAAGGAAAATAAAGCAGCAAAACCCCTCTGTGGGGTACTTTTCTCCTGTAGGCAATCATCAGTGACTCTCAGGACGCTCCCTAAAAGGTTTCCATGCTTTTCCTCAGGAGAACTTTGGAAAACTCTCATTGGTGGCTCTGCATAAAGCAGGATCCCCCTCACAAGAGCTGCAGCTGAAATGACATTTACTGCTCTTTCTGAATTCTTCCCATTTATTCCTTAAAATAAGGCTGTCCAGGGAGGGAAGCACCCTCTCCTCCAGCACCTCTTTTCCTGCAGGAAACTCCTTCCCAACAACTTGAGGAAGGAATCTGTAGATCCCAAGGAGTGTTAGCTTGAGCAGAAGTGGTCTACTCAAGCCCAAAGTCTGCTCCTCCAGCCTTTCTATCCCCAGTTCCTTGGGCTTTTCCATCAATGTTTGTATTTTTGCACTACAGCAGCTCCCAGGAGCCTTCAGATCTCCCCAGAGCAGGCTTTGGATGCAAAACTCCCTCAGCTCTGGGCCTGGAATTCACCTTCCTGGGGATTAACTGCAGTGACAAAGGAGAATTTTTTTCCACAGCCTACTGAGGGGGGGTTATTCCATGGCTCCTGGATCAAATGGGACGTTAACGTTAGCACAGGAACTGGCAAGGAACTGCTGAGGAAATGTCCATTAATTTCCCATCTGAATGATCACTGCCTAGCACGACATAAATGCCATAAATCACCGCCCCTAACCTTGAGCAGAAGTGGCTGCTCTGAAAGGAGCCTTTTGTTCAAGGCCCAGCGGGTTGGAGATGTGAAGAAAGGACTCATAAAAACAAAACAAAACAAAATAATAAAAAGGGAGAAATCCGGGAGAAAATTTCCCCTTGAAACGGGAGTTTGGCTTTGACCCTCGGAGAGCAGCAGTCTGGTGAAATATCTGAAGGAAATATCTGAAGGGTTTTGTTTTGGGTTGGTTTTTGTGTTTTTTTTTTTTTTTTTTTTTTTTTTTTTTTTTTGTTTTTTTTTTTAATGGAGTAATAAACCACAGTGAGCTCTGAGCCCATGGTGTCCCAGAGGAATCACATGGCTGTGGCAGGGTAGAAATGTCTGGCACCCCACCCAAACTTGAAGGACAAAGGAGCAAAGGAAGGAGAATTCCTTACACAAGTAGAGCCCAATTAATGTAAAAAAAAAAAAAAAAAACCAAAAAAAAAACAACAAAAAAACCAAAACAAAACAAACCCCCCCCCCAAAACAAAAACAAAACCAAAAACAAACCACTAAAAAAACCAAACACAACCAAAAAACAAAAAGCTTGTCGGATTTATGGTTCAATTTGTCTCGGAGAGAAGGGCAGGACTGACCCTTTCTTGTGCCTTCTGGGTAAGTTCATTAAGAAATTCACTGGTTGGGTCTATGTTACACTCAGGGGTACACCCACAGCTTTAAATCCAAGCCAAGGGTGGAGCTGGAGTGGCAGAACTGCTAAAAACACAGGAATCTTTGGTTCAATCACTCCAGAGATTCAGGTGATCAACTAGATTGATTAATTCATTGATTATCTGCATTGATCCAGAACTAAAGCCAACAGCAGATCTGGAGATTCAAGAGGGACGAAAGAAGGTCCAGAGCCTTCTGAAGGCCACAAAGTGTGATTTGTTTCAGAGTTTGGCCATTTCTTGGGCTGCTTCATCAGAGAATTAATTAGGTTGGAAAAGACCTCTGGGATCATCAATCCCAACCTTTCTGTGCTAGTTTAAACCACTTGATAGCCCAATATCTCTTTGGGGGTTTTATGCTGTCAGCCACTTAAATCCCTGAGCAATTCTGATCCCATGTTTGGACAATCTGATCTAAGATGCAAAATTAATGAACAAAAAAACACTTCCAGAGACCACCAGAGGTGCATTTATGTGTTTTCTTAAAAATGCTTTTCTGCAAAAGCTGTGGATTTTTTTTTTTTTCTCAGAATAAAAAGAAAACCAAAGGATTTGTGAAAAGGAATTTAAAAACAGTTTAATTCTTCACTTCCTGCAAAGGGTGCTAAGGGTCAAAGGGAACAAATCCCTCAAATAAAATGAATTTGGGTAAATAACTCAGCATTTCCACATCACTTCCCCTGTTTAACTTTTCCTCCAGGACTGCTGGAATTGCTGGGCATTCTTATTATTGTAACACCCCAGTGGTGCCTGGGCTGGTTCACTTGGAGAAGGATAATTGTTTTCTTTCAGTGCAATTACTGGCACGGGTTGTATTTGATCACTCTTCAAGACTTTCTTCTCTTTTGGAGAAGTTCCTTGTGAAGTTTTATGGACTCTGCTTTAATTGTCCCTGCTTGGTTCTAGGTTGATTGGTTTGATTCATTCCTTTCCAGTTTGGGGAGGGGTTCTTTGGCTTTTTTTTTTTCTTTTTTTTTTCTTTTTTTTTCTTTTTTTTTTTTTTCTTTTTTTTTTTTTCTTTTTTTTTCTTTCTTTTTTTCTATGGAGGATTGTTTTCAGGCTCTGATTCTCCAATTTCACACAGTTGCACCTTTACAATTGCTCTGAAGTTGCTGGAAATTGCTGCATTTAGAGTGGTTTGGGTTGGGGAAAAAAAACTTAAAGATCATTTGATTCCAACCCCCAACGCCTTCCACTCTCCCAGGCTGCTCCAAGCCTCATCCACCCTGACCTGGGAGATTCCCAGGGATCCAGGGACAGCCACAGCTTCTCTGGGAAATCTTTTCCAGGCTCTCACCACCCTCACAATGAAAGAAGAAGGCAAGGAAATTAATTAAATATCAGGCATGGGGGAACCACATGGAGATTTCCAGTTTAAGGTGCAGGGTGTGGATCCTTCCCCACTTCACCTCTGTGTGACTTCCCATGAGGATCAGCATTGCTGGGATGGATCACCTGAAGAAACAAGGACCCAGTTCTGCAAAAGTGATGAAGAAATCTTATCAAAATACCTGTGACAACCCGTGACAACTTTTTCTGAAGCCCTCAAGAGCAGGTGCTTTGGGAAAAGCTGAATTTCCCCCCAAAACATCCCAGGAGGAGGAACCAAAGGAGGCAAGAGTGAAGGAATTTTGAGGCCATGTGCCTTTTCCCTGAAAAAAATGGCTCATGGAACACCAGCTTGCTCCCCCAGGAGATGAGAGCCAAAGGAATACTGAGTTCCTGCCAAGGTTTAGCAATCCCTTCCTATGAGTTATGTTGCTGGGAGGTCAGGGCTGGGGGGCAGTCACAAGGACACGACAGTTTTAAGATCGAGTTAATTATTCCTGCCACTTTATTAGGAATAAAATCCAGGGAGCTGGATGTCATTAGGAAGGAGAATATTTCTCTATATTTGATTGCCAGAAGGCTCCCTTATAGATCTGGCAAGTTGGAAGGTGTCACGCTTTGGAAACCTCTTCCGTGCAAGCTCAAAAGTTATTTTTAGAACTTCCTTGCATGTTATGATAGATTTGTGCTTCCTGTTTCTCCTTCAGAGCTGGCTCAGAGCAGTGCCCTGAATCCAAAAGCAGATGGACATTGTCAGTCCTGTGAGCAGCCCCTGGAATTTGCTGGAACCTTTGGGAGAGCTGCTGGGCTCAACCTAAAATCATCAGCAGTTGTGGAAGACATTCCATCCCTGGAAGTGCTCAAGGATGGGTTGGATGGGGCTTGGAGCAACCCGGTCTGGCTCTGCTGGGAGGAAAGGCTGGCACAGCTGGGATTGTTCAGCCTGGAGAGGAGAAGCTTTGGGCTGAGCTCAGGGTGGCCTTGCAGGGCCTGAAGGAGCCCCAGGAAAGATGGAGAGAGACAATTGCCAAGGGCTGGAGGGACAGCACCCAGGGAATGGCTTCCCAGTGCCAGAGGGCAGGGCTGGCTGGGATCTTGGGAATCAGGAATTGTTCCCTGGCAGGGTGGGCAGGCCCTGGCCCAGGGTGCCCAGAGCAGCTGTGGCTGCCCCTGGATCCCTGGCAGTGCCCAAGGCCAGGCTGGACACTGGGGCTGGGAGCAGCCTGGGACAGTGGGAGGTGTCCCTGCCCATGGCAGGAGATGGGAACTAAATGATCTTTGATCTCCCTTCCAACCCAAACCATTCCATGATCTGCATCATCATCATTCATGATTCCATGATCCACGATCTTCCATGATCTTGGATTGACCTCACTGCCTGACCCCTCCTTGGCTCCTCCAAGCCACAATCCCATGATGTTCCCTCTTGCAAGCCTCAGGTTCTGCCTCTCCATCAGCGCTGACTCCAAGACCTGGGTGACTTTTTGGAGCAGCCACCACCCTGGTGGCCTTATCTCTGTGAGAAATGAGGCCACCAGCTCAGCTCCTCATCCCTGCCTTGATGCACTCACTGTCTCTGATTTCAGATACCTGATTTCACCAGGGGAAGATCTCAGCAGCTCCACACGACAACCAAGTTGAGCTTGAGTTATAAAAGCTTTAAAACACCAGATCCTAAAAAAAAAAATAGAAGGAACATTTAACTTATTTTTTTTTTTTTTTTTACCCTGAGTTAAGCCCTTGGAGGAGGAGAACAGTAACGCTCTGTGGGCTGAGGGGAGTTGTTAAACCCAAACTGCAGCTCCCCCAAACACGCTTCAGACAGAGGTCATAAAATCCTGCCTGGTGTTATTTGTTCATTGTAAAATTCCAGGAAAAGCGGGCTCACCTTTGGGCATTTGGAAAGGTAAGGAAGCCTAAGGTGTGAAAGCTGCTGTCAGAAATCTCATTAAGACATTATTTACTCCTTCAAAATGAATTTACATTGATCTTTTGAAACTCTTGCTAACCACAAATGCATTAAAACTAAACAGTCTTCATTTACTGAGAAATAAATGTGTCAGCAAAACCTTGACTTTTGGCCAATGCTGCTCTGCCTTTTAATTCACAGGAGCTCAGTGCTAAACAGTTTATGGCTTGTTGTGTTAATTTAATTGTTGATATATTTCCTTCCTGCAATCATTTGCAAAATAATTACCTTGAAAAATATACATTTTTAAAGGACCTCTTTCAAAATTGTGGCAGTGCTGGGAGATATTCACTGAAATCGGGGTTTTGTCTGCATATTAAATATTGTTTTAAAAAATTTAACAGAAGGATCAGGTAAAATATATTGAAATAAACCTGGCATTTTCATCCATTTTCTATGGAGTTTTGGAGGGGGTTTTTTTGCAGTGTCTGCACTCTTTAGAATTTAAAGCAGTAACTTCATTTTACACAAACTGTTCCAGATCACATTCTAAAAAATAATTGATTTTTATTTCTTTGATAACTTCGTAAGACATTTAAAACATCACCACACACACCTGATCCAAAGGCAGAGCTTCCCAATTCACTTAATCTTTGGACTAAGTTTTGGTTGCACCAAGAAATCCGAGCCAAGAGGGCAAAGAGGAATTCCACAGCGGCCAGCAGGGATTTGTCACTGTCCCTTCTTCCCAAGGATGCCCCGTGGGGCCAGCCTGGAGCTGGAGCTGCCCCAGGAAAAATCCTGACTGGGCTGAGAGGGGCTGTTCCAATGGGCACCTGGATAATCCCAAAATTGCAAACAGGGCTCCTTGCTGTGCCTGGGGCAGGCACTCCTTCAATCTCTGACTCTGCTTGGGATATGAGGAAGGGTGGGGACAACCCAGATAAGGTTGGACAGCTGAAGAGCCAAGATTTTCCCAGTGATGGATTTGAGCCCAAGCACCTGAGACTCTGGAAACTTAATTTTCATGGAATCCCACACTGGTTTGGGTTGGGAGGGCCCTCAAAGTTCATCCAGTGCCACCCCTGCCATGGGCAGGGACACCTCCCACTGTCCCAGGCTGCTCCCAGCCCCAGTGTCCAACCTGGCCTTGGGCACTGCCAGGGATCCAGGGGCAGCCACAGCTGCTCTGGGCACCCTGTGCCAGGGAAGAATTCCTTCCTAACACCAAGTCTAAACCTTCCCTCTTTCAGTTTAAAGCCATTGTTCCTTCTCCTGTCACTGCAAGCCCTTGTAAAATGTCTCTGATAGTGGGTGCTGAGAACGTGGAATCATGGAATCCTGGAGTAATGGAATGGTTTGGGTTGGAAGGGACCTCAAAAGGTCTTTCAGATCCAATGCCCTGCCATGGATTAAAAACACCTCCCACTGTCCCAGGCTGCTCCCAGCCCCAGTGTCCAGCCTGGCCTTGGGCACTGCCAGGGATCCAGGGGCAGCCACAGCTGCTCTGGGCACCCTGTGCCAGGGCCTGCCCACCCTGCCAGGGAACAATTCCTGATTCCCAAGATCCCAGCCAGCCCTGCCCTCTGGCACTGGGAAGCCATTCCCTGGGTGCTGTCCCTCCAGCCCTTGGCAATTGTCTCTCTCCAGCTTTCCTGGGGCTCCTTCAGGCCACCCTGAGGCCACCCCATGTGGACAGATCCAAAGCTGCCCTGTCATTTCTTCCTAGTGCAGCTCACAAGCAATTTGCAAGTTCCCATTTGAAGCTGTTTTGAGAATGAGAAGTTGCTCTAACACAACAATCTATTCTGAGGGTGAAAACCAAGTGCAACTCTAACAGCAAGGGGTTTGTCCCAGGAGAATCAGTAAAGGAAATATGTAAACAATCCAAGGATAAGAGAGATTTGATAGACAAGGAGAATACCTTTTACTAACCAATAAAATATTTAACAAAAAAACCCAAAGAACTATTATCCAATTAAAGCTGCCCACGAGGTTTGTAAAAAGTGTACAGAAGACAGCATGGCACCAGAATAATGAGCCTTCTGAAGATTTTACTGTGTCACTTTGTGTGCCCTGGCCACCTCTTCAACAACCCCAGAGCCTTCTCCAGGTGAGCAATCCCAATTCCCTCAGCCTTTCCTCGTTTGAATTGTGAGGGACAGAAACTCAGCACTTGAGGCCATCCCACAAAAACCCTTCTGATTTTCTGGTCAGGCTAGGGCCCAGCAGAAAGCCTGGAGCAGATTTCCAAGGAATCTTGGGAAGGGACCTAGTGTTGAGAATTGACAGCTCAAAATCTTGCAGGACAAATAAAAGATGGAGCTGGTTCTGTTCTGGTAGAGAAAACTCTGGAAGACACAATAATTATGTCCCTAACAGAGATTTTATACTTTTTGCCTCAGCACACAGAAGGAAAGACTCCTGTTAGACACCTTTTCCCAAAAGCAGGAATTTGGGTTGCCAGGAGAAGCTGGAAGACTGCTCAGGTTGAGCTGGGCCTGTACCAAATGACTTTGTGGATATTTAAATATCATAAATCCCTTGGATTCCTCTGTTCCTGCTGCATTAAATGCAACTTGGAAGCTCTTTCCTAGATCTGACTGATGTTAAACACATTCCCAAGGCATCTAAACAATGTTTTATTGAGGTATTTTTGTAATTAATATGTGTAAGGAAAACGTCTATGGAATATTTTCCTTGTGCCTCTCTACTATGGAATACTGACTCCATGTGTACAAATGTTCTTTCCTCTGGACATGAATCCCAAGATTCCCTTTCCAAACCCAGAATTTCTGATTTCTGATCCAGCATTCCCAAAGCCTCTCAGAAACTTTGAAAATCTTTCTGTATGGAATACTGACTGTATCCAGACCTATATATTTGCTCTTTCCTCAAGACATCAATGCTGTAATTCCTTTTCCAAAACCCAGAAATTGGATGTTTTTTTATTGCTTATGCTAATTTCTAATCCAGCATTCCCAAAGTCCCTCCGTCTTGGGTTATGGAACCAAAAATATCTATTCTATTCCATCTGTTGAAGGCAGCTGGGGAGATGTTTTTTCTTTATCTCTTGTAACTCTGGGGGGAGGGGGGCAGATGCCTTCTGATAAGGGGCCAGCTGTTCAAACCAGGTGGGGCAGGGTTTGTTATCTCTGTCACCACCCCTCCTCCCTCCAGGGGATCTCTGCTGCTGATGGGCCATGAAGGCTCACCAAGGACAGGACACATTCCATCATCCCATTGGGAGATGCTCCACCCAGTGGGGGGAGCCAACCATTCCTACCTGGATAAAAACTGAGACTCAGGAACACCAGGGATCTGGTTCCACTGGATTCCTGGAGGAAGACTGGACCCTTCTCACCATCACTGGACCCTTCTCACCATCCCTGGACCCTTCTCACCATCACTGGACCCTTTTCTCTCAGGATCATCTCTGCCCCAACAGAACCACCTCTGCCACTCCAGGAGGACTCACTGTGGACCCCTGACCAACAAGGTGTCAGGTTGTAGCTCTGACTCTGTCAGGGTTCTCCAAAATTGTTGTTTGATTGTTTGGTTGGTTGGTTGAGTGGTTTTGTTTTCTACTACATTTGTATTGTTAATATTCCTAGTAAAGAACTGTTATTCCTATTCCCAAATCTTTGTCTGAAAGCCCTGAATTGCAAAATTATAATTTGGCGGGGGGTGAGGGGTTTACATTCCCCATTCCAAGGGAAACCCCAGCTTTCCCTGGTGGATACCTGTCTTTCCAAACCAAGACACCCTCAGAAACTTGCCAACGCCCCCTGTACCAGGGAATACTGACTATATTTAAAGGTATATATTGGTTCTTTCCTCTAGACACGTATTCCAAGATTCTCTTTCTAAACCCAGGAATTTGTTTATTGTTCGTGCTGGTTTCTAATCCAGCATTCCCAAAGTCTCTCAGAAACCTGGGAATGCAGGTGCAAAATCCAAACTTTGCATTGCTGAAGGTCCTGAGGCACAGGTAATTGGAAATCACATTTTGCCCAATTAAGAGGCAGTTGTGGAAAATGGACGTGCGTGGAAGCAGAGATGAGAACATTTGGGGAAGTCGAGGGAATTGTTATGTTAAATTCTTGGAACTGCTTGAGTTATTGGAATATTCCAATGCTGCCCCTTCATTCCTGCTGGATAAAAGCATAAGAAATAACCTCAGCAAGAAATAAAAACAAGAAATAAACCTTCCAAGTTTTAGAGGAAGGAGGTTTCCAGGGAGCAGAAATAATTTTTATGAGTATTTTTGTCATTCCCTGCTTGGTCAAGATGATCTTGGCCGTTCCTGGATGTGCCCAGAATGTCCCGTGTCCTGTAAAGAGGCTTTCCCAGGAAGTCCATCAAGGAAAGGTTGTTCTGTGACATCTCCAATCACCTGGAATTCCAAATATTGATGAGGGTTTGGCTTGTGGGGTCTGAATCTTCTCCCAAATTACTCCTTGTTACTCTTTTAAAGGCCCAGGGCACAAGGAAAAGACCAGCAGGAAGAAAAGCTCAGCTTATCCTATAAATTTGGTTAGAGGAATCAAAAAATAATTGAAATACTACATTCATATTCTGCATTAGATATCTACAAGAGAGGAATTTCTTCCTGGAAAGGGTGCTCAGGCTTTGGAAGGGGCTGCCCAGGGAGGATTTGGAGCTCTCATCCCTGGAGGTGTCCCAGCAATGATTGGATCATGGACTTCACGGATTCATGGAATGCGTTGAGTTGGAGAGGACCCATCAGGGTCGTGGAGTCCAACTCTTGGCATAAAATATGAATAAAAATAATATTAATAATGCTAATGTTTATGGAGATAATTATTACAATGATTATGATGATTGAAATAATAAAAATAATAAATAATAATAATAATAATGTAGTGGATGTGGCCCTCAGTGCTCTGGGCTGGGTGACAATGTGGGGATCAATCCCAGGTTGGACTCAACGACCTTGGAGCTCTTTTCCAACCTCAGTGATTCTGAGATAAATAAAACATCCCATTTAAATATAATAAACATAAAATAACATAATAAAACAATATATCTCGATATACAGATAATGAATAATGCTAAAATAATAGATAATACAGAAATAATATATAATAATATTAAAATACAATAAAGCAGCCATATTGACCCTTTCCTAGCTCTGTGTCAAATAACCATTCCTTCCTTCCCATTCCCATTCAGAAAGTCATGGAAAGCTGAGCTGAGCTCTGCTTTGATAACCCCAAGTCACAGAAAGTGCCCCTCAGCTGTCAGAAAAGTGCTAAAAACCCTCCCTCGTTAGCAGCCATCATTCAATTAAGAGAATAAAGAGTGACCTCGGGGTTGATCTGAGCTGGCTTCGCCTCCCACATTCCCACAATCTCAGATGGAAGGAGCGGAGGGAATGTGGGGTGGGGAAGGCTCCCACATTCCCTGCTAATGGCAGGGAGGTTCCATCTCCTCCGCTCTAACCCGGAGTGGTTTGGTGGGGATTTATGGCTCACATTAGGGCTGGGGTTCATTAAAAATTAACGTGTGTGGGGAAAGGCAGAGTGCACCACCAGTGATCAGCTCGGTGAGATTTGTCCCCCGGAATCCACCCCGTGCCTCTCCTGCCTCTGGGTGCTCCAAGGTGGAATTCACCTGGAGCTCCCCACGGTGAGGCGGTGCCGTGGTTGGATCCAGCTGCTCTCCTGGGAGGATTTGGGGGTTTTTGGAGGTCTGGGTTGTTTCTCCCCGAATCTGAATAATTGATTATCCGTGTTCTCAACATTGATTCATGTCCTTTGGTCCCAGGGTGTCTTTGGGATAATGCTTCATTCCTTTCACGTGAAAATTCCAGGAACCCGCTGTTGCTCAGCCTCATGGAAAAACCTGCTTTCCGTTTTAGCAGGTGGATAAAATTGTGGATATCCTGGAGAAATAATCGGATTTTCTCCCTGCCTCAGGTGTGCACAGCATCAACCAGAAAAGACCAGTCAGGAGAGGAGTTAGCGTTCCAAAGGGAATCCATGCATTCCCTCCTGGGATCTGGGAAAATGCTCTCCCTGAGCATCATCACCTTGCCTGGATCATTCCTTGGGACAAAACTCCCCCGGCCCAGGAGCAGGCAAAAAAACATCCCCAGTGCCCCATTCCGACCTCTCCGCAGGGAAATTCCCTCTTGGATCCTTCCATGGCACTCTTCCCATCACTGGGATCGTTAAATGGCTCCCCAGCACTCCATAAATTAATAGGCCCACGTGGGAAAAGGGAGGGAAGGAGAAGCTGGAGAGGGCAATAAAGAGAGGTGGGAGGGTTGGGAATTGGGCCCTGGATTCCACAGGGGTTGTCCCTTCCCAGGGGCTCCAGCTTGGACAAGTTCTACCTTCCCAAAAAATCAGCCCAGAAAACAAACATATAAATATACATGGATTTTTAAAAATTGTTTTAATAATATGCGAACGAGAAGAACAGTTCCTCCTCTTTCCTGATTTTTTGGTGTAAATTGACACAAATTCCTCCTCTTTCCTGGGTTTTTTTTTGTGTAAATTCACATGAATTCCTCCTTCTTCCTGACATTTTGACACAAAAATACGTTTGTGAAAGGAAAACATTTTTCTTTTGGCGACATAAGTGGCTTGCAACTCAAATATCTTCATAAAACCCTTTATTTTTGTGTTAATTATGCCTTATTTGGCTCAAAGAGGGATTCTGTGTTTGAAGTAGAGGAAATCACTAAAAGCTTTGGGTTTGAATGTAAATATTTGCAGGGAATGAGGTGCTAAATTTCTTTGTTGAAGTCTCTGTTTGGGTTTCAGGTCATTATTAAATATTGCCTGGGTCACATGGAATGTCCAAGGCTTCAGCCTTGAGGCAGTTTTTATACCACGAGCACTTTTTGCCTCATGGAAACACATCCAGAACTTTTCTGTCTTGGTTTGGGATACAAAGAAGGAATAATTTATTTGGGTTAAGGGCATGAAGCTCCTAGTAAGAATATTCCCTTTGGGATTGGATGTATATTCCTTAAGGAACCTGCCTTTAACTCTGCAAATAATTCATCTTTAATGCCCTGGTTGCCCTTCCTTATTCAGTGGGATTCTCCAATAAATGGTGTTCAGAAAAATGACTTTTTTTTTCTTCTGTGACTGAAGGGATTCGTTTCCAGAGTCTCTCCCTGAAATTATCGGGAAAAAAAAAAAAAAAAAAGAAAAAAGAAAAAAAAGTAAAATCTCCTTCAAAAGTCCACAGCTTTCAAAGAAACTTCCTGCTTTATTGATACCCAATTAATCAGAGTTTGGTTATCAAGGGATTTTAGGGATCATCCAGTTCTTCTGCCATGAGCAGGGACACCTCCCACTGTCCCAGGCTGCTCCCAGCCCCAGTGTCCAACCTGGCCTTGGGAACTGCCAGGGATCCAGGGGCAGCCACAGCTGCTCTGGGCAAGGACTGTTTTTATTTTTATTTTTATTTTTATTTTTATTTTTATTTTTATTTTTATTTTTATTTTTATTTTTATTTTTATTTTTATTTTTATTTTTATTTTTATTTTTATTTTTAATCTCAATGGGGGTTTATTATGAATAAAATCTCTGTGCAAAGCTGTGCAGGAAAGTTTCGTCTTCCCAGGATCTTGGATTTTCTCCCGTTCTGTGCTTCCACCAGGAAGATCCATGAGGAGCTGCCAGCTCTGCTGAGCAGGATCTCCACGATTCCACAGTTCTGGGAGAGCTGGGGGTGCTCAGCTGGAGAGGAGAAGCTCCAGGGAGAGCTCAGAGCCCCTGGCAGGGCCTGAAGGGGCTCCAGGAGAGCTGCAGAGGGACTGGGGACAAGGGACAGAGGGACAGGAGCCAGGGAATGGCTTCCCAGGGCCAGAGGGCAGGGCTGGCTGGGATCTTGGGAATCAGGAATTGTTCCCTGGCAGGGTGGGCAGGCCCTGGCACAGGGTGCCCAGAGCAGCTGTGGCTGCCCCTGGATCCCTGGCAGTGCCCAAGGCCAGGCTGGACACTGGGGCTGGGAGCAGCCTGGGACAGTGGGAGGTGTCCCTGCCCATCCAGGGGTGGCACTGGGTGGGATTTGAGGTCCCTCTCAACCCAAACCATTTCTAAACTCATTTAAGGCCTGGCTTCACCTCTTTCAAAGTTACATGGGATGAAAAATTGCTCAAACTCCAACAAAGAAACATCCATTTTCCAGGAGTACATGGAAAATAAGTAGCTTTGCACAGTAGAAAATACAAAGACCTGGCTCAGAAGGGACAGCCTGGGACAGTGGGAGGTGTCCCTGCCCATGGCAGAAGAACTGGATGATCCCTAAAATCCCTTGATAACCTAACTCTGGTTATTTGGGTATCAATAAAGCAGAAAGTTTCTTTGAAAGTTGTGGGTTTTTGAAGGAGATTTTACTCCTGGAAGGTGTAAAGGAAGTGGAAGGTGTCCCTGCCATGGCAGGGGTGACACTGGATGATCCTTCAGGTCCTTCCAACCCAACCCATTCCATGATCTGGGCACTTCCAAGGGATTGACCTCACTGCCTGACCCCTCCTTGGTTCCTTCAAGCCGAGGAACCCAACCCTGGCCAACAATCCCCAACCCAAGGGGCAGAAAACTCTTGGATATCCCAAAGATCTCCAAGGCCGAGGTCCTTCATCCCTGGCAGCTCCTTCCTACCCCACATTCCCAGGGCTCATCCCAGAGCCCTGGAGCGCTCCGAGGAAATTCTTGGGAGCATTCCCCACGCTCCAATATCCACTGAAGCTTTCAGAGGAGCTGAGATGGCTCCTTTTACCAAGTGCTCCATCCCACCCAGTTCCCAAGCAGCTGCTCCAAAGTAATTGAAGCCATAATGCCCAGAAAAAAAAAAAAAAATAAAATGACTTTTCTAATGGTTGCCTCCAAGATTTATCTTTTTTCTAAATGTAATTAAAAAGTGGATTTCGAAAGATGCTCGGCAACCCAAAGGATTAAATATTAATACGGGGCATAATTAATAAATGATACAGCTCTTGATTACTAATGGGTTATTGACTCTGAAAGCCTGGCATTATGGAATATTAGGGCAAACAAAAGGCTTTGGGGGAAGATTTCAAAGTTTCCAGGATGAAGCTGCATCTTTGTGCTCCTTCAAAACCCTCCAAGTGCCAAAAAACAGCATTAAACTGAAAAATATAATTATTAAACCCCCCCCCCCTTTTTTTTTTTTTTCTGTTTTTACCATTTTATTTTTCCACTGGAGTGTGCTCCTTCAAAACCCTCCAAGTGCCAAAAAACAGCATTAAACTGAAAAATATAATTATTAAAACCCTTTTTTTTTTTTTTTTGCTGTTTTTACCATTTTATTTTTCCAGTGGAGTCCCACCCCGTGGGTTTTTTAATCAAAATTTCAGCCTAAAAAGATGTTTTGTCGTAAAATAAATTAAATTTTTTGACATTTCTCTCATTGCCATTGTTTTTTTCAGTTAAATTCTTTCCAAAATATTAAAATTCTTTGCTAAAATCAGGGTTCATCTCTGCTGAGTGTACCTAAAGTGAAAATGAGAAATATGTGAACTATTCAACAGAATTTTTAATTTAAATAATTAATAACAAAAAAAACCAACTTTATTCAAAATTCTGAATCGAAATAATAAATCATTTAAAAATATTGATTCAAAATACTGAATGAAATTTCTCTCAAACTTTCAGGACAAGCAGAAATTTGGAATGACAGCATTTTCTTTTTGCCAGAAATTACAGCCAAACAGTGGTGACCTTGACAATTCTGGGTGGGAAAACTGCAGGGAATGGAGAAAACGTGGAATTAGGAATTTAATTTTCTTGGGAGATCCATTGTTTGAGACATCAGGATTCCAATTCCTCACCGAAAAGGGTCACCTTGTAAATCTAAGAGGTAAAACTGGACAGGAAAATTCAATTTATCAGGGAGGAGGCTGAGAATGAAAATATGAACAAATGCTTTAGGTCAGGAATTTTATTATCCCTAGGAAAAAAAAGTCCCATTTTTTTTTCCTTCAGATTATTGATAAGATTTATCAAGTTTTATTAAATTTTTATTTAATTAAAATTTATCAAATTTTAATCTGGATTTTTAATCCAAACTGCAAATTTAATCCTTGTTAGGGATTATTTTATACTCGAGCCTATTCAGGATCTTTAATTAAGTTAAAAAACTTTTTATTCAAGTTTTTTGCTGTTTTGTTAATTTTTTTTTTCACTGTATCCTCTTACCTATCTTTGATTTAAAGGCTGAAACCAGATAAAATTTGATTTTACTTGAATTTTTGATATTTGATGAGCAATTAATACTCTCTTTTAGCCAAAACTAAAACATTCCTTGGCCTTTAAATGTTTGATCCAAGAAAAATTCCCTTTAAATCCATCCTCACCTCCATTCAAACTTTGGCCATTGAATGATCCTTTCTGCAGCTTGAATTTTTGGGTATTTAACGATAATTTCTGATGGAATTCTGCCTACCTACATGTATGGCTCGATTAATTAATGACTAACTAATGACTCATAAAAACCTAGACTCTGTTTAAACCAGAGCACCGCCATGGTTTGAGCTGGATTTTTAAATTATTGAGACAAAATTCCTGTGGTCTGGACATGATTTGCTTTGGAAATTGTGTTGATTGAAAGAAAATTTCTTCCAGAAATATTTGATTTATTGCATCGATATCCTCTTGTTTGTAGCAGTGCCAGTGTGCAGCAAGAATATTCATTAATGTTTTGATTTGTTTATTTATTTCCTTTTAGAATATTTATTTTTGAGCCCGTGGACTTAGAGCGAGGCTTTACATAAATTGAGTTTTCCTTTTGTTTGGTTTTCACAATATTCCCTCCCAGAAGAGAAAATAATTTTTCATTCTGCATTTTAGTGACTTTCTCTTTTCATTTTTAAACCTCAAATCTTTGTTTTCACTTTTTTTTTTTTTTTTTTTTTTTTTCTGGACATTAAAGCTAAATCCTATTTATAAATCTCAGTGAGACCACCAATATTCCATTTTTCTGGGTGAAATAGGTTTTGCTTGACAGGGGACACAGAACAAGCGATTTTTGATATTTCTGGGGAGGAAAAAAAAACAGCTTTAACTCTTGAGTTATTGATCTTATTTCTGCTTTTTAGGCTCATCATGGCAAAACCAATTTCCCATGGCAAAATATAAAGATTCCCTACAATTATCAGGCAATTGTATCTCTAAATTTAGAGAAAAAAACCCGAGAGTTTCACTGTTATATCCAAAAATATTTTATTTTGGGGTGGGTTTTTGTTTTAATTCTGATTATTTCTGTTGTTTTAAGCCAAGGTGTTTTTTTCTCCCTGTAGGGAATGACCTGGATGAGGAATTCCAGCATCCACCCCAAGAGTGTTTGGTCTATACAGGTACAGAAAAGACAATTTATTATTAAACCACTGCGTGGGACACAGCTGGGTTTGCTCCTTTGAGGGAGACTGGAACATCTTGGAAGGCTTTGGCTCCTGGTTTTCTTCTCCAGGTGCAAAGCTCAGGGCAGAGGCTTGGCCCTGGGAATATTTCCCATCCCAAAGAAAATTCCTTTTTATCCTTCCCTTGGCGTTGTAGCCCCAGCACATCCCAGTAAAACCAGTGACTCCAAGGAGGTGGATGAGAGCAAAAAAAAAAAAAATGGTGTAAATGGAATAATGAGGGAAGAATCCCTCGGAACTCTTGGGGTATGGAACAATCAAACCAAGCTGAGCTGTGTGTGCTGGAAATTAAATCTCCCAGCTGGATTGACTGCTAATGGGCTTTTTTAAATTCCAGCCTTATTTACTGGGGAGAGATAAGAGCTGACTGCGAGAGCACTTTGGCTGATTCCAAACCTCGTGGAAGAAATCTAAAGATCACTCAAATTAAGAGGGGCTGGGAACTGCTCCCCGGGGGGATCCAGGGAATGTTTTGCTTTGCCCCCCATTAGAGCAGAAGAAGAGCCCAGGGCTGATTCAGGCCAATCAGAGAGACCATTCCATGAAATAAAAAAAGAAAAAAAAAAAAAAAAAAAAAAAAAAAAAGTAGCAGCTGCTTTTGTTTTTCTTGAGGAAAGCATGGAAAAATCCATCCATTCCCATTAGCACCACACTTTCCTCCTTTGGTTTTCCTGCTTGCTTCATGTTTTCATCCTGCCAGCTCCAGAGCTTTTCGGACAACAACCCCTGAAATGTGAAATAACCTTTTCCAGGTTATCTGTTCTAAAAGGTAGCAGTGGGTTTGTTCATGTCTGAACCATTCTGGACATGATCCCAGGTGGAAAGGAGGACAAAGGCCCCTGGGCTGGGTGAGGAATTGTGTGTCCAGCAGGAGCAGGGCAGGGATTGTCCCTCTGTGCTCCAGGGCTGTGTCCAGTTGTGGCTCCTGCAGGAGAGCCCTGGAGGGGCTGCAGCGTGTCCAGGGCAGGGCAGGGAGCTGGGGAAGGGGCTGGAGCCCCAGGAGGGGCTGAGGGAGCTGGGGAAGGGGCTGAGCCTGGAGCAAAGGAGGCTCAGGGGGGCCCTGGTGGCTCTGCACAACTCCCTGCCAGGAGGGGACAGCCGGGGGGGTCGGGCTCTGCTCCCAGGGCACAGGGACAGGAGGAGAGGGAACGGCCTCAGGCTGGGCCAGGGGAGGCTCAGCTGGGCCAGCAGCAGGAATTTCCCCATGGAAAGGGTGCTCAGGCCTTGGCAGGGGCTGCCCAGGGAGCTTTGCAGTGCCCATCCCTGGAGGTGTCCCCTGGAGGTGGCACTCAGTGCTCTGGGCTGGGGACAAGGTGGGCACAGCTGGGACTCTGTGACCTTGGAACTCCATTCCAACCTTAATGAATCTGGGATTCTATCAAATATTTTGGACCTGTTCATTTTTTGATTTTTGCTTTTTCCTCCAGCCCTTCAGCCCCTTCAATGCCAATCATGGTTTGTTCTGCCACAGTGAGGTTTTTATTTCTTTTTCAGTCTGATTTTTGAGCCTGGGAGGGCTTTTCCAACCCAACTGATTCTGTGAACGAGACTTCCTGGCAGAACAAGAATCTCCCGAGTTATAAGATCCAAAACAAGAAGCAGAAGGATACAAAATACCTGCTCTCTTTTTCTGAAAAGGCATTTTTCCTCTGGCTCGACAGCCCTGAAATCCCAGCAGAAGTCACTGCCACAACCTCTGAGTACCCAGCACTGATTGAAAGCTCTCATTAACTTTATTTTAGTTTTATATTCCCCGGGTGGCTTGGCCTCACAAATAGAGCTGTCACAGGCAGCACCAAGTGGCTTGTTCTTTCATTATTTTGAACTTTCCCAGCAGGATTCACCGCTCGGGCTTTTTTGAGCCACTTGTGGTTTGGAGCCTGCAGGCCCCCATGCATTATGTACTAGCTGGGATATTTCTACCTTAAATAGGTGGTGGAACTCTGCAGAGACTGAGTAACCTGTTGGCAAAGTGTGACTCGCTCCAAACCTCAGCACGAAACCTCAAACCAAACTTTTAAGGATGAGAATGGGTTGAGAAAAAAAAAAAAAAAATAAAAAATGGGTTTCTTGCCTCGTGTCTCTGTGGAGGATTGGGTTGATGGAAAGGGGCCAGCACCTTGGTACAGGATTAAAAAGCCCCAGGTTTTATTCTTCCTGCAGCTGAGAGAACTCCAAAATCAGGCTGAAAAGTCACTCAGAATCAGGCTGGGAAAGGAAATTTATATTCTAGCAGAGCAAACCAGTTGTCAGCACCTGATTGGCATTGAGGGGGCTGAAGGGCTGGAGGAAAGACCTCAAATAAAAAAACTAACACGTCCAAAATATTTGATAGAATCCCAGATTCATTAAGGTTGGAATGGAGTTCCAAGGTCACAGAGTCCCAGCTGTGCCCTGTGCCCACCTTGTCCCCAGCCCAGAGCACTGAGTGCCACCTCCAGGGGACACCTCCAGGGCTGGGCACTGCAAAGCTCCCTGGGCAGCCCCTGCCAAGGCCTGAGCACCCTTTCCATGGGGAAATTCCTCAGCAAAGGCAAGAAATTCTGGCAGGACTGGGATGGGCATGGAGAAGACTCTTCAGGCCGTTCCCCAGTGGAGGTGAGGGCCCCAGCTGAGGTTGTGGAAGGTGCTGTGAACCCTGTGGAAGTCAATGAAAGCCTCGTGGTTCTCCTAAAATTACAGGGGAAATTGGACCTGGAAAAGTGAATGAATCCCATTCCTGTGTGCTGTTCCAGAGCAGCTGTGGCTCCTTCTGGATCCCTGGCAGTGCCCAAGGCCAGGTTGGACACTGGGGCTGGGAGCAGCCTGGGACAGTGGGAGGTGTCCCTGCCATGGCAGGGGTGGGAATGAGATGATCTTTAATGTCCCTTCCAACCCAAAGCATTCCATGATTCTCTGTTCTGGAGCAGATTGGGAACTCCTGATATCTGAGTCAAGAAATGCATCAGGAATTGCAGAGAAACTTCCAGTACAAACCTTTCCCATGCATGGGAAAGTTCTCCCTGGATGATTCAGCAGAGGCTAAATCATCTTTTCCTAAAAACAATCTCATCATTAAGGATTTTCCACCATGTTGAGTTTCAAGAAAAGGATATTATCCAACAGGCTTAGGAAGTAAAGGCAGCAAAAATTCGAATTTGTCCAAGTTCTTTAAAGATTTTTTTCCCCATTTTATTTCCTTGGCAATGTTGTTCTGATCTGTTGCAGAATGTGGTGTCTGGTATCCAACTGTATCCATTTCCTTCCTATTCCTAGAGACAGATTTATTCCCAAAGGGGAGAGGAGGAAGAAAGGAATAATTTTTCTAATACTTCCAAATTTTCTAGAAGCATTTAATGAAAGTCTGAAGGAAAATGAAGCCCTTCCTGGGGTTATTTAATACAAGCATTCAAGCAGAACCCTTCCAGTGGTCATAAATAACTGTGCTCACAGGAAGCAAAATTATGTTTTGATGAAAGCTCATTAAAGAGAAAAAAAAAATAAAAACAAAAAAAACCACCCAGTTTTTTATGCTTTACCACAAATGCAAGGCTTTGCTGGCAGAGCAGGTTTCAGGAAGAGGGAAAACTGCAGGAGAGATCCATGGAAAAGGAAGGATTCCTTTCCAACCGGCTGCCAGGGTTGCTTCAGTGTTTCTCAAGTGCCTCTTGGTTTTGTAGACCCTGCAAGAGCCATTGGATATTTCACATTCCAGGTGGTGTGCAATTCCTAGGCAGATCCTGGTCAATGGAAGCACCACCCACCTGCTCCAGCACATTCCCTATGTGAATTTTATTCATTTACACCACTCAAAGTTCAAAAAAAAAAAAAAAATTCCTTCAATCCAGGAGGAAACATCCTGCAAAAAGCTGCACCATTTTCCCCGTGCACACATAATTCTGAGTGCGGGAATATCTTCTCTTGGATAAAAGCAAATGGTAAATTATTTTATTTTATTTTTTAGGTTTAATTGCTATGGAAATTGCTACAAAAACTTCCTGTCAACTCCTTTTTTCCCCTCCCAGATGAATCAAACATCTACAAAAAAAAAAAAAATCTGTTGGTGGTACAGCGCTACCACATTTTTTTGCTCCTGTGTCCTCAGCCTTGTCCTGGGAGTCTTCTCTCCATGGGACACAGGAGCATCCTAAGCTTTCCAGGGACCTGGGAATAGAGAAAATTCCATGTCCTGTCACCTCTTAGCCCGCAGTTCCAGGTTCTATTTCCCCAGCAGGATGTTGAATTCCTGGCCTTTTTATCCCCTCTGTTCCAGCTGAAGATTCCAGGTGCCCTCAGCATTCCTTGTATTGCCCTCCAGACCCTCTCCAGGACCTGGGCAGAGCCGAGGCAGGGCCAGGTCTGGATTTCCTGAGCTTTTTACCAAAATCTCCTTTTTAGCTGAGCATCACTAAACACAAACTCGCTGCCCGGGAGCGATGGACACACCTTTTTTTAGGGATTTTAGTAGGATCTGGGCCAGGTGTGGAGGTTTAACTCCATCCCTAAGTCACCTGGGTGCCTTTCCAGCAGGAATTATCTGCTCCGGGCTCTGGAAAGGAGAGAGAAGCATTTCCCGGGCTCTTGGCTCTCCATGTTAATAACAGAATGACACCAAAAGGCCGCTGGAAGAAATGCAGGCGGGAAATGGGAGATAAAATCCTTTGGGAAAGCAGAATCCAGCCGGGGAACTGCTCCGGGGGCTCGGTGGGCATCTCCCTGAGCACAGCTCCCAGGGCAGGGGTGAGCATCTCTTGAAAATCTGAGTCCAAGCACCCTGAGTTCTGGAGAATTCCTGATCTGAACATTAAAATTCCAGCGGGATAAGGCTGAAACAGCAGAAGCAAAAGAGAATTCAGCCAAGTGAAAACGGGGGTGAGAGCAGAGATAGGAAATACTGTGAAAAGAATCGAGTCCTTTAGAAAACCAGAACCAACAAGGTTGGAGGAGGATCCTCCAAGATCCTCCACTGCCAACATCATCATCCCCAAAAATCTCCTCAAATGCCCTTTTATAAAGTTCAATTAAAGAAACTCCACGGGTTTTTAGGGGAAAGATATAAAAATCCAAATGGTTGTAGAAGCTGAGCATTGAAAGAGTTTGCAGGGGAAACTAAAGCCAACAGGCTGAAAAAAAAAATTTAAATAATCCAAAAAGGGAAGGGAAGGGAAGGGAAGGGAAGGGAAGGGAAGGGAAGGGAAGGGAAGGGAAGGGAAGGGAAGGGAAGGGAAGGGAAGGGAAGGGAAGGGAAGGGAAGGGAAGGGAAGGGAAGGAAAGGAAAGGAAAGGAAAGGAAAGGAAAGGAAAGGAAAGGAAAGGAAAGGAAAGGAAAGGAAAGGAAAGGAAAGGAAAGGAAAGGAAGCTCTGTTGTGCATCCTTCACCTCCTACAAGGCACTCACTGCTTCAGGCAGGGAAGAGTTTTTGCCCAGAACATCCCCAGAGCGCTCGGGCAAAGGAAATCATGCTTGGCTATAGTTAAAAACTTGTTTTCCTTGTTGTGCTGTCTGTTCAGAATATTCCCAGTCCCTCAGCAGAGCTCAGGTGGGGCAGGTTGATATTCTACAAGAGAGAGCAAACAGGGAGTGAGGAAGGGGAGAAAAGGGAGGGGGATTAACACCAGTTTAAAACTGTCAGAGCCAGGCAGCTCAAAATGTAAAAGGGAGCCGAGGTTAAGGTCTTTGCTTGATTCACTGTCACTTGATAGCTACAGGAAATTGAACCACAGAAGCTCCGGTCAAAAAGCATTAATAAAAGCAAGGGAATTCAGGTTTGGAAAAACGTTATGATGATTAAATGTTGGGGGGTTTTTGTGTTTTGGGGATGTACAGGTGAGGGTATCCCGTTGTGCACTGTCATAATATGACATGAAAGAACAACACTCACACACTGAGATGTCCAAGGTAAAAAAGGAGCAGTTTATTTACAGACCTCAACATTTATAGAATTCCAACAGTGACCATGGATTGGAGGAAAAAAATTGTCCACTCCAACCACACTGGTCAACCCAACAGTCCATCAGTTCTCTCCTCCTCCAGAAAGGAATGCAAAACAATCATTGTTTACATGAAAAGTGCATGAGGAACTCCATCTCAAAAATACAAACATCAGAAAGATTTAGCAGAACTTTAGATAAACAGGGCGACAGTGCACCACACTGGAAGTGTGGATTTTGGAATCCCCAGGATTTTTGGTGTTTGTCTTGGTTTGGAAGGACAGGTATCTGCCAGGGAA
Organism: Phylloscopus collybita; assembly: GCA_027886175.1. Lineage (NCBI taxonomy): Eukaryota > Metazoa > Chordata > Aves > Passeriformes > Phylloscopidae > Phylloscopus > Phylloscopus collybita. Next base: position 61,019,636 of record JAJNNQ010000006.1, on the reverse strand, counting down.
AGCTGGAGTTTCCCTCAGAATGGGGAATGTAAACCCCTCACCCCCTCCAAATTATAATTTTGCAATTCAGGGCTTTCAGGCAAAGATTTGGGAATAGGAATAACAGTTCTTTACTGGGAATATTAACAATACAAATGTAGTAGAAAAAAAGGAAAAAAAACAAAACCACCCAACCAACCAAACAAACAACCAACAATTTTGGAGAACCCTGACAGGGTCAGAGCTCCAACCTGACACCCTGTTGGTCAGGGGGTTGGGAGCAGCCCACAGTGAGTCCTCCTGGAGTGGCAGAGGTGGTTCTGGTGGGGCAGAGATGATCCTGAGAGAAAAGGGTCCAGGGGTGGTGAGAAGGGCCCAGGGATGGTGAGAAGGGCCCAGGGATGGTGAGAAGGGTCCAGGGATGGTGAGAAGGGTCCAGTCTTCCTCCAGGAATCCAGTGGAACCAGATCCCTGGTGTTCCTGAGTCTCAGTTTTTATCCAGGTAGGAATGGTTGGCTCCCCCCACTGGGTGGAGCATCTCCCAATGGGATGATGGAATGTGTCCTGTCCTTGGTGAGCCTTCATGGCCCATCAGCAGCAGAGATCCCCTGGAGGGAGGAGGGGTGGTAACAGAGATAACAAACCCTGCCCCACCTGGTTTGAACAGCTGGCTCCTTATCAGAAGGCACCTGCCCCCCTCCCCCCAGAGTTACTAGAGATAAAGGAAAACATCTCCCAACTGCTTTCAACAAATGAAATAGAATACACATTTTTGGTTCCATAACCCAAGACAGTGTTGTCACTGAGGTTTTTTCCAGCTTGGCTGATCCCAAGTCCTGATGGAGCATTACTCACACGCAGCCTCAATCCCAACAATGCAGTGCACGGACATTCCAGCATCTGTTAGGAATTGTGGCAGCTCCGGAGGGCACAGCTGATGGTGTTTGAAGTCGAGACCCTCTGGTTTGGGCGAGGAGCTCGTGGCGGAAAAAGAGACGCCAAGATTCTGGAACAAAGGAGGGAATGTTTGGCCTCGTGGAGCCATTTTGCATTGGCCAAAGGGTTGGTGTAACTCACAACAGAACTTTGGGAATTGGATAACTGCTCTGAAAGGGTCTGAAGCTGGGTTGTTCCTCTTCAAAATGCCTGGGTTGGAGATCTGGAATGGTTTCATCCGTGCTTTTTCACCCAGCAAGATGGGCACTCTTTCCTCTGCAGATCTATGGGAAACCCTGGGATTTTTTGGTCTCTGGGCCCGCTCTGTCCCTGGGGTTTGGATGTGGGAAAGTGCCTGGGGATCATCCTTCATTTCAGCCCTCTTGCCCCTTTCCCAGCACTTAAAAGAAAGCTGAAAGTCTCTCTCCTCATAAAGGCACCCCCTTAATGGAAATCTTTGACATGGGTGGAGCAGTGGAAACACTCAAACTGCTGGAAATGGCCAGGAGAAAGGGGAAAAAAGGGGGAAACTCAGCAAGAACAAGCCCAAAATGAACGATTTGACAGAGAATCATAAGCTTGATTCAATTATTAAAAGCTCCTTGAGCCCCAGTGTGTGCTCCCCGTGCACAACAATAAATCAAGCTCACTTACTTGAGGTGCTTTGTTATAAAGCAGCCCTGCTCCTTTCTGGGATTAATGACTAAAAATCCTGCTAAAGATTAACTGGCTGGCTTTAATTTCATTAAGGGGGAGAAAAAAAAAGAATCAGCATCTCCCACATTTTTCAGCTTTGGACAACCCCCTTCTGCACTTGGTTGTTGGGGCAAAGACTGAGGAGGCAAAGCCTTCCAAAAGAGTTTTGGGTGGGGTTTTTTTTGTTTGTTTGTTTTGTTTTATTTTATTGTTTGTTTGTTTTGGTTTTGGTTTTGGTGGGGGTTTTTTGGGGGTTTTTTGGGTGGTTTTTTTTGTTTTGTTTTGTTTCGGTTTTTTTGTTCGTTTTTTTTGTTATTCCCCAAAGTGTTGGAATTCTATCCCTCTCTCTGCAGTAATTCCCACATCAATACAGAGCTCTCTGGCTTCCTGAGGGTTTTGGGAATCAGCTGTGCAGAGCAGCATCAATGGGAAACAGTCTGAATTAATGGGAATTGTTTCCTCATTATTCACGCAGGTGACAAAGACCAAATGCCCAGCAAATCCTTCATTGCTTTGGGGTTGGAATTTGGAGCTGATCCTCCTGGACATCCACTTTATTCAGGATTTTCATCACCTGGCATGGACTGCTCGCACTTCTTCCAGGATCTGAAGGATTCAGCTGCACAGACATCCTAAGAAAATCTTGGGACAGAGTGAGCATCCCTTCACATCTCTCCTGGAGCACAGCAGGAGCTGGATAACTCAGCTCAAAGTGAAAACACAAAAGGAATTTTCCATATTTAAATGGATAATTCCCTCACAAAGCACCCCCCGTTTTCTCCAGGTAGGTGAGAAAGGACTGTGCACTCAGCTCTCCTGAAATAATTAAAAGTTCATCAATCTGCTGTCGCTGGAGTGATATGCTTTAATTACATTCTGCAAATCTATTGAACGAGCTATCAAAGGCAGATTATATTGCTGAGATGCGTTATTATTTTAACAACAAACCAATGTCCGTTTGGAGGAATGCATGGGAATATGATCTGGGCACAGCTGAGATGAATCCAAATCCTCTCTACTGCAGCATTATCTGGATTTTGCCCATCATGGAAGTCTGCTCGAAAAATGAAGAACAAAAGAAATTTAGGCAAGCAACAGGTCTCGTGCATCAACGTTCAACATTATTTGGGGTTCAAGTTTATGGTCAAACTGAAATAGGGGAAATTTAGGCTCAAACTGAGGAAGAAATTCTTCCCTGTCAGGGTGGGGTGGCCCTGGCACAGGTTTTCCAGAGCAGCTGGAACTGGCACTTCACTGGAAGTGTCCAAGGCCAGGCTGGATGAGGCTTGGAGCACCATAATTCAGAAGAGCACAACTCATATCCCTATTTTAATAATTTTAAAGTTACGTATCCATACTCAATCCAAATGGTCTCCAGCTGATTTGTTTTCCAGCGTACTTAGAGGATCTGCTGTTGGAATCCTAGCAGGCAGCTCAAATGTGAAATTAATTCTGTTTTATCCTATCAAAAGTAAAATGATCCTGGTCAAACAAAATGGTGTGGAGAGGCTCCTTCAAGCAAAGGACGAGTTAAGCAAAAAGAAGAACGGAACACAAGAGATTTAAAAGATGATCTCAAGGATTTCCTGGAAGTGCCTGTTGGAAGGGCAGCTTTCCCTTTTCTCCTCACCAGGACAAAGGAGGATGGAGAAACAACAGCAAGAGGGGAAATCTTCCAGACCTGGAACTCTGTCCCTCAGCTTGGCTGCAGCTCTGAGCCTCGAGTCTCCCTCATAAATTTTGCAGGATTAAAAGGCACAATAAAAAGGAAATTTCAGAAGAAAGGAATGAGTCAAGGTCCATAAAACTCTGGGGAAATTTGGTGCCCTTCTCAGGAGGAATTTCCAGCATCTTGCAGAAAACATCCCACCAAAATCATCCATGGTAAGATGGAAGATACCTAAAGTCGCGCAGTCTGACAACAAGAGGTTGGTGTCATTGTGTCCCCAGGCTGCTCAAAGTGTCACTGACCTCTGTGCCTGGAGTCACTGAGGTGTGCTGGGCTCTTCTGCAGGTCCAGGGAGCAGGAAGGAGGAGCAGGAGCTCACCAAAATCCAGAAAAAAAGATTGCAAAGGCAGCATCTCCTGCCACTGATGGTGCCCTGACCTTTGGAACAGAGGCTCTAGGATGCCTCCAGGAGTCCATGTTCCCACTATCCTTGGAGAGCTGCAGGGAGGGAAGATCTCCTCCATTATTGTTCCAAGGCGGGGACACTCCATGGACCTGGCTCCAGAATTCCTGAGGGGGCTGAGGGTGGAAACTGCAGCCAAGGCACCGCCCAGGATCTGATCATAGAATCATGGAATGTTCTGAGCTGTAGGAACCCACAGGATCATCAATCCCACCCCTGCCCTGCCCAGAGCCCCCAGCAATCCCAGCCTGGGCATCCCTGGCAGCGCTGCCCAAAGGCTCCTGGAGCTCTGGCAGCCTCGGGGCCGTGCCCATTCCCTGGGGAGCCTGGGCAGTGCCCAGCACCCTCTGGGGGAAGAACCTGGCCCTGATCTCCAGCCTTGATTTCGCTGCACTTCCCTCCTCTTTTTCCTCCTCCAATATTTTGAAAGGATCTCACTACTGCCCTTTGGTTAAAAGGCTTTACTAAAAACCCTTGATGGGAAGACTGGCAGAGTTGGGATTGTTCAGCCTGGGGAGGAGAAGCTTTGGGCTGAGCTCAGGGTGGCCTTGCAGGGCCTGAAGGAGCCCCAGGAAAGCTGGAGAGAGACAATTGCCCAGGGCTGGAGGGACAGCACCCAGGGAATGGCTTCCCAGTGCCAGAGGGCAGGGCTGGCTGGGATCTTGGGAATCAGGAATTGTTCCCTGGCAGGGTGGGCAGGCCCTGGCACAGGGTGCCCAGAGCAGCTGTGGCTGCCCCTGGATCCCTGGCAGTGCCCAAGGCCAGGCTGGACACTGGGGCTGGGAGCAGCCTGGGACAGTGGGAGGTGTCCCTGCCCATGGCAGGGGTGGCACTGGATTATTTTTAAGGTCCTCTTTAAGGTCTTTAAGTCCTCTCTGGGCAAGCCAAGTGGTGCCAGAATACTTGGCAATGATTTGGGCAATACATTCTCCATGCATGCCCAGAAAGTTGTTCCTAAATTGTTCCCTCTTCCTGTTCTGCTCTTACTCTGCATTATCTGACTAAAAGGAAGGGAACAACCCCATAATATTCCCTTTTCCTTCCCATTAAATAAAACCCCTATAAACCATAATAATCAGAAACCTTCCCTCTCTCCTCTTGTTATTTCAGGCTCAGAGCTTGGTGTAGGTGAGTGGTGTTTTGTCTTCTGATTTTCTCCCAGTAATTACCACAAACTTTTCCCAGCAACAAGCCTGAATTCCCAGCAGAATCTGCTTGGAAAAGCACCCCAGCAAAACCCAGGACACTTTGTGAGAAGTTTTTACCTTAAACCAAGCACAGGCAGCCGCCTGAGGAACCAGATTTACTGCACAGGAGAAGCGTCAGTCGTGAGCACACAAATCCTGGCTCCCACTGATGCCTTCAGTTTTATCTTTGCTGTGTTTCAGGTTCTGTGCTGCCCAGGGCTGCAGCTCTCAGCCTCACACTCAGGGTCACTCAGCTCTGCACAGAGCAGGGACACAAAACAAATCCTGCTCCTGCTGCACCCCAAGCACAGCTGGGACAAGTGTTCAGGCCCCAGAGCACAAACAAGGGTGGCTGCAGAGAGAAAACAAGAAGGGTGGGACTGCAGAACCTGCAGCTGGAACTGGACAATTCAACCCCAATGTGCAAATGGACCAGAACTGATCAAAGTGTGAGACCTGGTGACCAGGGGTCCATTTTGGGACCATTTTGTGTCCATTTTGTGACCTTTTTGGGTCCATTTTGTGTCCATTTTGGGTTTATTTTGTGACCATTTTGTGACCATTTTGTGTCCGTTTTGTGACCATTTTGTGACTATTTTGTGTCCATTTTGTGTCTATTTTGTGACCATTTTGTGACCATTTTGTGTCCGTTTTGTGACCATTTTATGTCCATTTTGTGTCCATTTTGGGTTTATTTTGTGACCATTTTGGGTCCATTTTGTGACCATTTTGGGTCCATTTTGGGTGCAGCCCTGGCCAGGCCCTGTCCTGCCCAAGGTGGATCCCGGAGGCCTGTCAATAAACACCTACTTTATCCTCTTAGCTCTGATCAGCCTTCCCAAGGCATCACCACCACCTCCTCCTGGCTGGAAGAGCTGGATTGGGAACCCTTTCCTTACAATTTTTCCATTTCCCCTACAATTCCCATTCAATTTACAATCACCCCCCCTTCCAATGCAAATCACCCCCCAGCCTGTGGTCAGCGGCCGCACGCAGACTTTGTCATTTTGCTTACTGACCACACGCTGCCATTGATCAATCCCAAATTGGATTATTGTTAGCTTTAAAAGCGCCTCAACAGCAGAAAGTGGCGGGGGAGGCTGGCAAAGCAGAGATGGATCGTGGAATAAACAGGCCCAGTGACAGGATCTCAGCCGGAATTGATCACTGTCAGCGAGTTAGTGGTCAGCTGTCTGACCTTCGGGGCCCAAAGCAAACATCAGAATAATGTTTAGACAAACACATTTGATTTTGGAGGTAATGGGTATGTCAACTAAATGACAAACCTTAGAAAGGTCAAAGGGAGAGCCATTTTTCAGGCTTTTTTTTTTTTTTTTCAGGCATTAATCGTTGGTTTGGGGAGCGGTGTCTTTCGGAGCCGGACGGAGGGAGAAGTTCACTTTGTGTGGTGGGTTTTGTGTCTTCACAGGCACCGAAAAATTCAGCCACAGAGAGCATTTCCCATCAAAGCCAGGCTGGCCCTAACCCCTGCCACTCCCAACTGCCTGTAGGACCCTCCTAAAAGCAGCAGAGTCAGGATTTTGGGGGCTCTGGAAGGATTTTAGCAGAGTTTAACCCCAGCACAGTTCCCTGGAGGAGATGTGGGGAAAGGCAGCTGCTCTGAGCACCTGGATGAAATCCAGCTTCTCCACCAGGCACATCATGGCCTGGCACCACTCATCCCAAAATCCTGGAGTTGTGGAATCAAGGTGGGGAAGAGCCCTTCAGGGTCATCCAGTCCCACCAACAGTGCCATCATCATCATCATCATCACCCCAAGTGCCACATCCAGACACCTCCTGAACACTTCCAGTGACTCCCCCACCTCCCTGGGCAGCTTATTCCAAATCCTCACCACTCCTGAGGGATAAAATTCCTTTCCTCACAAATCTGAACCTCCCCTGGTACAATTTAAGGCCATAAATGGGGCTTTTCCCTCTCTTGATGTGCCACGTGCCCCAGGCTGGGAGGCTCCTGCAGCACATCCATCCAGGGAGGAAGGCAAAGGGGAAATGCTTGGATATGTTTTGGAGAGGTTAATAAATAAGAAATCCTAAAGGGACTGGACTATCCCTGTCATTTCACAAGATGCAGGAGGGAGAACGCAGGGAAAACCCCAGGAATGCTGGTGAAAAATTAAGAAAAATGAACAAAAAATGATAACACAAGCAACAAAAAAAGCTTTTGAGTTGACAGTTACTGGCTCTGGATCTTGGGCTGCTGTTTAAAACAGCTTTTTCCCAGATTATTTTCCTGAAAAAGTTGAAAGCAGCATGAGATATTCCTGCAGAAAACACCAACAGAGTCTTGCTCATGGTGTGTACATCAAAATTACTTGGGAAACACAGAATTTCTTATTATTATTAATTAATTTCTTCACATCCACCCCTGTCCCCAAAAACCATTTGAACAGCGAGGTCATGGTAAGGAAGGAAGACTCTGGAATCAGAAAAAAAGAAGAAACTTCTGCTGGTGTGTAGAAAAAAGCAAAGGAATACCTGGAATATCCTAACAATATCCAAATTAAGTGTTTATGCCTAGGCAGATCATTTATGCCTGGAAATGAGGAATATTTTTAATTTTATATTCTCCAGGCCTTGGCTGTTAGGTCTCTGTCCTCACTGCTGGAGCTGACAAAGCTTCATTGTAGAATTGATCAAAAGTCAGGAGTTTTGTTTGGCAAGAGGACTTCCATCCAAAACAGAAATATGCAAGACAAGAATATTCCTTCCTCAGGAAAATTTAAAATGTTGTGGTATTTTCAAAGCTCTCCCAGTCTCCTAATCATGACAACCTCACCTGCTTTAAAGCAGCTTTCTCTGAAGGAAACCTTATTTAGACAAATTCTTCTATCGACAGAATTAATTGGAAGGAAAGCACGGAGAATAAAAAGTTTCCTTCTCATTGCTCCTGCAGTGACATCTCACAACATCCCTGGGATTTCTTCAAGTTTCAGCACAGGGATATTTTAACGTGGCCAAACCTTTGCTGGATTTAGCTCAGACTAAGAGGGAAAGGGGACAAAAATAGTTTTGTATTTTAAAAGAGGTTTGGGGATAACATGCAACTTTATTTAATCATGGATTTGGCGTCATGGAGAGGCTTGGGTTGGAATAAAGATAATTTAGATCCAGCCCCATAAATAAATACCAATATTTAGGTATCAGGTGCAGGTTCTGCCCCCATTGTAACCCACATCACAAAGTGGTTTTTTTTCCATGAAGGAGAGGAGGAAGAGGACACAACCCAGTGGAGCTGAAGTTTCTCAGCTCTTTTTCCAAAGTTCTGTTTCCAGATGGATCCTGGAGGTGGAATTGCAGGTGGGCACCAAACTTTGGGTGATTATTTTGGTTGCCCAGAGAGGCTGTGGAAACCCCATCCCTGGAAGTGTCCAAGGCCAGGTTGGACAGGTCTTGGAGAAACCTGGGATAGTGATTGCAGGATCCCAGGCCCTGGAGTTTCTTCAGGACAACTGGAAAAGCCAAAATGTGTCCTGATTCCCTGGCATCCATGGCATGTAGGAATATCCTTATGCCAGGTTTCCCATCAGCCTGTGTTGGTAATTAATGTCCCTGAGCTGCCCACATGTGTTCATAAATTAAATTAATAAAATAATAAATGAAATAAATTAAATATTGACAGGTTTAAGTCAGCAGGGTGTGAAAATTGTCCAAAGGGAGACGCAGGAACATCAGAGAAGAATTTTGCTGTAAGGGTCTGAGGACTGGCACGGGATGCAGAGGGAAATTTTGGAGTGTCCATCCTAAGGGATACTCAGATCTGGACATGGGACTGGCTGTGGGTGGCCCTGCTTGAAGATTTAGACCTTTCCATCCCAAACCCAAACCCAAACATTTCTGTCCCCAAAATCCCCCTGGATCTGGAGCCACCAGCATCACTTTGCCATCGCTTGAGCTTAAACTTAAACTCTGACTTTCCAGGCCGGACTTAACTAATCCCTGTCCCTTACAGCAGCCTTTGGGAAGGTCCTTGCAGATCCACAGGCTCTGCATCGATTCTCATGGCTTGTACAGTGGCTGGGGTGTAGCAAAGTACGGTGTAAAATGAGAGAAAATATTGATTTCCAGAAAGTTAATATTATTAAAAGGCAGTTGTGTTCATCTCCTCCTGGAATTTTAGCTGGGGGTTTTCCCTCCTGGAAAAATCAATGGAAGTAATAGTCTTGTTATAGCAGGAGCACTTGTTAGGCCATTTTTTTCACTCCGACGCTTTTAAGTTGTGCTGAGAGCAGAAGAGTTGAAAGGCTATGGAATTATTGACTGGGATTTACGGGACTGGGATGGCTGAAGGTTTTGTACTCATCATTTTTCGTCACCTTATCCATTTCATCACTCTAATATTTTAATTAAACAGGATTTCAGTTGTCTCAGGGTTCTTGTTTGTACCACCAGAAAAACCCCAAAATATCCGTGGCAAAAATCTCCTCGTCCCAATTTGCTTCAATTATCAGATTTGTGAAGGGACTCCAAGACACCTCAAACTTACACAGAATAATTTCTGCAAGTTCCTGGAACATCTGAATAACTGACGAGCAGATGTTCAATATTTCCCCTTAAAAATTTGGTTTTCTCTCTCAACAATTGCTCAGATCTTCTCCCATCATTCTTGGGGACAGAATTAATTTCTCATTTCACCTTCTCACCAATGCAGCCCTCACAAGGCCAAAGCCAAGTCCAGTTTCAGCTGGAAATCAGATCCCTAAATTCAGCAAAGATCCATAAAATTCCCACAGTTTTCTCAGAAGCTCATAATGAGCAATTCCTTGACTCCAACACAGAACCTTTCTTTTTAGCCAAAACCACCTTCACCTCTTGTTTGCATCCTGGTTTTGCTATTCCTGTTTTCCAACCAAAACATTTATATATAAAATAGGGGGAAACTGTGTCATAAATCACCTGAAATTTCACCTGAAACTTTGTACAAAGAGAGGAAACTGTGGGTGCTGCCAGTCTCAACTCATGAGCCAAGGAAGCGTTTGGGGCAGTGGGTTCAGACTGAAGGAGGGCAGGGCTGGCTGGGATCTTGGGAATCAGGAATTGTTCCCTGGCAGGGTGGGCAGGCCCTGGCACAGGGTGCCCAGAGCAGCTGTGGCTGCCCCTGGATCCCTGGCAGTGCCCAAGGCCAGGCTGGACACTGGGGCTGGGAGCAGCCTGGGACAGTGGGAGGTGTCAGGGTTGGAGCTGGATGATCTTTAAGGTCTCTTCCATCCCAAACCACTCCAGGATTTGATGTCGCCCTTTCCCCAGTTCTCCTGCATGCTCAGGTGTGGAAACCACCAGCAAAGAGGGCTTGGACTTTTCTCTTTGTCCATCCTTTGATCCCAGGACGTGCAGCCAGAATTCCAAAGCTGTTGGATTGCTAAAACCACTTGGTTTGGGTCCTCTGTGGTGGAAAAGGGAGCTCAAACAAACCCTCGAGGAGCATTCCCAAGGCACGAATGGCTATGGGCTCCTGAATCCAAGGAAAGGCTGTCTCCCTGTGGTTTCTCCTCGTCAGTGAAACCACAGCCTCCTCCTTTTCTCCTCCACAACCCTCTGGCTCTCAACTCTGCCTGATCCCTCTAAATCTGTCAGGGCAATTATCTGCCATCAGCTCCGTGCTATCAACAGGAAACAAGTGCTCCGTGTGACAAGAGGAGCACTGCAACAACACAATTTGGAGCTTGACAACAGCTCAGCTCCCCTGCTTTTGAAAATCCAAGGTGTAGAAGGGAAAATCCCTTCCCTCACTATGATTTCTTGGCCGAATAAATGATTTATCCACAGCTGTGTAGACCATGCACCCCCTTACACCGAAAACTGTAAAATAAGGAGGTAATAAATGGCTCCTGATCTGCATCATCAATAATTAATGATAAAAAAAAAATTTTAAAAATCTTAAATAACCTTATTCTTCCTGCAGAGCAAATGCAAGTGTTTCAAGCTGCAGTAATTGCCTACAAATTAACCTGTAGTAAATGAAGAGGGGATGTTCTGCTGTTCCTGTGTCACGCTGGTGTTTTTACAGCCCTCACAGTGAGCTCAGTGTGTGAACTCCTGGTGATCAAAGCTGTGCTCACCAATCCAATCCTACACCCAGACTGCTTTTCCTGAGGAAATCTTGGCACAGGTGTTGTAACCAGGGCCAGTGTGTGGGAAGCTGGGAGAGGAGTGAAGTGTGTGGCCTTTCCAGCACAGACTGATCTGCAGGGCCAGGAAAGCTGACACGGTGATGCCAGGGAGGAAGAGAATGCCATGGAGAACTCTTGTTCAATCTCTTATTTCACAGAATCATGGAATTCTCTGTTCTGGATCCAGGCTGGGAGAGCTGGAGCTGTCCAGCCTGGAGAGGAGAAGCTCCAGGGAGAGCTTGGAGCCCCTGGCAGGGCCTGAAGGGGCTCCAGGAGAGCTGGAGAGGGACTGGGGACAAGACCTGGAGGGACAGGAGCCAGGGAATGGCTTCCCAGTGCCAGAGAGTAGGGTTGGATGAGATCTTGGGCAGGAATTCCTGGCTGTGTGGATGGTGAGACCCTAGAGCAGCTGTGGCTGCCCCTGGATCCCTGGCAGTGCCCAAGGCCAGGCTGGACCCTGGGGCTGGGAGCAGCCTGGGACAGTGGGAGGTGTCCCTGCCATGGCAGGGGTGGGACTGGATGGGCTTTGAGGTCTTTTCCAACCCAAGCAATTCTGGGATTCCCTGAGCAGGGAAGAATTTTCATGTTGGGATTAAGCCCCACATTCCACTTTTGGAGGCCTGCTGGGCTCCTGAGCTAAGGAAAAGGACAATTGGGGACACATCCACCGACCCACAGGTGAGGGGACACCTTCTCCTACCATCCTGTCCCATCCCAAGGAGCTCCACGAAGGAAGATCAGGCTCAGGCTGTTCCAACCCTGCTGCCCAAGGGCTCATCCAGGGAGCCCCAGCTGCCATCTGGGATGGGAACTCAGAGCCAGCTGACTGGGGTGCTTTTCTTTTTAAAATAAAATAAAAATAATTTAAAAAAAATGATTTGTGACCTGCCTGTGGGCAGCTTTATTACAACCCTGTGCCTGGGTCTAATAAACCATACAACAACCCTCTCTCTACCCTCTTCCCAGTCCTAAATTATTAATTCCTTATGTCCAGTGATCATCAAGAGTGATGGTGGCCTTTGAAAAGGAAGATTTAGCAATATTAATAACTCCAAATTGCCCAATCTCACCCAGGCCACAGCTCAGGGCAGCTGGAATCATCTCAGCAAAGTGTCATTGCATTAAAATATGGTGTTTATCAAGGCTGGGTTGTTCTGTGGAGATTTATTGGGTTTGACCAACTTTTCTGAAGGCCAGGGTTTCTGTCTTGAGGCCTGCACCAAAATCTGGAGCTTTTCAATACGAAAATAACAATTTTTGAGTCACTTCCAAGTCAGAAAAATGTTCCTAAAGTTTTGTTTTCATTCCAGTGGGGAACAAAAACATTGCTGGAACCTTTATATTTTCATGACACTGAATTTTTACTCTCTGGCCAGCATCAGTAAAAATTCTCTCGGTGTGAGTTGATTGTGTATGAAATGTCTTTATTTTGTGGGTGTTGATGCTCTTCTGCCTCAGTGGATTTGTGTACAAATTCCATTTATCCTGTTTATGCTTTTGATTTTTTTGGGCAGCTGATTTCTTGCTGTGGATCAGCTGTGAAAGACAGGACAGAAGAGCATTGCCAGGAATCATGGAATCATCAAGGTGGGAAGAGACCTTCAGGATCATCCAGTGCCACCCCAGCAGCACCAGCAGCAGCCAAACCCTGTCCCCAAGGGCCACCTCCAGACTCCTCTGGGACAATTCCAGGGACTCCAAACCTCCCTGGGCAGCTCATCCCAAGGCCTGACCACTCTGCCAGGGAAATTTCCTTTCCCAATTTCCAAGCTGAGCCTGCCCTGGTGAAATTTGAGGCCATTTCCTCTCCTTCTTTCCCTGCCCCTCCTGGCAGGGAGTTGTGCAGAGCCACAAGGTCCCTCCTGAGCCTCCTTTTCTCCAGGCTGAGCCCTTTCCCAGCTCCCTCAGCTGTTCCTCCCAGGATTTGTTTTCCAGACCTTTCCCAGCTCCATTCCCTTCTCTGGATACACTTCTTTCAGGTCCAGTAGATAAACTGGGTGAGGTACCCATAAATATATTAAGAAGTTTTTAATATAGAATCAGAGAAGCATAGAGTTATGGAATGGTTTGGGTTGGAAGGAAACTTAAAGATGATTTTATTCCACCCCAGCCACGGGCAGGGACACCTCCCACTGTCCCAGGGTGCTCCAAGCCCCAGTGTCCAACCTGGCCTTGGGCACTGCCAGGGATCCAGGGGCAGCCACAGCTGCTCAGGGCATTTAAAGCTTTTCCCCTCCTTTCTGTTCCCTATTTTTGTGCATCTGATTAATGCCCAAGATCTCCCAAAAGGCCACCTGAATATTTTGCTACCTATGGAATGATCCCTTTGTGAGTTAAGGATTTTTTATTGCTTTTCCCAAAACACTGTGGGGGCTGAAATGATACTGAAGAAGCTGGGCAGACTGGGCCATTATCTTCATATATTTTATCATGAGATGATTTGAGTTATTTCAGTTCTTGTGGTTTTGGCTGGGCAGGGAGGAACAACGTCCGTGCTAATTCAATTTTTGTGCCTTCTGATCTGTCCACATTTTGGACTGGGAGAACTTGTTCCAAAACACTCTGCTTTGGAGGCATTATTGGGTAAAAAAGGACTGCCTGGAGTGCGTTTTGAGACTCAGGGGTGGGAAGTTTATCTCCTGTTAAGCCTTTCATTTACAGAGAACCCAACAGCTCCAGCACCAGTGGGAATTCACTCATTGATTCCCAGGTTTCCTTTCCCACAGTGCTTCCCTTTGCTGGTAACCCCGTGTCATTTGTGGCTAGGAAATGAAGATACCCCAGTGTGTTATTGTCAGTCCCAGTCCCTGGCCAAGGCTGTGACAGCCTGGAGAAGCCAAAGCCTGCCAAGACCCCTTCTCCAGGCTCCCGAAGAAACCCGGGAGGCAGCAGCAGGACGACAGGAGAGGAATTTCCATGATGCAAAGAATTAGGGCTGATTGATAGGAAGGCACTCATAAAATGTCATCTCTCATCAAAGGGGGAAGGACCCCAGCAGCAGTGATAAAGTGACATTGGCCAGCTCTGACAAACGGGCCCGGGAGCTGCCTTATCGACGGCCAGGGCCCGTATTGATCCAGCTGCCAGCTTTATCATATTACACAATTATGAGATTGGATTTGCATTTTTAATTCTTTTAGGAGGAATTGGCCCCGAGGCAATTACAAGAGGGGAAGGCTGGGATGGAGCCTGCTGGTCCAGCCTCGGGGAAGTCAGAAGCTTTTAGGGAGAAGCAGCCACTGTCAAAGGGAAGTTCTGCTCAGCAAGGAGCCGTGACAAGGAAACAATGGGAACACAAAAGCAATAAAGCTTTAAAGGATTTGTTCCCAACAGTCTGGGCTCGAGGGACAAAAAGGCAAAACCATTAAAGCTGGGCTAATAAAGACGAGATCCATGGGCTCTTGGCTTTGCATGGATCACAATCCCATGGACGTGAGGCCTGGAGAGTTTGGACAGCACAGCAGGCAAAAAAAAATACAGAATATTTTAATCCCAGGCCTCACCTGTTTGTAGAAGCCCATGGAGGTGAGGCCTGGACAGTTTGGACAGAACTGCTGGCAAAAAAATACAAAATATTTTAATCCCAGGCCTCACCTGTTTGTAGAAGCCCATGGAGGTGAAGTCTGGACAGTTTGGACAGAACAGCAGGCAAAAAAAAACCCCAAAATATTTTAACCCCAGGCCTCACCTGTTTGTAAAAACCATCCAAGCTGGGTCTAACCATGTCAGGCTTTTGTAAGCCAGGGGAAAGGATGAGTTGGACAAAATCTCTTCCCCTCACTGGCATGCCCTGTTGTAGGATTAGTTCTGCTGGGGTTCTGTCCTCAAAGGAAATCCCCTGAGGAGAATCCACCCTCTCTTGGCTCATTCAGCTTGTGTGAAGTGGGTATGGGGCTCTTGCTGACTTTCCTGCAGTTATCAGTGCAAAAAAACACTGATTTATTCTTCATTTTTCATTAGAAAAAAATAAGGGGTTTGTGCTGTTCTGGGGCCTGCGGATGAAATGTCCTGAGCAGGTTTTTGACCATGGAGCTCCTTTTGGGAGTACCTGATTTTTGAGGAAAGTTATTTTTTTTCAGACTCAGCAACATTGTATTAAATGATTCCTCCCTTCCCCAGTCCCAGCTTTTCTGCACCCAGAAAGCTGTTCCTGGCTTCCTTGACTTCCTTGACTTCCTTGATTTCCTTGACTTCCTTGGCTCCTTGATTTCCTTGGCTCCACGATTTCCTTGACTTCCTTGACTTCCTTGACTTCTTGACTTCCTTGACTTCCTTGACTTCTTGACTTCCTTGATTTCCTTGACTTCCTTGACTTCCTTGGCTCCTTGATTTCCTTGACTTCCTTGGCTCCTTGACTTTCTGGCTCCATGATTTCCTTGACTTCCTTGACTTCCTTGACTTCCTTGACTTCCTTGACTTCCTTGGCTCCTTGATTTCCTTGACTTCCTTGATTTCCTTGACTTCCTTGACTTCCTTGGTTTCCTTGATTTCCTTGACCTTGGTAAGAACAGCCTTCAGATCTGGAGCCTGCTGGAGATGATTTGCATTCAGGGACCATTTCTCATTTTTTCCTAAAAAAACAAAACAAAACAAAACAAAACAAAACAAAACAAAACCAAAAAACAAAACAAAACAAAACAAAACAAACAAAAAAAACCCCAAAACAAAACAAAAAAAAACCCAACAACCTTTGGGTCTTCATAGAATCACAGAAGATCAGAGGATTTTAATGAAGAGATTTAATTAAAAATTACCTTTTTAATTCCTATCAATTTCCAACCCAAGCCATTCCACGATTCTGCGACATGAATTAACATCATCTAAGTGGGATGAGCAAGGAAGAGAAATACATCATCCTCCTCTCTGGAAGCATTGGGATCACACAAAAACAAAACAAAACAAACAAACAAAACCCCAAAAAACAAACAAAAAAAAATAGGTGAACAAAGAGCCTGAGACAGGCAGGAAAGGAAGGAAAAAACAGAAGCCCAGACAGCTCCATCCCAGAATTCAGGAAGCACAGGAATGAAGACAGAGCTACTAAAAATCCAAGTTTAGCTAAATTTTGTTAAGGAGAGGAGAACCACAGAACTTTCTTCAGTTATCTAAATAAGGGAAGCGTGCAGGGTGGTGAGAAGAACAGCAGGACTAATTCAAAAGTTGAAACGGGATTAAGGATTTCATGTAATACAGGTTAGCTAAAAAATTTAAAATGTTAAAAAATTTAAAACTAATAGTTTTCCCTACATTCACCAAGGGTCATTTAACAGAGAAAAGTGAAAATTAAGGATAGCCAGTGAAAATGAAAAGAAATGGTCACAGTTAGAGATGAAAACAAGACACCAAAGTCTTCATATCCTCCAGCAGGAGACATTGCAAGGTCCAGCCCAGAATTCCAAAGGAAGAAGAGAGGGAATTGCAGACAGTTGGACATGGTTAGGAAGGATTTTTAACAAATTTGTCAAATCAGGGATAAGAGCAAATCCTCAGAGAATAACAAATGCATCACTTAAGGAATTCCTCCCCTTCTGACTCAGGTATCTCTGTGCTCATTAGCCTGGTTTAATCACATGCAGAGCTTTTAGACAAATTTTGAAAGAAAGAATAATTAAAGTCTTGAAAGAAAATTGTAAATGTTATTACATCAACATGGCACTGGAAAAGGGAATCATTCCAGGCTGATCCAATACCTCTTCCGTGATGTGCTGAATGATTTACTCCATTTTAAGTCCCCAGATCTCTTCATGTTTCAGTAAAACATTTGCTTCAGGTGCTGTAGGAGAAGTTATCAGGTCACAAAAGCAGATGAAGATGATAAAAGAGCTATAATAATTTAATTAAAGAGTGGTGATAATGAACCTGGATGGACAAAGAATGTTTGGGCTGCTGAGAGGTTACAAGAACATTGCTAAGATGTGTGAACCAGATAAAAATGGAAATTAGTAAGGACAAACAGCAAAAAAAATCTGGAAATAATTAGGAATTTAGCAATTAGAAAAGACACAAGGGGAGAGATCTTGCTATGTCTTGGTTCATCAGCAAATCTCTGTGGAAAGGCAGGTGTGAGCCAGGAATGTGGGAAGGGAAACGCCCCCAGGAGAGAGCTGAAATATGGCTGGCAAAATCTTGGATTTTCCCTGAGTTCTAATCTCCAATGTCCTTCCTGCTCTGGCTCTGCTTCTCCAGGCAGATTCCTCGTCTGGCTGATCCAAGGGGATTAAGGGAAGAGTTTGAAGGAATTCTGCCCTGGAAATGATGATTATTGGTGTTTTCTTCATGGCACACCCACATCAGGTGATGCTTTTATAGCCACACTCTGGACTGACCTCATTGTTCCAAACAAAGCAATTCCAAGCAGGATTCAGTCCTTGGGACCCTTCCCTGCCCCTCATCAGGCAAAGCCCAGAAGTTGCCATCACCAGGACTCAGTCAGCCCACTAAAATGCTCTGACATCATAATTTTTGTGCTTCTTTGGCTGCTTTCGTTGATCTGAGTCCCAAAAAGTAGCCAGAGTGGTCCTTCTGAAGACACTTTTGACCACTGGGTGAGGGCAGTGGTAGGAGGGTTTTTGGGAGACTCTTTGGGATCACAAAAGCCAATGGAGAGGAGGCCCATCCTCAGCTTTCCTGGGAGGCAGAAGGATCCAAGCTGTGGCTGGGAATCTCCTGGAACAAAACTAAAGATAATTCCAGCAAGCAGGCTCACTGTTTTTGGGTGTGGATAATCATATTCCAGAGGCCAGGAACCACCACCATTCCTCATTTTAGTATTCTCTTCACTTCCCATGAGGAAATGACACTCAAACACCGGTGTTAATGAAATTCACAGCTCAGGTGAGGTGCAAGGCACAATTTCCTCAGCATAACCTGTAATTTATTTTCCTTAATCCCTTTATTTCCCTTAATCCTGCAGCACTCCATCATTCCATAAACTGTGCTTAGTATCCCCATTTTTAAACTCAAGACTAAGTAAATCTAGATGTGAGCAAAGGCTGATTTTATTTTCCTACACTTCTGTAAGCAGAAACATCACTGCAACAAGGCCAAAAATCATCAAGACCATCCTATTTTTCTACAAGGATTCAAGCAGATCATATTATGAATGGACACACATTTAAAATGGCTTTTCCCAGTGGAAAAGAACCCATGGATATTGATATATTTAAGCTCTCTGTTCTCTGGCAGACCAGAGTCATGGCCCAGGCTAAATAGAAGAATTGGAGTTGAGAATTGAGAGAATCAACCTCAGGAAATGAAGAAAAACAAGGAAACCTCAGGAAATGAAGAAAAACAAGGAAAGAACCAACACTGGGCATTTCCAGGGATGAGACAGCCACAGCTACTCTGGGCGACCTGTGCCAGGTCCTCACCATGCCCACAGGGAAGAAAACCAGGTCAGTACGTCAAGTTTTGAACAATTTCAGCAAGTTTTGAACACATCTAACAAGATTTGAACACCTATAAAAAGTTTTTCCCCTCATTAAATGTCAATATGGAGCTGAACTCCTTTCCAGAGAAGTCTCCATAACTCAAATATTTAATTAACCCTTCTTCTTTGTGTTTTGCAATGTCTCTTTTTGCTGCTCTGGTTGGAAAATTAAAACCCTCAATTTTTAAATCGCTGTGTGAAACAGTTTTCATTTTTTTCCCAAACAGACAAAACTTCTGGAGCAGCTTTTAGCCTGCCCCTGACTGTTTGCCTTCAGTCTCCTCTAGCAGAGCATTACCAACCCTGACAGCATTGATTTTCAAGTGTATGATTGCTGGTGAAATATTAAACCCTATTGATCTGAAATTCAGGATCGGCCGCCTGCGAGATCCTTTGGAATATTTTTGGGCATGGACAGTTTCATTTATCAGCAGAATAACGAGAGCTTCATCATGTCCCTGCTTGGAGACGGAGAGTTTCCCGTCAAGATTACGGCATCTGCAATCTGGAGAAGTGTCCTCTGCTTGATGTTTGCTAATTGGGCAATTTATCCTCCCTGGGAAGCTTCTCCATCCATTTCTCGGGAAATAACGCCGGGACAAAAGCATCCATCTCTTCACCCACTGAAATTCTGCATCGTTCTCTTCTTATGGAAGAAGTGATAGGGGAATAATGAGGATTTCCTGATTAAACCAAGAATTGAGGAAATTAGCATTTAAGCAGAGCTTTTCTGGTGGGTTGGGATCATGTTTGGAGCTGGAGAGTGGAATTTGCCCCAAAATTGCTGCATGGAGAGGACACAGTGATACAAAACACCCCAAAAACTCTTCCTGTGGGACACTGCTGGGAATCCTGCCTAGTATGTGCTTTAGAAACTTCACGTGGTTCTCTTCTTCTTATGGAAGAAGTGATGGGGGAATAATGAGGATTTCCTGATTAAACCAAGAATTGAGGAAATTAGCATTGAAGCAGAGCTTTTTCTGGTGGGTTGGGATTTATGTTTGGAGATGGAGAATGGAATTCCTGCAGGGAATCCTGCCTAGGATGTGCTTTAGAAACTTCACATAATTCTCTTCTTATGGAAGAAGTGATGGGAGCACAACAAAGATTTCCATGATTAAAGCAAGAATGGAGGAAATTAACACTGAAGCAGCTTTTCTGGTGGATTGGGATTTATGTTTGGAGGTGGAAAATGGAATTCCTGCAGGGAATCCTGCTTAGAATGTGCTTTAGAAACTTCACATCATTCTCTTCTTCTTATGGAAGAAGTGATGGGGGAATAATGAGGATTTCCTGATTAAACCAATAATTGAGGAAATTAGCATTGAAGCAGAGCTTTTTCTGGTGGCTTGGGATTTATGTTTGGAGATGGAGAATGGAATTTGCCCCAAAATTGCTGCATGGAGGGGACACAGTGATACAAAACACCCCAAAAACTCTTCCTGTGGGACACTGCAGGGAATCCTGCCTAGTATGTGCTTTAGAAACTCAGAAAGGCACAGAAATATTTTAAAAAAACACATAAACTCCTGGTTTTCATGCTAAGAAAGGCACTGAAACACTAAATTTCGTAATCATGGTACAAGATTGAATCAATAAATGAACCAATAATTTTAAATTTGGACTTTCTGGGCTGACAGAGGCTAAACCAACCTGTTCATTATTTCCCTCTCCACAATGAGTATTTGCCTGGTACCAAAATGGTTTTGTTTTGCTGATTTCTGACACTTTTTTTAAAAAAACCAACTTATTTCACTAGGAAAGCAACCTAACTTAATTCAGCTCATTTACAATCTTCTGGTTTCCCCCCACAGCAGAACTTTTTCACCAAAAAAAAAAATCTTCCTTTCCTTCTTCTTCTTTTTCTTTGCCTGTGGTTTTATTGTCAAGGTGAGATTTTAGTGCCATGGAATGCTTGTTGCCTCTCCAAACTCAGTTGACAATATCCACAATTTTCTTCCAAAGTCTCAACTATTCTCAGTCTGACCATCAAGAACTTCAAATCCATCTGTGTCAAACATGAGTTCTCAGTCTTAAACAGAATCTTGGAATTCTTTCCATAACACTGCCTGAAATATGAGTAAATATGACCATAAATATATATTTTATCACCAAAAAAATAAAAATCCCTCTTTCCATTTTCGACTACAGACAGAATCAGGATGTTCTTAATTCCTGTCTAGTTTAACCCTTTAAGAGATTCCAGGTTAAGAAACAGAACATTTTCACCACAAAGTCTCAGTCACTTTTTTGCTCTCAAAAAAATTCTGTGGTTTTCCAGCCATCAGCTTTTGTACGGAATTCATTCCATTCCAAACCTGTGAAAGATTTGTCTTGATGCCTGCCCATCTCTATCTCATTAAACAAGGAAATGGAGAAGTGTCAGCTTCCTGATTCTGCCAGGAACACTTCAGGAATTTAAAGCCAAATATTTTCACCCTGTTATCACAAAAGTATGTTAAAAATCTGCAAAATATTCAGAGTTTGGGCTTACACAAAGCAATCTGTCATAATAACATGACATAAGAGTTGCTCAATTAATTGAAAACAGTTCTTAATAAAGAAAATTAGGGAATTCTTGCCTAAATTTGTGGCTTCAGACACAAATATTTGATGTTGAACCATTATCACTGATATTGTCCTTCCTAGAAGATCCCATGGTGAACCCATGCAGAAAAAAAATCTAATTTGAGCCTCAAGTTCTTCCACCTTCCCAGCCAGTTGGATTCTGCATGAACCTGGGATACAGATGGATGTGGAGCCCCATTTATGGAGGAATCCAGGTTTTTAGGGTTAAGGAATCACTTAATAGTGAAAATGTTCTGGTTTTCAACCTGGAATCTTGCAAAGGGTTAATCTAGGCAGGAATTAACAACATCCTGATTATGCCTGTACTAAAAAAAACAAAAAAAAAAACCAAAAAAACCAAAAAACAAAAACAAAAACAAAAACAAAAACAAAAAAAAAAAAAAAAACCACCACACAAACCACGTAAAGAGGGAAGTATTTTTGGTGATAAAATATGTATTTATGGTCACAATTACTCACATATCAGGCAGCATTATGGAAATAATTCCAAGATTCTATTGAAGACTGAAAAGTCACGTTTGGCACAGATGGGCTGGACAGAGCAGTTTGGACCAGAAGGGCTGAGGAACCTTCAGCTGGGTGATGCCTTCAGGCACAGCTGCTGTTGGTTGTTATTGGTTGAGGATCTCCCACCCTTTATAGGGGATTTAATTCCAAATATCCCAGCTTCTGCTCTCTAAAGGCAGGGCTGATACCTTGGAGGGTTCAAAGGCCAGGCAGGGAAACACTGAAAAAAAAAAAAAAACCACAACAAAAAGCAGTGGAGGATCCAGCCACCAAAGTAGGGGAAAGAACTGTGATCCCAAAAGCCCTGCTGGGATCTGAGGGAGCTTTCCTTTAACTGATCCTCAGCTGGAAACTCCTGATTGTTTGGCTTTAATGTAGAGGCAGCACAGACAATCCATCATCCCTGGTGTCATCTCGGTGTTCGGCTTTTTCAAATATTAATGAACAGTCTGGGCCCTCCTTTTGCTGACCACAGAAAACAGCCCCGAGCTCCCCTGGGGGGAACCCAGGCTGATTCTTTAAGCCTGGGATTGAAATTCAGTCAAAGCTCGGGGTGAACGGAAATCATTTGTTGTGTGACAGTGACACGAGGCAGCTCCCTTTTGTTTGCCAGAGAGCTCAGGGATTCTGTGTCCACCAATTGTCATCAGCTGAGGTATTGATGGTCACCCAAAACTCTGTGGCTTTGGAGAGAGGAGGCAGCTGCAGATTTGGCAGAGGCGGCTCCTGAGTTGGAGCGAGAAGGACTTTGTTGGTTTTTGTGCAACAAAATCTGCACAGAGCAAGGGAAGCCCAGCTGGTCTGCCTGGGAATGGGGATGAAGGGCCAGGATGGTCCCAGATGAAGGAGGATGGAGATGTCAGGGAAGTGCAGTCTGATCTATCCACTCCCTCTGATGTCATGGAATCCCAGGGTGGTTTGGGTTGGGAGGGATCAAAAAATCCTTGATCCAAAGATCATCCAGTTCCAGCCCCTGCAGGGACACCTCCCACTGTCCCAGGCTGCTCCCAGCCCCAGTGTCCAACCTGGCCTTGGGCACTGCCAGGGATACAGGGGCAGCCACAGCTGCTCTGGGAATTCTATTCCAGAGCCTCCCCATCCTCCCAGGGAACAATTCCTGCCCAAGATCCCATCTAACCTTTCCTCCTTCCATTTAAAACCATTCCCCCTTGTCCTGTCACTCTCTGCCCATATAAAAAGTCCATCTCTCTTTTTTTTCTAACCCTCTTTAGGTATGGAAGGGCTCTAAGATCTTCCTGATCCTTCTCCTCTCCAGGCTGAACAATCCCAGCTGTGCCAGCCTTTCCTCCCAGCAGAGCTGCTCCATCCCTCTGCTCATCCTGCTGCCTCCTCTGGGCTCTCTCCCTGGGCTGGGCCCCAGGGCTGGGGCAGCTCTGCAGGTGGGGCTCTCACCTGAGGGGGCACAGGGACACAATCCCAATCCCTTTCCTGCTGCTCTCTCCTCCTTGGATGCAGCCCAGGATGCTGATGGATTTCAGGGCTCCCAGCACTCACTGATGGTTCCTGCCCAGCTTTTCACCCACCAGATCCCCAAGTCCTTCTCCTCAGGGCTGCTCCTGGTGAATTCTCCTCCCAGTCCGTGCTCCTGGCTGGGATTGCCCTGACCCAGGAGCAGCCCCTGGCACTGGGAATTGTGGAATTCCATGAGGTTCTCCTGGGCCACTTCTCATGTTTGTGCACTTTGCAGTCTCCTGCCTCCGTTTTGGGTTCCTTACTCCTCCATCCAAATCCCCTCAGTGTTTGACGCACACAGTGACACTGTTAGAGTCCAGGGCATGTGGAAAACTCCTCCTGTTGCTCTGGGGGTCTGGGACCCCAGGAAGGCACTGCCTTTGACCTTAGTCCATGGCAAAAACTTCCAACACTCAGAGATGAGTTGAAAGCAACAAAGGTGGGAGAGAAATAATAATTTAGTTTGCCACAGGGTGAAAATTTGTAGTTTTGGGGTTTTAGTATGGAGACAGGTGAGAGCAAGGCAGAGAATTTTGGGTGGTGTCTCATCATCTTCTTCTTCTTCTTCTTCTTCTTCTTCTCCTTCTTCTTCTTCTCCTTCTTCTTCTTCTTCTTCTTCTTCTCCTTCTCCTTCTTCTCCTTCTCCTTCTCCTTCTCCTTCTCCTTCTCCTCCTCCTTCTCCTCCTCCTCCTCCTCCTCCTCCTCCTTCTCCTCCTCCTTCTCCTCCTCCTCCTCCTCCTCCTCCTCCTTCTCCTTCTCCTTCTCCTTCTCCTTCTCCTTCTCCTTCTCCTTCTCCTTCTCCTTCTCCTTCTTCTCCTTCTTCTCCTTCTCCTTCTCCATTTTCTGCTGTGACGGTGGCACAGAGATATTGGTGGGATAGGTTTGACACAGGTTGTGTGTTTAGAATAGGTAGCAATTATTGGCACAGAACAGTAAACATGGCAAGTTTTGGGAGTTAATTGGGTTAGAAACCTTTAAGAACCTTGGGTTCTTCTGTCAGGGGTGGTTTTTCCCTGTGTTTCTGGCACGTTAAGCCAGGTTTCGGTGGTGCACAGAACTTGAGATAAGAAATGGAGTAAACAGCTCTGAAGACCAAAGCTGTGAATCTCATTTACCTTTTTAACCCTGGTACTGGCCTTTTGCAGGAAAAAGATCACCCTCACAATCGGGGACTCCTGAAAGGGAGTTTCCCGCATGACATAATCCAAAAAATCTCTGCATCAGATTTATTTCTTCTGGTTCTCTGAGTGGAAAATTCTTTTCCTTCATGGAATTATTGGCTCCTGCCTCAACACTCAGCTTTTGGAGTTGCTCAGTCAGCTTCAGCAGCCTTAGTAGACCCTACCTGTGGCTCTTCCACAGGTGGAGATAAACAGCAATTCCCGATTCAAGGAATTCAAAGCACTGCCCAGTTGAGGGAGAAAAATTTGGGAGAACTCAGCAGGACAAGAAAAGAAAAAGTTATTTTTGGAACACTAAATAGAGAACCTTAACATAACACAGTCTCCTAAAAGTAATTGTTCTGTTTCCTGCAAAGGTGATGTAAAATCTGAGAAAAATGCCAGAGTAAAGATATTGCTTGGGAAAAGCTTAATTATGGTGCAACTTCTCCTCTTTTAATGATTATTGCTTTGCAGGAGAAAAACAAAACAAAAAAAAGGTTTTCTGCTGGAGAACCCAACAAGTCTCAGAAGGACTGAGTCTAGTAAGAAATCCCAAAAGACAAAATATTGTCCTTTTTTGTTTTTGTTGTTGTTTAAATATCTTTTTCCAGGAGAAAAATAAATAAATAAACGAATAAATAAATAAATAAATAAATAAACAAGCCCTGTTCTCTTACATAAATGTATTTTTCCAATAGAAAAAATATAAACAAATGAATATAAATAAATAAAAATAAATACCTAAAACGAAATAGAAATAAATAAATAGTGCAACCTCTCCATTTACAGCTGAGACTCCCTGTGACCTTGGCTCCCAGGGAGGTTTAACCTACTCTGATTAACTTTCCCATGTTATTCCATGAAATAAAACCAGTTTTGACACCCAGAGACTGAGCCATCCTAGGGATAACACAATAATCCCATGGAATCATTCCAAATTGAGTTGCAATAATTCATTTAGGTGACCATACAGATTTGTTATGTGGAATATGAAACATTGCAAAATGAAATCAATAGAAATGTTTCTTGTTAATGAAGACAGACTGGGCTCTTCTGGGTGGGGTTTGGACTCCATAGCACAGAAATCCGATTTGGATTCGGAATTCCAGGGTTATCTGACTGCTTAAAAAATGAGGAAAGCATTGTTTTGTAGTGATGTGGTTGGACAGCTGGGAAATGATATCCTGGATTTTGTTCCATGCTTTGCTCATTAAGAATGCAAGCACAGAGCAGCCAACAGCACCCGGGAGCTTGGCTGTTTTCTTCCACAAGGGAAGAAATTTTTCAGGGATTGTGATTGGATTCTGAGTGAAATTCACCCTCCTGGCATGGGTTTTGAAGGATGTGAATTTTCAATGGTGGATTTTTTTTTTTTTAAAACCTCACAAAATTTGATGCTGATTTGTTCTTGAGGAAGACAAACACGCTCAAGTGTAAGGAGTGACAGGAGGAGAGGAAATGGCCTCAAGTTGCTCCAGGAGAGGGTTCAGTTGGATTTTACCAAAAAGAAAAATCACAGAAAAGGGTCCTAAAACATTGGAATGGGCTGCCCAGGGATGTCATGGAGCCAGCATCCCTGGAAGTGTTCAAAATACCTGTGGATGTGGCACTTGGGGACGTGGTTTAATAATGAACACGGTGGTGAGGGTTGGACTTGATGGTCTTAAAAACCCTTTCCAGCCTTAACAAATTTATAATTCTATTGTTCCATAAAGGCAGCTGGGTTTTTATTAGTGGCCAAGCAACTCGATTTCAGATTCCCTGGAAAATCCCCGTGTTGCAGCGTGGATGTAGCCAGTGGTGGTTTCTTTTTGCTTTTTTTCCTGCTTGTACAGAAATTCTCTCAATCTTTGTTTCAGAGGCTTTGAGCCAAAAACCCAGGGAATTGGCAGAGCTGCATGAAGGAGATCTCTGGGAAGAAGGAAAAACCCAAACAATCACGGACACAACAGAATATTTAACAGCAGGTCCTGCAGGATCTCATCCCTTTTCCCACTGGAAATCCAGAATGCCTTCGGAGCCAGTGCAGCACCAAATTTAGGATAAATTGGCTGAATTTAATTTATTTAGGGAGCCCCAGATTGGCTCCTTTGAAGCCCTGAGCAGAAACTTGTGATAGGCTCAGGCAAGACAACATCAAGTCAAAAATGGTGACTCCATGGGAGGAAAAGGAGCTCTTGGAATGTTACGGAGAGCTCTGGACACGGTGATTAAAGGAGGCTGAACTCTTCGACCTGGCAAATCAAACTGGTGACAGCTCACTATGTTAAACTACATTAAAATTTATGGCATTGAAGAAGGGGATCAATGTGTGAATAAAGCCTAAATTAGGAGATCTCTGGAGCAGGGAAAACAAATCACCTGCAGGATTTCCAAACAAAGATCCCACGTTTCGTTTGCTGGCCCCGTAATAACAGGAAAGTCTCTTTGAAAGGGAGAGGAAAAGAGATAAAATGCCTTGGGAAGAAAAAAAAAAAAAAAAAAAAAAAAAAAAAAGAGGCTGCAAATGGTCATTAGAGGCAAAATCTGAGGAAGTTTCACAAAGTAGCTGTAAATGACTTTTTGTAAATGACTTTTCTGGCTTGGGGAGACGACCCCGTGACAGCAGCAACCTCTGGCCAGGGTTCAGGGCACTGGAAATTCAAACACCTCGGCCACAGTTCAGGTGTCAAGCAGGGCTTTGTGCCCTGCCAAACAAACTTATTATAGAGCTGGAAACTTATGATGAAAAGCAGCGCTTACAGCTCCTTCAAGCACTTTGGAATTTCAATAATGATTTCTGGAATTAAAGGGATGCTGTCGAGGTAAAGTCATTTCTCAGAATAGAAATATATAAACCAATTTTTTTTGCTAGCAACAGTCTTTTTTTATTTCAGGACTGGACATGGAAAACCATTTATTTTTCAGTGGCTTCACCTTTAATTTGTATTTTTTATATCATTCAGCCTGAACTAACAGTTTTATTTCCATTTTTACACCTTTATTTCCATTTTTACACCTTTATTTCCATTTGTAATCGACTCTGATGAGAATAAAGAAACTCTCTTAACCCTTCCCTCTGTCACCTGTGTTTCCAAAAGAGGAAAAGCCAAAAATAAAGTACAGGGACCGACTCTTTAGAGGCTTATTACTCTGAAACTGCTTCTCCTTAAGTCTGTTTTGCAAATCAAAAAAAAAGGGGGAACTGATTAAAAAAGCAGACATGAAGCCAAATCAAACCAACAAGAAGCACAGCTGCTCTGAAGTGAAATCAGAAGTGGTCAAATGCAGCCCATGAATGCTTTCTCCTGCTTTTCAGTGCCACTCGAAATGTCCTCTCCTCATCACCTTGTCCCCCACTCTGGCCCATCAGCAATTTCCACCTGCAGAATTTACCTTTATTTTATTCTTCCTCCAAAAGTGAAGAGCTCCAAGAACATTTGTTGCCTCCCAGAGCCTCTCCTTCCTCTCAAAAAGATAAAAATCCTTGAAAGCTTGGATGTTCACTACACATTTTAGGCAGCTCTCCCAACAATCCTTTGGAATCCCATGAAATATTCCCATGTATCCGAGTGGGTGACAACAGCAACCCCACAGTGGCAAAACAAGCAGCTGTTCCTTGCCAGAGGAAATTCCTGGGAGCTGCTGTGACTGTGATAACTTGGAATGGAGATGGGATTCTTTCCACAGTGTCTGGATTTTGGGGATAGTCATGTGCTTGCAGCAGGAACAGGGTTTGAAATCCACTGGTGTGGCTCAGTGGTTTTTACACCCCGTGGTCAGGACAGCAGATCCATGGGCTTTTCCATTTTCCCATTTTCCACCGGTCTTTTGGGAGAGCTCCTCAGTGCTGCCTGAGCCAGAGGGCCCCTGAGAGCAGAGCTGGTGGCTTTAATGAGAAATAAATTAAGAATTTATGCCACTTTGACTGAATCCACTCACATCTAAACGGCACCTCCGCGGTGCCGAAGGGATCCCTCAAAATGATGGATGAAAATCCAATAAAGATTTCAGAGCCAGGAGGGGACAGGGAGCTGTGTGACTGCAGTCCTGACACAGAGCCAGCCTCTGCTCCGTGGGCATCCCAGCCCCACGTGGATTGGGATGAGACCTGGGCTGGGTTACACCCTGCACTCTCCTGTCAGCTTTTTTTCATGACCTTTGGCCAAACTGTCTCCTAGAGCAGAGCTGGTCCCTGGCCACCAACCCGGGGTGCCACACATCCATCCCGGTGGGAACTGTCCACCGGGAGCCGGGTGCTGAAGGATCCCGGGCACTCTGCTGCCACCCGTCCCTGCTGGGACAGAGGGAGGAATTCCCGGAAATTTGGGAAAGGCACAATCCAGGCCTGGCAGGGTGCAGAGGGTGAGTTTGTTGTGGGGATTCTTTGGAAAGATGATCCCAGGTTTTACTTTGGTTTTAAACTGCCAGAGAGCAGGGCTGGCTGGGATCTTGGGAATCAGGAATTGTTCCCTGGCAGGGTGGGCAGGCCCTGGCACAGGGTGCCCAGAGCAGCTGTGGCTGCCCCTGGATCCCTGGCAGTGCCCAAGGCCAGGCTGGACACTGGGGTTGGGAGCAGCCTGGGGCAGTGGGAGGTGTCTGGAGAAAAGGAAACTCAGAGATGCCCTTATCACTCTCTACAACTCCCTGAAAGGTGGCTGTGCTCAGGTGGGGTTGATCTCTTTCTCCAGACAGCACTGACAGAAGGAGAGGACACAGCCTTAAACTGCACCAAGGGAAATAGAGGTTGGATATGAGGAAAAAGATTTTCACAGGAAGAGTGAAAAAGTGCTGGAATGGCCTGCCTGGGAAGGTGGTGGAGTCACCATCCCTGGATGTGTTTAACAAAAGCCTGGATGTGGCACTGGGTGCCATGGGCGTTAGGGATGGGTTGGACTAGATGATCTTGAAGGTCTCTTCCAACCCAGTGATTCTGCAGTTCTGTGATTCTGTGGTTCCATGATTCTGTGTTTCTGTGATTCTGTGGTTCTGTGATTCCACGATTTTGTGATTCTGTGGTTCTGTGGTTCTGTGGTTCCGTGATTCTGTGACTCTGTGATTCTGTGATTCTGTGGTTCTGTGATTCCATGATTTTGTGATTCCGTGGTTCTGTGGTTCTGTGTCCCTGCCCACAGCAGGGCTGGGAATGAGATGAGCTTCAAGATCCCTTCCCACCCAACCCATTCCATGATTCTATGAAACTATTCCTATTTGCTCTTAGCTGCTCCATCATTTCCCTCTCCTATCCATATGACCTTCCTTACTTGTGTCCCAGTGAATCCCAGTTCTTGTCCAGTCTTTCCTGTACCTCCCCCTCTCTGATTTTTCCACTCAGCTCTCAATCCCATTTCGGACTTGTGCTCCCTCCTTTATTTTAATTTCTCCTCCTGAATTCCACCCACAAAAGCAAGCCAGACCAAATTACACCCTGCACTCTCCTGTCACCTTTTTCCATGACCTTTGGCCAAACTGTCTCCTAGAGCAGAGCTGGTCCCTGGCCACCAACCCGGGGTGCCACACATCCATCCCAGTGGGAACTGTCCACCGGGAGCCGGGTGCTGAAGGATCCCGGGCACTCTGCTGCCACCCGTCCCTGCTGGGACAGAGGGAGGAATTCCCGGAGGTTGCATCACCTCCTTTCCAAGTTTTCCAAGTCCTGGGAGAGGTCTCCCAAAAATGGTGCCTGTAAAGTACCTGTGGGCTCTTCCTGGAGAGGGAAAATGTCAGGAAAGATCCTTCACTTCAGCGCTTCCCTAAATGTTCAAAAGCTTGTCTTCTCGCCAAAAACGGAGGGAAATTTACCCCTGGAATTATTTCATCTGCTCTTAAAGGGCTTTCTTAATTAAAACATCTTTTCCAGCCTCTCATTATCCTTCTACAAGTCCTTAATTTATTATTTCTGGGGGATTTTTTAGAAGCTCAGACCTTGTCATGGGGTGGTGAGTGCTTGACAACTCTTTACATGGAGTTTGTGCTAAGAAAATGGAAATTAAAAAAGGTTGATTATTCTGGTGCGTGGCTGGCACAGCATCATGTCGTGCCCAAATATTCTTCCCTTCCCTCTTCCTCCAAAAGGTTTCTTCTCTGCTGAGTTCCTAATTTAGGGGAAAAAAATAAAAATAAACCTGATTTTTCTGCCAGCATCTCTTCCTGATCTTTGAGACATCCATGACAACAAACTGGAAGGTTCTGATGACTGAAAAAAAAACCCATTTTTCATTTCTGGGATTTCAACTATTCCATTTTGTTGTTACAGTATGGGATAAAATGTCTCCCTTTCCCTGCCATGGCCTGCACAAAGTTTGGTGCTCCTGTTCCATGGCAGAGATCCAAAGCTCCAACAAAAAAACACCTTTTCTGTCCAGTACATAATTTCTTTTTAAAAGTTCTGTCTTGCCAGCATCAAGGACGAACCATTTCATTTATTTTTTATCATTAATGTGTAATCCTGCCACAGGACTCTCCTAAATGGAAAGGCTGGACAGAAATCCTGTTCTCCCCAGGATTTTTCAGTCATTGATCCACATTCAGCTACATCAGCTTCCAATACTTTTGCTTTCCAGTGTGTTTGTTTTTCCTACTGAATTTTTCAGGACACTGATTTCGCCTGGGGATATTCAATTGAAAGCTTTGGGGCCAGTACAGAGATAAAGAATTGAGTGTAAGCACTTATTGAGGAACTTTGGAAGTTGTTTTATATTTGTGTGAGGGGAGGTTGTTCTTGGTAATTTATCCTATCTATAAATCACAAAAAAAATATTGTTATAAATTTATAACACAGGTTTTCTATGGATCCTTTCAATGTAGGCAAAGTCCACGGACAATTCCTTGAGTAAAAATTTCTCAGTTTTACTTTACCCCCATTTTACAAGACAAAACTCTGAGGTTCTGTCTGGAGAGCTGGAAAGAAAGTCAAGATGGGCGTTATTCCTAAGAAAAGACTTCAAGAGAAACCTGGAAGGGAAGGAAATGTGATTCCTCCGGGCTCAGTCCTCCTGAATTTTGAACAGCACGGGAGGGAAGTTCCCAAAAATAATTCCACCCCTAAATTTTACGCTCAGCCATTTCAGGGAGGAGCTTCCCAGGGAATGGGCACGGCCCCAAGGCTGCAAGAGTTCCAGGAGCCTTTGGACACCACTCCCAGGGA
Organism: Phylloscopus collybita; assembly: GCA_027886175.1. NCBI lineage: Eukaryota > Metazoa > Chordata > Aves > Passeriformes > Phylloscopidae > Phylloscopus > Phylloscopus collybita. The sequence goes on along the minus strand of JAJNNQ010000006.1, from coordinate 60,988,289 downwards.
TGCCCAGGCTGGGATTGTTGGGGAGTCTGTGCAGTTGGGTTTGGATGATCCTTGGGGGTCCCTTCCAGCTCAGGATTTTCCATAATTCTATGGTTCTCTGGCTTCTTTAACCTGCCCAATCTCACAAGGAACTTGGCTTATAATTAATGAGCTCAAAATCCCTTATCCATTCTTCCACCTTAGTCCCACAGCCAGAGAATGCTCTAAATTAAACATTTTATGGAAAACAAGGACTTGGACTTCTGCCTCCAGTGCCACCGGGGCAGCCACTTAATGTTGTAAAACCAAACCAAAAAAAAAAAAAAAAAAAAGCTAATTGAATGACAATTTCTAAATTTAATTGATGTGGATCTTCACTTGGAGCAGGCTGGAATTACCTTGAGTCCTAGGGAAAGGTTACCCATTAACTCCTGAGTTCTGATTGGAGGACTGCAATATTGGGATTTCATTAAAAAGATTTATAGGAGCATCCAGTGACCACTGTAGTAAATGATTGTTATCATTGCGTAATCAGAGAAATATTTTCTATATTTTCTGATTAAAGTCCCCAATTCCTTCTGAAATTCTAATGTGTGTGAAGCAGGAAGCCTGATTTAATGACAAGTTGTGCCTGCAATATTATAACACCAGCTCCTCTTTGTTTGTCCTGAGCCCTACTGACACAAATTTCATCCATCCTGCTTTCAAAAGACCAAATTCTGACGGTTTTAAAGAGTCCTCAACAATCCAACCAGTTAAGAGAGGAAAATGTTGTTTGGTCCAACAGAGGGATGCTCTGAGATGTTTTCCTGACTCCCTGTATGCAAAACATCCCACAGTCCATGGAACCCTCATGGGAAGGGTGCTCAGGCCTTGGCAGGGGCTGCCCAGGGAGCTTTGCAGTGCCCATCCCTGGAGGTGTCACCTGGAGGTGGCACTCAGTGCTCTGGGCTGGGGACAAGGTGGGCACGGGGCACAGCTGGGACTCCACGGCCTTGGAAGTCTTTTCCAACCTCAATAATTCAGGAATTCTGTGGTTATAAATCACAAAGAATGTCACAAACACCTTTTTTTTCTGCGATTTATTTCAACTCTCTGCCCCAGACAACCTGTGAGTAGAGCTGGGCAAACTTCTTACATGGAAAAGATGTCACTGTGCATAAAATCTTCCAAATTTCCCACTACTTCTACCTTCTCACTCACACAGAAATGGTATCAAAGTTCTGCTGCTTTGGGAAGAAGTTCTAAATTATTTACTCTGTTTTTCCCCTCCTCTCTCTCCTCTTAGGCTCTGCCACCACAGCGAAAGGACGGAGATTAGTGACAAGCCCAATATCAATAAACATAATAATAATTGATTTCTGGGAGATGAAAAATCTGAAATTAGTGGCAATTTCCCCCCAGAGTGTTGTCTGATTAATTTAATGTTCATCTAAGTCTAAGTCATTCTAATACTTATCTGCTCAGCAAACCTTTGGGAAGTGTCTGTGGACCAAAGACCTGAAGAAAGTGAAGAATTATTGCACAGTCCAGGGTTTTTTTTTTAATTTTGCAAACAAAATGAAGGAAGAAAGACTTGAGGAGATGCTAAAAGTGGTGTTTGCTGTAATTCTTTTAATTCTGCCATTATTTCTGAAGAAAAAACTGGCAATGTGGGACAGGAGGAGGAGCAGAAAGCGTTTTCCCATCTCGTGGCTGCCACAGGAAAGCTGGAATGTCCAGAGGAGCATGGGAGGAGTAAAGGAGAAAGATGAGCTTGGGTTGGGATTTATTCAAAGAAACATCAACATGATCAGGGAAGCTTGGGAACAAGGGAAGATTTGAGACAACCTTCGGACATAATTCTGGAAAAAGGGAAGAAAATCGTGTTAACGAATGGATTTGGCACAAAAAGGGAAGGTGTGAACCAGCAAAAGTTGTGCTGCAGCAAAGAATCTCTGGGAAGTTTCTCTGTGACACAGCAGGAGCAGCAGGAGGAGGGAGATGTGGCCACTTTTGGCTTTTTTATCTTCTTTTCTCTTAGAGCTGGGATTGAATGCTCGAGAGGTGGATTTTGTGTTGAGACTCAGATGTTTTTTAATTCTTATCTCTGTTACAGTCTCACAAGATGTAGCTCTAGCTAACAAAGTGAAAAATGGCTCTGTCTCTCACTCTTTCCAAGGTCTTTTAAACACAAATTGTCCAATTAAGAAATGACACCTGAATTATTTTTACTTTTAACCCAATAACAACCACCCCTGGCCCACAATGTGGATTTTTCTACCCAATTACAAAACACCACCCAGACCATGGAGAAGAAGGTGAAAAAGAAGGGCTCAGCCTCTGCCCTAAATCCTCCACCCTGCTTTCTGTCTATTCCTGCCTTCTAAACCCTTCAGCTCTGAGTTTTGCCCCCTGTGCTGTCACACACTTCCATCCCAAGCCCAGCCCCACAATCCCAGCGCTGTCCCTCAATTTTGGGAGCCTTCTGCAGGGACTCAGGTGGGATGCAGGGTTTGCTTGGGGTTCAGTGCCTGGCAGCACAGAAAGCCTGGAATCCTCAGTGCCCAGGGCTCCAACAAACATGAAACTTGGAAAAATCACCTGAGATTGGAATGGACCAGCAGGGGAAGAACTCAACACTTTTCCAGGGTGTGATGTTCCCTGTTAAACCATCCTGGCTCTCACTGTTGCATCCTGCCCAAAACATGGACAGAGACCTCAGGCACCACCCCAAGCTCTGCAGACAAAGCCCAAACTCAGATGACAGAGGAAGGATCCTGTGAAATCCCACACCATTCCGAGACGTGGAAGTTTTCCTGCAGCCCATTGAAGCCATTAAGGATTCAGACAGCCCCAGAACTGTTCATTACTGGGAGAGACAGCATTCCTGTTGTTTAGGCAGTGGCATCCTTCATCAGTCCTTAATCATCCCTAAATTGAGCTCTCCTGAGTGGGCTCCCTCCTCTCGGAAAGGAGGAAGAAACCCTGCACGACAGGAACTGGAGTTAACTGCCTGATTCTTTGCACCCAGTGTGGTTTCAGAGAGGAAATAAAGAGCATTTAGAGTGACTGAATCCCATCAGATCTTCCAGACATCCTCATTAGGCTGTTCTAATTAGGGTTGTGTTGTTTGCTTCATTTTCTCTCGATAGTGTTAGCTGGCAAAGACTGATGCCTTTAGCCCTCTAATAAATTAATTATTAATGGCGGAGTTAATAATTCATGTTAATTGGTACTATGAGCTACTTTCCCCAACAAATGTGAGCAAAGGTCAAAACTTGTTAACAGCAGAGGTGAATTCTATTTTTAAGTTTTCTGTTCCATAATATATCTGGAAAATCAATGTATGGCTCGCAAAATTAACTGGGTTTCAAAGGAACAGCATGGACTGAGGGCAAAGGTGTGGCCCATCCACTTGGTTGCATTTAACTGGGAATTCCCAAGGCTCTGGGCACATTCAGAGATACAGGGAGTTTGGGATTGGCCGCCTTGGATCATCGGGAATTGTCTCTCAGGTGGGCCCAACACCCAAGCAGGGTGTGGTGAACAAAAGAGAGAGAGAGAGAAGATGTCAATTGGTGAACACCAGGCTGCTGTTTTAATGCCATCTGGGAAGTGCATCATGGTGCCTTTCCTGGAAGAGAAGAACCTGCTCCATCATCATTGGGAATCTCACCTTAGGGGAACGTCAAATAACTCCCTAGAATTATTCCTTGCTGCTCAGATAAGACAAACTCACCTTTCCATCCCTCAGTGAGGTGCAGGGCTTTGATCTCTGTCTTCCCAATTCCATGTGAGTGCCTCTCCCAGCCCCTTCATCTGGAACATTGGAGCTGGGATCTGCTTTTGATTTGATGGAATGTTTGAACAAGGCCATGTGCTGTCACACGTGTTCAGCAACCATTTTCCCATGTAAAGAATAAATCTCCAGCCTCTCTTCCCCAACCAACAGGAAATCGTGTCCTTGTTTGGGTTTGGTTTGGAAAACAGACATGCCAGAGAGCAAAGTGAGGGAAGAGATGTGTAGGGTTTGGGAATAGCTTAAAAGGAACCAGCAGAATATGCTTTTAATAAAAATAATCAGCTTCTTTTAATGGTTGTAACAACCTATTGTGAGTAACTTATATAACACCAGGCTTTCCCAGTACTCACCAGAACCCAGCAGCTGAGTTTTCATCATCTGAACACGAGGATGAGGTGGGAATTCATCCAACATCCACTGTCATCAGTGGGAACCCTTCCACTGCCTTCTGTGGGTGCTGGATCCGGCCCCTGCTCAGCAGGACCTTCTCATTCTGGGAAGAAAAAGCAATTTCCTTGGAAAAGCTTTCCTTTAGGACACAGCCAATGTATATTTACTCTTTTCTTGTTATTTTGGAAACTCCAGCTGCTGTTTTATAAGGGGGAGAGAGCCCAGCTCAAGATAAACAAGCAGAGTTTTATAACACTTGGTTCTATTGACAGGAAGTGTTAAAAATTCTGATGGGAAACATCTCATGCCCTGGGTCCAGTTTGTCACTCTGAGGGTATCCATAACAAAACTGACCTGCAATTCCACAAATCAGGGGAAAAATTGCAGGGACACCTCCCACTGTCCCAGGCTGCTCCCAGCCCCAGTGTCCAACCTGGCCTTGGGCACTGCCAGGGATCCAGGGGCAGCCACAGCTGCTCTGGGAATTCTATTCCAGAGCCTCCCCATCCTCCCAGGGAACAATTCCTGCCCAAGATCCCATCTAACCTTTCCTCCTTCCATTTAAAACCATTTCCCCTTGTCCTGTCACTCTCTGCCCATATAAAAAGTCCATCTCTCTCCTTTTTCCTAACCCTCTTTAGGTACTGGAAGGACTCTAAGATCTTCCTGATCCTTCTCCTCTCCAGGCTGAACAATCCCAGCTGTGCCAGCCTTTCCTCCCAGCAGAGCTGCTCCATCCCTCTGCTCATCCTGCTGCCTCCTCTGGGCTCTCTCCCTGGGCTGGGCCCCAGGGCTGGGGCAGCTCTGCAGGTGGGGCTCTCACCTGAGGGGGCACAGGGACAGAAATGTCACCCACTTGCAGAAAAATTCCCCCTGGCCCTCCTTTCCTTCACTGCTGGATCCATTCCCTGGATCTGGTGTGTGCAGAGGGCTCCACATCAATTATTTTACCTCACAGCTCCTCCTCAGCACTGCAGAGGTGGAAACATCAGAATCTGATTCCAGGAGTGATCCCGAGCTCAAGTGAACAGGCAGTGGAAGCAGGAAAGGAAAAGGGCAAACAGGAGGTTTGGGCTGGGGCCAATCCCTCATTTCCTTCTCTGCCTCGGGGTTGGTATTCCCTTCTTGTGACACTGGGGCAGAAAACTAGAACCAAGCCTGCCCTGGGTAGAGAAAAACCCAAACTGAACAAAATTCCAAGCAGAAACAAAACTCCACGTGATGATGCTGAGCCCTGACCCACACCAGTAAAACAAACTCTGTTTCTTCCTCCACACTTCCATGTTAAGCGAGGAAGGATTTCAAGTCACAGGCAGGAAAACTCCAGAGGAAATAATCCTGCAACTGACAGCTTGTACCTTACAATCCTGCAAATCCTTGGGATTTTTGGGAGGCTCCAGATACCGTTTGTGGGCAGGGATGTGGATCTCTGGGACTGCTCATGGTGGGGGTGCCACAGGAAGAATTTGCAGGATCCTCTGTGACTTCCCTTCTCCATGACCAGTTCTCCAGGTTGGGAATTGCCATTAATGCCTGGAAAAAGAGGGGGTTTGGTGAGGGGATGATGGTCCCTGGCTGTCACTCCCAGGGAAGCGAAGGGACAGAGTAAAAGGCAACAACAGCAGCTCTTGGCATGGCTTGTTGTTAATTTTCCTTGGCTTGGAGTACCTGTCTGAAAAGCTGCTGCAGTGCAGGAAGGAAATTTTTCCAGAGATTAAACTATTATTGTTTCCTGTGGGGCTGTCTTCACTGTATATCAGGAAAAAAAAAAAAAAAATCCAAACCAAACATCTCTAAGGGCACTTGAAAAGGGATTTGTCTGAATAGCAAAGTTGTTGTGATTCATCCCCCGCCTCAAAGCGCCGGGATTTGGCCAATTTCCTCAGGAAAGTGGCTGATTAGGCCCTAGGATTGCTCCACATATGAGATGTCATAAAGGTGATTAATGGTGGAGCCTCCATCATAGGAAGCCCAGAGTTGAGCAGAGCTATTTTCAAGGGCAAGGGAAGGAAAAGAAGTCATTTGTGTTTTTGCCAAAAAAAACGCTCCGGTGTTTAAATGCCTCTTTGTGCTCCTGGCAATTAATGCTGTTGCCTATCAAGGGCTGGGGGGATTTTCTGGTTTTACAAGTTGGTCTGAAAAAAAAAAAATGGATTCAATGTGTTGCAGTGTTTACCTAAGAGGATCTCGTGGAATTAAAATGAAATGTTTCCACAAGACCTGCATTTGTTGCTGTCCCTGAAACCAAGGATGTCGGAAGCTTTTTATGCCCCCTTTCCCAAGAAAAGGTTCACCTGGATTTTCCCCAGGAGGCAGGGCCATTATCATGCAACTGGATGAGTGCTTGGGGAGACAATTACCTGCCCTGACCAAAAAATCCTGCACTGAGCCTTTGAGAATTCACTGAAAGCCCCAAAACATGAGGTTTTTTTGGCTTTTCCTGTCAGACACTTCTTTAGTCCAATCCCTTTTCCTGCTAATTTTGGTCCTCCCATATTCCTTTCATTTTCAGTGTGGTTGGACAAAATAAGGGCATAAAGCAGACTTAGACCTCTCTTCTTTATTGTTTTTGATTGGTTTTTTTAGTGCTGCACCCAATCCTCAGTGAAAGCAATCAGAGATTTCCACCTGAAGTCAACTCGGGGCTGAGTTTAGGGAAAACACCAGAGGTCTTCCACCAAAAAAATGGGACTGAAAATAGCCCTGAAAAACCAGGACACCTACAAGCAATGCTGTGTTGGGATGATCTATGCCAGCAGGAGCAGCTCTGTGCTGGAAAATAACTCCAGAGATCAAAATTCAAAGGAAGGAATTCAAATAAATCCTGGCTCTGGTATTAACAGGGATCCCAGGTCAGCAGGCAGCATCCCCAGCCCTCTCCTGGTTCTCCTTCCTGGCCTCTGCTGGCAGCACAGCAGCTTTTTCTCCCAGCACAGAGGAAACATTTCATGCCAGGAATGGGATGGAGGAAACCAAATCCATCTGGGCATCGTGCAAGAGGAGGCAACATCTGTTAGTGGGAATTAACTCCGGCGTAAAAAAACGAGGGATCCTGACAAACTGGATCCCCAGCTGTATTTTTCAGAGTTGTTGTGATCCGGTTTCCTCTTCTTTAGAGTTTCGTCCTTACCCCTCCTTCCTCTTTATCACACCTCTTTTCCCATAGCTGCTCCCATTTCCATTTCATTCCCATCATTCCACTCCATGGAACCTTTTTCCCTGTTCCTCCTCCCACAGCCCCTTGACCACCATCAAAGTCTTTTTTTGCCCCTTTCTCTTTCTCAGCCTCTTTCTGTCTCTCAGCCCCATCTTGTCTCCTCGTTTCATTCTCATTCCCAGATTTTTTTTTTGCTCCTTTCCAGGTCCTTTTGTCTTCTCCTAGCCCCAGTGGGGCAATCTGCACCCTCAGCACCATCAGAGATGCCGCACAACTCTGAATTTTCAACCTCTGTTATATCTTTAAGCGTTATCTTCCTGTGAGCCATCGTTGTGAGCACCAGAACATTTTTACCGCAAGCATTGTTCACTGAAGTTATCCAGGAAAATTATCCCTGGACTGATCAAAATTACCCATTCTGAGTTGTCACCCACAATTAATTGCACGTAGAAATTCCTATTTGAGGGAACAGCTTTCAATTTAAAAGGAGAAGGCTTATTCTAAACATTTTGTGTGGGTTTTTTTTCCCCAAGCTGTTGATAAATATTGAATTTTAAGAGAAAACTGTCTTTAAAAAAAACCAAACCAAACCAAACAAACAAACAAAAACACCAAAAAACAAAACAACAACAACAACAAAAAACCAACAAACAAAAAAAAAAAAACTGGAAAACACATGTTCCAGGATAGCTGAGATGGATAACTTCCCACTGCCAGAGGACAAGGCTGGATGGGATCTTGGGAAGGAGTTGTTCCCTGGGAGGGTGGTGAGGGGCTGGGATGGAATTCCCAGAGCAGCTGTGGCTGCCCCTGGATCCCTGGCAGTGCCCAAGGCCAGGTTGGACACTGGGGCTGGGAGCAGCCTGGGACAGTGGGAGGTGTCCCTGCCCATGGCAGAGGGGTGGGAACAAGATGGTTTTTAAGGTCCCTCCCAACCCAAAGCATTCCATGATTCCATGATTTCAGTCTCTCCGATTATATCAGCGTTTGGAATTCATGACCCGGGCTGGAAAGATCACAAAGGGCTTTTGGTTTGGTTTGGCCTTTTTAAGAATAAAATCGATGCTTTGCTTGGCCCTTCATCTTTTCTCCTACAAACACAAGGCTGGAAGGTTCCCTGCCCATGGCAGCAGGGTTGGAACCTGATGATCCTTTGGGGTCCTTTCCAACCCCAAGCATTCCATGATCCCATGGTTCATGATGACAGCAGGACTGGCACTGGCGAGTGGGGGTGGAGTTGATCAAGTTTTGGGGGGCACAAAGTGTGAAAGGTCCTTTCCAGGGGATTTGCCACCAGGAAAAGTTGGAATTCTCGGAACAAGGTCTCGGCAGAGCTGCTCTGTCCCAAAAACATTGTGCCACGTAAACGGTAACACATGTTCCCAGGGATTTGAAATACCTGAACTTTGAGCAAGGTCTGTGGCCTTTCAACAGCTCCAGCACAGCTTTGATTCTCTGGCTTGGGCTTCAGGACTGAACTCCAGCGTGGAGCAATAAAAAATGGAAAAAGAAAAAAAAATAAAAAAAAAATAAAATAAAAATTCATCCTAGCACAGAGACTCTATTTAGAGCTTCCTGGCAGCAGGCAGGGAGTGGGGGAGCTGTTTATCCTGACCAAGGATTTCCTCAGGCACTCGTGGCAAACATTCCCGTCGTTTGGGCCACACAAAGAGGGACACTCAGGAGTTTGGGGTGGTTTGGGGTGTGACAGGAGCCCAGAGAGGAGCAGGAGGAGCTGCTGGCTTCCAAGCGGCTGACGTCCCACGGCGCTGACGGCACCGACGGCCCGGGAGGAGGGGAAAAGGTGGTGGGGTTGGTGTTTTCCTGTGGGGAAATGTCATCACCAGCCACCCAGGAGGCCAGTAAAGCTCAGAGCAGGAGAGGCACACGGCAAACGGCGTTTCCAGCACTGAGGGTCCCGGCTGGAGCACAAATGGGAAGTTGTTTTCCCTACGCGCTGACGTTTTTTGGGAGGCAGAGAGAGCACAGATTTCCTTGGGAAGAGGGTGCTCCATAAAATATCCAGAATCCAGCCACAGCCTCGGGTTGTGGGCGGTGGGAGTTAAGTTTCTTGCACCTCATGCAGCTGGATCAGAGTTAATCCCCAAAGGGAATCACAGACTCGTCAAGGTGGGAAAAGCATTCCAGGATCGTCCAGTCCCACCAGCACCACCCCAAACCCTGTCCCCAAGGGCCACATCCAGACTCCTCCTGAACACTCCCACAGACAGGGACTCCAAACCTCCCTGGTCAGCTCATCCCAAGGCCTGACCGCTCTTCCAAGGAAAAAAAAAAAATAAATCTAATATTTAACCTGAACCTCCCCTGGTGCAATGTGAGGCCATTTCCTCTCATCCATTGACTTGGGACATGGCACAGGAGGCCAATCCCCCCTCACTCCACCTCCTTTCAGTGCTGTAGAGGGAATTTCTGCTCCTGCCCTCAGGAATAACAAGGTGTTTGATTTATCAGGCAGCTCCAACACACCCAGTTTAGGTCTGACCAGAGAGTCCAGCCTGGGCCTTAGTAAATTTTCTAAATATTATCTTGAAGTTGGTCCATTCTCTCAAAAATAAATAAATAAATGAATAAAAATTTTTAAAAAAATCTTATTTTAAGCCCTGCATGTGTTTCCCTGTGACCTTTTCTACCCACTCATGTTCCGGTTCTAAAAATCTCTTCCAGGAGAGGATTTCCTTGCACAAGGACTCCAATAATCCTGGAGGCCCAATCCTGCAAACAAAGGGAATATTCCCACTGTCTGCTGTGCAGCTTGATTTGGGATGAGGGACCAAAATAGCAGCTGCTATAGGTGAAAATATAGAAACAGCTATATTTAGCTTTTTCAGGATAACCTCCAATTTCAGCACGTGGAAAAACCTCCACCAGTCAGCACTCACATAATAAATCCCCTCTTTTTTAATATATTAGTAGGAATTCTCTAAATGCAGAACAGATGTTATGACCCTACAGGAGACTGAGGTCTAAAGCAGCTACAAGAGCAGCCAGTGGTAACCTATTCTTGTGGAGTCCAAGCAAAATTTGTTATTATTTGGATATTCTGTGAGGAAATCCTCGCTGGAGGAAAAGAGAGCAGTGGAAAATGTGTGGTATTCAGGAATAACACGAAGTAAAAAGGGATTCTGAAATCCAGCTCTCTGATTTCCTTGGATTTCATGCTCATAAACATGAATAAAACCAGTTCTAGGTACCCCAAAACTAGTTCCAGCTCCCCTAAAACCAGTTCTAGCTTCTCCTCAGCATTGTCACAAAGATTTTGGCTAAAGCTGTCTCAGCATTGTTGAATCCTATGGAATATCCAGGCCAAGGAGAAGAGGAAAAGCCCCCCCCCCCCCCCCCCCTTTTTCTTTTTCTTCTTTTTGTTTCTTTCTTTTTTCTTTTTTTTCCCTTTTTTCTTTTTTTTTTTCTTCTTTTTTTTCTTTTTTCTTTTTTTCTTTTTCTTTCTTTTTTCTTTTTTTTTTATTTTTTCTTTTTTATTATTTTTTTTTTTTTTTTCCCAAAGAGGCACCTGGAAATAATTAGAAGGAAAATACAAAGAGAGATCATGTCAAGTGTAAAGTTTGCCATCTCTTCTTGATCACCTGATTAAATTTTATGGTCAACAGACACAGGGAGATGTTGCAGGAGAGAAGATCTGGTTCAGATCCCATTTTTCAGACACTTGGCTGATATTTGCCACCCATCTCATCAACATGTGGCTGGAAAATAATAAAATCTGCCAAAGTGCCTCGTGGACAAGACAAGAGGAGTAGAAAAAGATGTAATTTGCTGTTTCACCCCAGTCCAGGACAAGGGAGAAGCCAGTGGGTGTTTTGGCCCTGAGCAGATGAAGTTTGGCACTGAGCCATGTCAGGGACATGGACATGGACATGGTTCATTTGCATACCCAAAAATATTTTCCCAGAATCAAAAAGGTTGGAAAAGCCCTTCAGGATCATCCTGTCCAAGAATCAGTCCAGCCTCACCACCATTACCCCTAAATTATATCCCAAGTGCCACATCCAGACACATCTTGAACACTTCCAGAGCGACCCCATCACCTCCCTGGGCAATTTATTCCAATGCCTGACCACTCCTTCAGTGAGTTTTTTTTGTTTTGTTTTAATATCTGATCTGTGTTGTTGCAGGGAGTTCATTAATCCTTACTCCAATTAATGGGGGAGAAGCAGCCCAGCATTCACCTGTTGCTTTCCATGCTGAGAAATGTTGGACACATTTCAGGAACACCTCCCTAAATTGCAGCAGAACCTCTGAATTTGGGAAGCAGATGGTCTCCAGCTCAGGTTGCATTTTGTGCTTGCTCTGGTCTCCATTCCCTCTTTGCCAATTCCATACACAACAGATTTCTCCTGCATTTCCAAATTTTCTTTTTATTCTGCTCATTCCCTGTATTTCAACCTGCAGAACTGAACATTTGTGACTTGTGGAGTATCCAGAGGTAATTCCCAGTTTTCCTGCTCTATTTGGGTGATGTGCACTTCCCTTTTTCCTTCTTTCCTCACTTCAAATCCCCCTCTTGGACTTGCGGGCTGGGCTCACCGGGATGTGCCTGTGGAGGTTGGAATTTCTGCCACTTCTCTGTCCTTTTCTGCTTTGTGGGGAGTGAGTAAAGGCTTGGATCTTATGGATCAGTTGTAGACTGAGAGATAAAAGGGCACAAAATTTAATGTTATTAGTATTAGTAGATATTATCAGCATATTAATATAGTATTAATTGATTACTGGCAGATTAATAGCCGTTTCTCCATTAAAAAAATGTGGAATCAGTTGTGTAGATGGAGTCTTTCGTGGTAGGCAGTGTCCATTTCAAATCACCATTCTATTTCGATCAATTCCAATTCATGTCATTCAATTCCAATCAATTTCATTTCATGCCGATCAATCTCAATTAATTTCATTCAACTCCAATCAATTTCAATCCATTTGGTTCCATTCCAATCAATCTCAATCGGTTCCATCCAATTCTGATCAATTCCAATGCATTTTGTTCCATCTCAAATCAGGGAATCCGTCTCAAATCTCCACCAGGACTCACAGAAGAGAGGGGTGACCAACATCCCACCAAGGCCACCCCATTCTGTGATTTTCCCCCCCCCCCCCCTAGAGTTTCAGTCCCTCTGTTTTAGGTTATGGAACCAAAAATGTGTATTCTATTTCATCTGTTGAAAGGGAGATGTTTTTTTTCTTTATCTCTTGTAACCCTGGGGGAAGGGGGGCAGATGCCTTCTGATAATGGGCCAGCTGTTCAAACCAGGTGGGTCAATGTTTCTTATCTCTTTCACCACCCCTCCTCCCTCCAAAGAAATATTTTTCTGCTAATGGGCCATTAACACATCCCCAAAGCAGTCATCCCCAAACTCTACCCTCCCCAAAGCATACTATCCATTATAAAATGCTCCACCCAGTGGAAAGAGCCAACCATTCCTACCTGGATAAAAACTGAGACGTAAAAACACAAGTACCTAGCTTGACTGGATTCCTGGAGGAAGACTGGACCCTTGTCACCACCCCTGGACCCTTCTCACCATCCCTGGACCCTTCTCACCATCCCTGGACCCTTTTCTCTCAGGATCATCTCTACTCCAACAGAACCACCTCTGCCACTCTAGGAGAACTTTTAGACTACTTCCAACCCCCTGACCAACAGGGTGTCAAGTTGTAGCTCTGACTCTGTCAGGGTTTTCCAAGATTGTTGTTTGTTTGCTTGCTTGTTTAGTCAGTTTGTTTTGTTTTTCTCCTACATTTGAATTGTTAACATTCCCAGTAAAGAACTGTTATTCCTATTCCCAAATCTTTGCCTAAAAGCCCATAATTTAAAAAATCATCATTGAAAGAAGGTGAAAGGTTTACATTCTCCTTTCTAAAAAAAAAAAAAACAAAAAAAAACAAAAACAAAACAAACAAACAAACAAACAAAAAACAAAACAAAACAAAAAACAACTCCAACTTTCCCTGGCAGATACCTGTCTTTCCAAACCAGGACACCCTCAAAGGAAGGACAACAGAGCCCAGTTTTAAATCAAAGGGCGGTTCCTTCGGAGCGGCTCCCGCGCGGAATCCATCGATCCCCTCCCAATTAGCCCTGCGCTACATTTCATCCCTGACTTCGTTTCCGAAGACTGATTGCTCCTCCCCAAACACCCAGAGCCAGCTTCCAAAACCCTGCTGATTTTATTAAGCCCCGTGATTCAATTTCCCCTGACATTTTTTTTTTTTTTTTGCCGTTCATATCTGCTGGGAAGCGTTTTGGAACCTCCGTCTTTTCGGAGTTCACGCCGAGTTTAACAACGTGAATTCCTTATCAGGGAAAGGAGCTGTGTTCGTCGGGGAGAGCCAAGGAGAAGACAAATTAACAGCTATCAAATTCCAGGGGAAAAACAATTTCTGCTGCCAGCTGTCAGAATTCCATCTGAGCCAGGAATTTCCCTTTTCTCCCAGGCTCCCGATCCTCGTTTCCTCAGCAAAAATCAAGATCCCAGCTCCCACTTCTCTTCTTACAGTAGTCAAAAAGGATATTTTCCTTTATTCCCGTGGAAATGGAGCTGGAATCTTCCCCAGAGATATTCCAGCTCTCTTCTGAGCTCCAAAATCTAGACATATGCAAAGATGGAGCACTCTTGAGCGAAACATTATTTTCTTGTCTGCTTTGTAATTTCTTCTTCCAATAAAAAGCCAAGATTTTCCAGGAAAAAGGGAAAAAACTAAAAAAGAAAACAGCTGATTTCCATTTCCACTAAAGACTTTTTGTTTAAAAAAAAATTGTTTCATCATAACAAAAGTTTTCCATTAAAAAAAAAAAAAGAATTGAATGGAAAAAATCATTTGTCAGTCTAAATATTTTCCCATTTTAAATAAGTGGGTTTAGACTCATTCTTCTGGGAATACTCAGCACAGATTTAACTCTTCCATTGCCTTCTCAGAATATCCCAGATTTTTCCAAGATATCCAAATTCTAGTGCTGAACATCATAACATCATAATTCCATGATTTTTTTTTTTTTTGCCAAATGATTTATTTCTCTTCTTTCCCTCCTCCCCATTCCTAGTTCATAAATTACTCAGAGTTTTCAATCTTCTCCTCCAAAGCAATCTCCATCTCCAAAGTTAGGAAATAAAATCTTATGAAAATTTGATAAATATTAAAAATCACAGTATATTAGCTAAGCAGCACTACCTAGAAATAGATAAATGGGTAAATAAATAGATAAACTCTTTTAATCTGTAATTAAAAATAACCATGGATTTTTGATCCCACTACAAGATAATTGCAAGGAAATGCTGATTTTTTTCGCAAAAACTGCTGGGAATTTCTGGACTTTTGTAATTATCAGCCAGACTCCATAATATTAGTCTTCATAAATAATTAAAACACAATATAAATATTTATATTATTTTATTTGTATTAATATAAGCCTAATGAAAATATACAAAAAAATTAAAAGATTGCTTTTAAAAAGTTATAAATTATAAAAAAAATGCTGAAATTGTTCTCTACATTTTTTTCACTCTATTTAGTTTTTAGTGTTTTTCCTACGTCAATACTCCAAATTTTCATCTTGCCTGGAGGCAAAATTTAACCAGCCTGAAGAATGAAACAAAACTGCTTCGTCCTGCAAATGCTCCACATATAAACCACAATTTTTACGACAAATCATTCTTTCAGCCTCATCCCATTAATTTTATGTTAAAGAAGAAAAGAATCCAAAAATTCAAAGTTGTTTTGTTTTGTTTTGTATAGAAGTGATAGGGGTAACCAGACATGTCTTATTTGGATTATTCAAAGAAATGAGGAGAATCCTGAAGGGAATAGCTACAGGAGTAGTTGGACCTTTTTGCACAAAAATCTACTCATAAATACCTTTTTATTATCACAATAAATGTTAGATGCGTTAATGGAGTGGTTGGGTTATTTATTCCGTGTTCTGATAAATTTTAGTCCATGTACCTTCCTATGCTTGCTAAAAAATGGGTTTAGATTTAAAATAGGAGCTGAAAACACCTATAAAATGATGGAAGATCAATAATTCTGCTTTTGTTTTAAACATTACCTGTTATCTGCTGCAAAAATAATCCCAAAATCAGTTTTCACAAATCATCTTGGAGGTGGCAACCTCGTGTTCTCAATCCCAACTTGGCCACCAAATTAATTTCTAGTGTTCAAACCAAGGCAGTCAAAAATGTTTACCCAAATAAATTTTTTTTTCATGGCTTCAGCTGGACTGGCACAAGAGCTTGGCTTTGCCAGATATATAAAAATAAAAATAAAAATAAAAATAAAAATAAAAATAAAAATAAAAATAAAAATAATACTTTAAATTTACATGATATCTATAACATGCAAATAAGTGTAAATACATAAATATAAATATAAATATAAATATAAATATAAATATATATCAATATAAATTTAGAAATAAATATATTCCAGTGCCATTTTGCACTCTCTTTCCCAATCTGGAATCTTCATTAAATCACAACAACAACCAGTCAGTAAAATCAACAAAATTCTGTAAAAGGAACTCAAAGAAAGGCACATTTGGGTTTTTCCAACTGATTTTTAAGCCATGCTGAACCATTCTATGCTACTGAAAATAAGAAGAAATTATTAAATAATTGCCATGTTTTTAACTCAGGCTTTTCATTTATACCTGGATTTTCAGCATCTGAGTGCAGAATGTCCCCAAAATTATTTTATCCCCTGGTTTGATCCATCTGCAGCACACACAGGGCCCTGTCCATATGGAATATAAAAAAATTACCTTTAAAAGATTTAGTCCATGAAAGTGAGATAACATAAAATGTAATCAATGAGCTTTTGAGACGTTTGTCAATATTTTAATTATGATAATTCCTGTGAATGGGCATTCAAAGAAAAGGATATCCATGTTGGACAGGGTTTGGAACAACCTGGGGTGGTGGAAATTTCCCTGCCCATGGCAGAGAGTGGAATGAGATTAATTTGAAGGTCCCTCCCAACCCAAACCATTCCATGATTTTAAGTGGAACAAGTGGACCAGGAATCCATGGGATTCACACTGTGTCCATCCCAGGAACCTCCTTCCAACTGTGGCCAGCAGCAGGAAGCTAAAAAAAAAAAAAAACAAGGAAAAACTAAATAAAACAGAAGTTATGGAGCTGGGTGAATCCTCCCACTCAGCACAGTTTAGGAACTCCGTGAATTAAACAGAATTTTTGTGCATCATGACTTTAAAAAATCCCAGATTTGATTGTTTTAAGTGCTTTCATTAAAAATAGTGAAGGATATTTCAGTGTGTTTTGAAATCATTTGTGCTCAGTTGAAACAGCCAATTTTATTGTGTTCCTTGGTGTTTTTTACAGAATTTTGTCTGATTTCACCAAGGAAATCTCTCTGTTTATGATTTAATGAAGATGCAAATTAACCACATTGGGGAGGAGCGTGTAAAACTGCATTGCAATATATTTATTTTCGTTTCTTTTTTAAAAAAATGAAGTTATTCCATCAGTGCAACTTAAAGCATTAAATCCAGACGTCTAAAACCAGCAAAAGACAGAGGTTAACAAAATGTTCAGGAATTAATGTGACAGAAAAATATGGAGAGCTCCAAGGACAGCAATAAACCCAAATCTCTGGGAGCTGGAGGCTTCCCAGAGTGAAAAATGAAGAGGAAGTTAAAAAAATTATGGGGGTGTGATTAGAGAGAGAAAAAAAAAAAAAAAAAAAAAAAAAGGGAAATTGCCTGGTGGAAATCAGCCTGGAAAGGCCATGGATTTACAACACAGAGGATCAATCAGGCAATAAGGAAATGTGGAATTGTGCCTTAAATTGGATGTTACCTGTGGCTCTGATTTGAAATATCTGCAGGACATCCCCCAGTTCCCATTAACACCATTAAGAGCCATCAGTTTATACCTCCTACCACGAGATTCACCCAAATCTTTTCTCCTGTCACTCAGATTTACTTCTCCCACTATTTCACAAAGGAATTTACCCCAGAGGAATAGCTACAGTTGGGATCCAATCTGGTTTTCCTTCCGTTTTGTTGGCACAAGGATGAGGGTTCAAGCTGGAAAATGAAGTTTTTTGAGGGGGTGCACAGGAGTTGGGTCCCACAGGAGCATTCCCTGGTCAAATACAACAGGTTCACAACGCGGGGCAAGAGGCAGAGCCATGAATTCCCGTTGGAAATGGGAGATGTGGAAGCCAGGACGAGACTTCTGGGAAGAGAGGCAAGGCAGAGAGGTGAAGCCACTTGTCACAACATTACAAGCAATGAAGGGCGAGCTCTGTGTAAGAAACAAATGAATATTTGATTGTAGACAGCTCAAAACGCTGCTCAAAAATTGGATTAAACCCGGAGATGCCAAGAAGACACAACCACTTGGCATCTAAAATCAGCTTTCTCCTTTAGCCCAGAGTCTGTTTGATGGTCACCTAAATATACCAGCAAGGCAATTCTGGCACTGCTTTGCTTAAATGTGGTTATATAAAGTCAGACAAAAATAAGTTCTGGCTTTGCTGCAAATGTGCATAATGGAAAGACAAACATCATTAAAAAGGCCATCGTTTTTCGAGATTAAAATAATCCACAGCAAAGGGGGGGAAAAAAAATAAAGACAGAAAGAAGGAAAAAAAAAACAACTCTTCTGTAACTTTCCCAGTTGCCATTTATCATAGTTTTGCAAAAAAGAAGCCCCGGTAATTTCATTTTTCTTGACTTCTATTAAAAAGATCAATACTTATGATTCCAAAGAGTCTCGGCTCATGAAAAGATGGAGCTGCTCTGTAATCATAGCTGAAAGTATTGGTTGTCATTAGCAGGAAGATTGATCTGTAAAGACAGAGTGAAAGTACTTAAAAATTTCCATTGGGCTCCTGCAGAACAACAGTGCCCAGCAACCTTTCACCTCGCAGATAATTAAATCCAGATAACGAATTACCATATTAGGAGGAAGAATTGCATTGGGGATATTCAATAGATGCCCCACTTTAGGGAAGGAGCTCCAGATCTCTGAATAATGATTTTGTTTGGTGCATAAAACCTAATGAGCTCCGACAGGAGGAAAAAAAAAAAAAAAGTCGTTTTTCAGCGTGCATTTCAATCCGACTTGTCAGGGGAGATATTCATGAGTCACCTGAGCTGCAGGGATTGCTGATGGCCTTGGAGCAGGGACATTCCAGAGCCTTGCACCATCTGGGCTCTCAGAAGAGCATCAGTTGGGCTCTGCAAGGCAACGGCTTTCCTTGGAGTCGCACAGAAATTCTGGTCCTGCAGGAATGGGGTGGGATGGGGAGGAAAATCCCCCCTGTGCCCCTCTCAGGTGAGAGCCCCACCTGCAGAGCTGCCCCAGCCCTGGGGCCCAGCACAGGGAGAGAGCCCAGAGGAGGCAGCAGGATGAGCAGAGGGATGGAGCAGCTCTGCTGGGAGGAAAGGCTGGCACAGCTGGGATTGTTCAGCCTGGAGAGGAGAAGCTTTGGGCTGAGCTCAGGGTGGCCTTGCAGGACCTAGAGGAGGTTACAAGAAAGACAGAGAGGGACTTTTTATATGGGCAGAGAGTGATAGGACAAGGGGAAATGGTTTTAAACTGAAAGAGGAAAGGTTGGATGGGGTATTGGGCAGGAATTGTTCCCTGGCAGGGTGGGCAGGCCCTGGCACAGGGTGCCCAGAGCAGCTGTGGCTGCCCCTGGATCCCTGGCAGTGCCCAAGGCCAGGCTGGACACTGGGGCTGGGAGCAGCCTGGGGCAGTGGGAGGTGTCCCCAAAGTCCATGGCAGGGGTGACACTGGGTGGGCTTCAAGGTCCCTCCCAACCAAACCATTCTGTGTAGCCCTGGTTGGTGCCTGAGATGTTTTGGTTTCTCTGAAACTCTTTTCCCAGAGAGTTTTCTGCCAACAAGAGACACGTTTTCCTGACTGTAACCTTTGTTTACATTCCTTTCCCTAGGAGGGACTTCTTCTTGATGTCCCTCTGGTTTGACCAGTGTGATTGAAGAAGTTTGTCTTCCTTCCACCCATTGGGTTGCTCTTTGTAGAACAGCATAAAAGGGGAAGAAATTCCCAGAAATAAACATTGTCAGCCTTCTGAATCAGAGTCTGTGTTGTTGTGATCTTTAACAGTGTCAGTTCTTCTCTGCCACCTGCAAGGACTGACCTTTTGCTGAAGGAGGGCTGGGACAGATGGGATATTGGGAAGGAGTTCCTCCCTGTGAGGTTGGGGAGAGGCTGGAATTCCCAGAGCAGCTGTGTCTGCCCTTGGATCCCTGGAAATGTCCAAGGTCAGGTTGGACACTGGGGCTTGGAGCAGCCTGGGATGTCCCAGTGATGATCTTTAAGATCCTTCCCAACCCAAACCATTCCATTATTCCATAATTCTCTGGTTCTATGGAAACAGATCCCTGGCCTTTAATCTGGACTTAGCCATTCCACAAACATCTTTAACAGCATCAATTCTGGAATTCTGTGATTCCATGACCTGTCCCTCCAGCCTGCAGCCACTCCTGCCATAAAGGAGGAGCACTCTGCACCCCTTGTTCTTCCCAGTCCACGAGGGATCTTAGACAGCAATGGGAAGAGAAGAGTTTCAGGAATACTGGGGAGAAGAGGGAGTCAATGGATTGTTTACTAACAGTTCTGTTAAACTGGAAACAAGCACAAATATGAAAAATTCCAAGATTTTTCGATACTTGGCTTTCATCAAATCCTGGAAACAGTCAAGGACCAACAATTGTAGAGCATTAGCAGCTCTCCCTGGTAAAGGTTTTAGAAATGTGGGAGAAAATTGAGAAGACAAGAGGAAAATCTGGCATTTCCAAGGGATGGAACGTTAGTGGGAAAGAAAAACAGCTGGAGGAAATAAAAAATTCTAAAATAAAATTTAAAAAGGAATTCTGGAAAGGGAAAGAGAAAGGAAGTGACAAATTATTGGAAGTGCCATAATTTGGGATGTACATTGGTTAGTGAAGAGCAAGAGTTTGTGATTCACCTTGTAGGGTCCAGGGCAGAAATTCTGGGAAGAGAGGGAATATGATGAAAGGGAAAAAATAAAAAGGGGAAAAAAAAAAAATCTTCATTTAACAATGGAGAAGAGCACAGGTGTTGGACACCTGAAATCTCTTTGTGAATCAAGAGTGGAAAAGTGGCCCAGGTGGAAAAAATACATATCCAGGAATTCCCTGGAATCAGGTGTTTTTAAAAGCTTTCTGTGTGTTTTTAAAAGCTTTCTGTGACCTGCCCATGAAAGAAACAAGCCCAGAAAATTGAGTGCAATTTGGAGCATCCTGGGAAGGATATTCCTGATGGTTTTCATGAAAAGCTATTTTTTCCCTCTTCTAAATAAAATCATGTAAGAGAAGGTGTTTGTACAGAAATACCGTCAGGTAAGGAATGCTCAGTTCCCTGGAATTTCCTTTAGGGAATGCCAGGGGGAAGGTGTTTCCTTGTGTAACTCCACTGCAGAAAAAAAAAAATGGATGTGGAAAGGCTTTATTGTTCCTTCCAAACCCAGAATGGTATTTCCCTCCTAAAACGTGGTTAAAATGAGATTTTGTGGGATTATCTCGCCCCGACCAAAAATCCATCTCAAATCCATCTGACAGGAGATTTTCAGCAGCACTTCCTGACCTTCCATTATCTCCCAATCCCATCACAGCCAGCAGAGGAAATAAAAACACAGTTTGGGCTCAAAAATTAGTTCCCAGCAGAAAAAAAAACACCTCTCCTGCCATTCCTACGTGGGATAAAAGAAGGAAAAGGTGGAATGCAAGGTTGAGAAATTCAGTTGAAATTCAGCTTCCATGTGGCCCTGACTGTGCTGCTGTTGGATTTCAGGGCGGTTTTATTCCATGTTTTTGGTTGGAAATATTCCTGATGGAATATTTTGACGCTGGAACCAGAAGGATGGGCCTGGTGTGGTGATGAAATGTTCACTTCTGCAGAGCTGCTTGAATGGATAATTGTGTTTATGGTGTGGGGAGTGTGAGATTAATGAGCTCCTAAATTATTCATTTCCCAGCTCTTGAGTGCTCGTGTTTTGTAAATTGTGTGATGGAGTCTTAACTGGCTTTCCAAAAAAACAAGGGAGTTTTGGCATCTCCCAGGGGCTTAAATTGTCTCCTAAAAATCCTTCATGCAAATAATACTTCCCAAATCATTCCTGTTCAATCACACGCAGTACAGGAAGCACTAAGAGCTCCTTTGGAACCTTCTCATCCTGTAGGATCATGGAATGGTTTGGGTTGGGAGGGATCTTAAAAATCACCCAGTGCCACCCCTGGATGGGCAGGGACACCTCCCACTGTCCCAGGCTGCTCCCAGCCCCAGTGTCCAACCTGGCCTTGGGCACTGCCAGGGATCCAGGGGCAGCCACAGCTGCTCTGAGAATTCCATCCCAGCCTCTGCCCACCCTCCCAGGAAAGGATTTTTCCCATGAAAAACTGACCTGTCTGGAGCTTTCCTTGCTCTTCCAGGGAAACTGGGCCCAAGACCAAGGAGGGAAATCAGGGATCTCCCACCAAACTCTGGGATCTGCCTCCTCAGCTTCTTCTTGCTCTCCATCTGAAGGGTCAAAGGCAACCAGGGTTGACGTTTTCCCTTCAAAAATGTCCCTTTGTCCCTGAGATCAAAGGACACTTTTTATTAGGAAAGGTGTTTTCCATCTTCCAAAGCTACAATAATCTCACCAAGCTCTAATGGGTGGGATAATTCCCAGCTTTGCCCGTTTAGGAATTGCCAGTTTTGATCCCAAAGCATTCAACAGTGTTCACATCCCCACTTTTCTACAACTTCCAGTTTCTTTCCCAAGCAATGTAAACATTCTTTTAAACCAAAGAACCAAGAGAATTTGCTTTTTGTTTATTTGTCTGAGAGGGTGAATCTTGTCCTGTACCATCAGTGGCTTGGAATTAGGACTATTCTGGGCAATCCCTTTGTCCCTTAATTTGGAAGGAGATGAGCACTCCACAGGCAAAATCCAGGCAATTGCTGAAGAGAAAATTGCACTGAAAACATTTTTCTTTTCCTAAAGCGAGCTGGGGGAGGCACATTTATTTAATAAAATGGAAAATCAATATAATTTTAATTTTAAGAAGTCAGAGCCAATGCCAAGCTGTCCTTTAAGGAAGCTTGATAAGAATTCATGACCCATTTTTTTTTTTCCCCTTTGGTAAGAAAAATAAAATTAAAACCAGCATTGATTTAATGATCCTCCTCCAACTTTGTTTAGAGCCTGGAAGTTTTGTTCATCACTTTTCCTTCAGTATCTTTTGTTTGACTTGTGTAAAACCTGCTGGATCATCACGAATTTACTGAAGAGCTGGAACATGCATGGAACTCTTCCCTCCCTGGAAATTTGAGGATTAAATCCTTGTGGCAGTGGTGATAAAAATAGTGGCTACAATTCCATGGCTTTGGTGCAGAAAATCAAACTCTGGCATTTCAAGGGTCTTGTGGGGCACGTAAAGAGAGGGAGCCAAGGAATTTTGGCCTTTGGTGGAATGGAAATGCTCTTAAATCTCTGGGATTTTAGCCTGGAGAGAGTGATGGCTCTCATGGGTGAGGGGGAACCAGGGCAGGTCTCTGAGTCACAAATGGTTTCCCAAAAAAAAAAACCTCCCAAACTGCTTTTGAGACATTTCCATTGTAACAACCTCAAGGAAAGCCACAGCTGACCCTCATCCATATTTATTTTAATGGCATTAAAATCAACCAAGCCGATTTTTCATTGCTCCTGGTTCATTTCCACTGAACCACACAGTGGAAATTATCCCACCCAATAAAATCCACATTAGTCCTGAACATCAGATCAAAGAGTCCACAGTGACCTTAAAGGCCACACCCAGACACTCAGATTTCAGAGTCAGACTGTGAGGGAGATATCTGATTGTGGTAATGAATGAGATCCATGAAGGATTCAGGAAAAATCAGTGAAATTTTCAGCCTGGAGAGGAGAAGCTTTGGGCTGAGCTCAGGGTGGCCTTGCAGGGCCTGAAGGAGCCCCAGGAAAGCTGGAGAGAGACAATTGCCAAGGGCTGGGGGGACAGCACCCAGGGAATGGCTTCAAACTGAAAAACTGACAAGTTTAGGTGGGATGTTGGGAAAAAAATCCTTCCCTGGGAGAGTGGGCAGGCCCTGGAATAGAATTCCCAGAGCAGCTGTGGCTGCCCCTGGATCCCTGGCAGTGCCCAAGGCCAGGTTGGAGCAGCCTGGGACAATTGGAGGTGTCCCTGCTCATGGCATAACTGGATTATCTTTAAGATCCCTCCCAACCCAAACCATTCCATGATTGTGTGGAATCCCTGCACTTGGTAAAATCCCATCTTATTCCTACCCAAATCCACTATTTCTAAAAATTAATAAACAGGCAGACCAGCGTGTATTGACTGAAAAAATGGGATTTCTGAGTTGAAAGCACAAATCCAAAATAGCTCTGTTCCCACTGTGTGTGTCTGCGTGGGGTGGCCATGATGTCCCTTTCTCCAGCAGTCTGAGGACACAGACAGCTCTGGGAATTGTTTCTTTTCCTCTGCTCCATCAGGATGCAGAGTGTGGAAGTTGGGGAAGTGGCTCTCCCAGTCTTTGCTGGACTTTCAAGTGGTGCCAAGGTCAGGCTGCCACTGCTCCAGTGGCTGGAGTGACCTCAGGATGTCCCAGAGCACTTCCCAGGATTTGGAGCAGACTGGTCTAAAGCCTAGAGACCAAAGAAACCATAAAATACACAATCCCAAAATGAACTGGTTTACATGTCTGGGGGTGTAGTTATGTAAGGGATTTAAAAACGTGCTGATGATATGAATAATTTTCTTTATCCTGTATTGATGAAGGAAGAGAAGAGGAATAAGATCAATTAATTTTTTTTTTTTCCTCTTGAGTGTTAATTCAGGGGTTCCTGATTGGTGATAAACTCCCCCTCAGAAAGGAAATTTGACTCATGTCCACGAGCCTGTGTGTGAGGGAGGAATATCTACAGTCCCTGGTGGAAGTTACTTCTTTCCACTTGGATCTGGAGGGAAGGTGCTTAGAGACACAACAGGAAATTTATTTTCTGCCGATGTTCCCTGGGAAAGTGACAATGTTGAATTTCTAACAAACAGGAAAGCAAGAGAATCATGGAACCACAGCAGGTTTGGATTTGGAAGGGAATTAAATCCAGTTCCAATCCCTTGCCATGGGCAGGGACACCTCCCACTGTCCCAGGCTGCTCCCAGCCCCAGTGTCCAGCCTGGCCTTGGGCACTGCCAGGGATCCAGGGGCAGCCACAGCTGCTCTGGGAATTTTATTCCAGGGCCTGCCCACCCTGCCAGGGAAGGATTTTTTCCCAAGATCCCATCTAAACTTGTCAATTTTTTCAGTTTGAAGCCATTCCCTGGGTGCGGTCCCTCCAGCCCTTGGCAATTGTCTCTCTCCATCTTTCCTGGGGCTCCTTCAGGCCCTGCAAGGCCACCCTGAGCTCAGCCCAAAGCTTCTCCTCTCCAGGCTGAACAACTTCAATTATCTCAGCAACACATTGGACAGAAAAAGTAAGGAAGCAGAGCCATAATTCCTCCCCCTCCAGGCCACCTTCACAATTAACCAGGGCAAGGTATCCTAATTTTTATGAAAAAAAAAGAGATTATTTTGTGACCAGTACATTGGCATGAGCATTTCTATGCTCAGTTAATCACAAAATACTATTTTTTGGCCTCAATATTTTTTTTTCTGAAAGGATGGAAATATGTGTGAGGGAAAATCTTTTAGAAGTTGTGTTAAACTTAGACCTAGGACTGATTTTTTTTTTTTAATCTGCCTGACATGCAAGGATTAATCTTCACTCCTTATTCCTTCCATGGGATTGTTCATCCACACATAGGTAATTCTTGCAATTAATGAGTCCAAAATAAGATATCCCAGTGCTTCCCAAAGCCATGTCCTGCCAGAAGTCTTCCTGAAGGACAAATTTTTTGCCTGGAGTTATTTTTCCTATATTAAAAGCATTTCCCTTGTGCATAAAACTTCCAGGAACGCTGATCTGGGGCAATCCTTGGGAAGTGCAGCTTGGCCTGGCTGCAGCAGGAACACTCCCACGTGTGCTGGGCTCTAGGATGTCTCCTGGGCTTAAATATCAACTGACTTTGAAATTCGTGGAAGCAGGCAGATTTTTGCAGCCCCTGATGTGATATAATGGCAGGGATTTGAAAGCTGTCAGCCCTTTTGGTGCAATTTAATCCAGGCTGGTTAGAAGGAGCAATAGGAAATCCATGGGAGCAGTTTCCAGCTGTCAGCTCCAATTTGCCAGGACAGCCCCTGATGCTGCCAGACTGAGCAGCAACGAGAGGGAAATTTGAATTCCTGGGCTCTCCCCTGGAAAGGTGCTGGGAGAGTGTCTTGGTTTGGAAAGACAGGTATCTGCCAGGGAAAGCTGGAGTTTCCCTTGGAATGGAGAATGTAAACCCCTCACCCCCTCCAAATTATAATTTTGCCATTAAGGGGAAAGCAAAGATTTGGAAATAGGAATAACAGTTCTTTACCAGGAATATTAACAATACAAATGGAGTAGAAAACAAAACCACCCAACCAAACAAGCAAACAAACAAACAACAATTTTGGAGAACCCTGACAGAGTCAGAGCTCCAACCTGACACCCTGTTGGTCAGGGGGTTGGGAGCAGCCCACAGTGAGTCCTCCTGGAGTGGCAGAGGTGGTTCTGGTGGGGCAGAGATGATCCTGAGAGAAAAGGGTCCAGTGATGGTGAGAAGGGTCCAGGGATGGTGAGAAGGGCCCAGGGATGGTGAGAAGGGTCCAGGGATGGTGAGAAGGGTCCAGTCTTCCTCCAGGAATCCAGTGGAACCAGATCCCTGGTGTTCCTGAGTCTCAGTTTTATCCAGGTAGGAATGGTTGGCTCCCCCCACTGGGTGGAGCATCTCCCACTGGGATGATGGAATGTGTCCTGTCCTTGGTGAGCCTTCATGGCCCATCAGCAGCAGAGATCCCCTGGAGGGAGGAGAGGTGGTGACAGAGATAACAAACCCTGCCCCACCTGGTTTGAACAGCTGGCCCATTATCAGAAGGCATCTGCCCCCCTCCTCCCAGAGTTACAAGAGAGCAAGAAAAAACATCTCCCCAGCTGCTTTCAGCAGATGAAGTAGAATAGACATTTCTGGTTCCACAACCCAAGACAGAGAGGCACTCAGTGCTCCAGAAAAAAAAAAAAAAAAAAAAAAAAAAAAAAAAAAAAAAAAAAAAAAAAAAAAAAAAAACCCCGTAGCCTCTGGAAGGATGGAAGAGAGCAGAGCTGTCAGGGAAAGGGATTTTATGGGAATTGGTGCTCATGGCTCCATGTCCTCCCTGAAAAGCGTGTGCTAAGAACAGGAGAGACCTCTGGAAAACCCCTTTACAGAATCCCAAAATGATTTGGGTTGGAAAGGATCACAAAGCTCATCCCATTCCCATCTCTCAGCCATGGGCAGGGACACCTCCCAGTGTCCCAGGCTGCTCCCAGCCCCAGTGTCCAGCCTGGCCTTGGGCACTGCCAGGGATCCAGGGGCAGCCACAGCTGCTCTGGGCACCCTGTGCCAGGGCCTGCCCACCCTGCCAGGGAACAATTCCTGATTCCCAAGATCCCAGCCAGCCCTGCCCTGGGCACTGGGAAGCCATTCCCTGGGTGCTGTCCCTCTGTCCCTTGTCCCCAGTCCCTCTGCAGCTCTCCTGGAGCCTCTTCAGGCCCTGCCAGGGGCTCTGAGCTCTCCCTGGAGCTTCTCCTCTCCAGCTGAGCACCCCCAGCTCTCCCAGCCCAGCTCCAGAACAGAAGGATTCCATCCCTCACACCAAATTTGTGGCCTTCCCTGGACATTTTTCCCAGCAGGTCCTCCTTGTGCCCTCCTTCGCTGCAGTATCACTCTCAAGTGGCAGTGACAGCAATCCTGCCCACTGTCCCTGTTTTCACCCTGTTCCATCCAATCCCCTTCAGACCAAGCAGAGTTTTTAAACTTGTGCATCCAACCTTCAGACAGGTCCCTAAAACCAGTGGGAATTGCTCAGGCCCTTCACTCTGGTCCAGACAGTGTTTCTAACAACCTCCTTCCCTTCCAGGGACCTGAGGGATTGAATTCCCTGCAGCACCACAGGAATTATTCTTCCATAAGCACAGAGCAGAGTGCACATCATTCATTTTCCTGGCTTGAGGGGCACCCTAATGCCAGGCTGCTTTTTCTCCATTAGTCCCAGCCTGCCAGAGTCAACTCTAAAGCCAGGCTTTGGCACACCTTATAAATAACAATACATTTATGCAATTGAATGCCTGAGCAGTAATTCAATCAAGGCAGTTCTGCTGCTGGTCATAAACTACTTAAGCTGTTTTGAGTCTCAGCTTAAGACATCAACAGAGGGCCTTGATTGAATTGCAGCCCCAGATTTACCTTCTATTATTCAAGGCTACCTCTCTGTGTGGTGAAACATTGATATGATGAGTAAATCTTGAACTGCTACCAAAATAAACTGGGTTGTTTGCTGGGTGGGATATTCTGATGCTGATGTTGAGGGAAGTTTGACCTCAGATTTTGACCAGGGTGAGGCTGCAGCCCTGTAAGAGCAGAGCAGTTTGCAGAGTTCCTGTGATACAGCATTTATAAAGGCAGGGAGGAGCTTCCACCAGGCCAAAGAATTTTGGGGGAAAAAAAAATAAATTGGTGGTGTTCAAGGTGGTTTTGAGGTCTGACAAAGACCAAGGAGCAATGGCATGACTCAAAGTAGGTGGGACTTGATCTCAGGGGTCTTTTCCAGCCTCAGTTCTGGGATTGTGTGGGTTCAAGGAGGGAGTGACAGCCCTGAGTGTAACCAAAGTGCCACAGCTTGGGTGCCTTGGGTTCAGTGCAGGATGTCCCCAGCAGTTTGTGTTCCATCCCCAGCTGTCAAACCAGCTGGGGCAGTGTTCTTTATCCCTGCCAGGACCCACCCTCCCCCCAGGGCTATCTGCTGTCCAGGGGCCATCCAGGCTCACTGCAGGGCTGATCCAATTCCAGCAGCCCATGGGGAGAGGCTCCAGCCAGGGGAGGAGCCCAGCATTCCCAGCTGGATCCAAGCTGGGATCCAGAGCCCCAGGGCAGCCTGTGTGCTCTGCATTCCCAGAGGGAGCCAGAGCCAGCTCAGCACCCCTGGAGCTTCAGAGGGAGCTGCACCCTGCTCCAGGATCATCTCTGCTGCACCAGAGCCACAGCTGGCACTGCAGGAGGGCTGGGCTGGGCTGCTCCCAGCACCCTGACCAACAACAGGCTGGCAGCTGTGCTCTGACCCTGTCAGGGTTTTCTTTTTGTTTGGTTGGGTTTTTTGTACTGATACATTTTAATTTTAATTTTCCTTATAAAGAGCTGTTCTTCCTAGTCCCATATCTTTGCCTGAAATCCCCTTAATTTCAAAATTATGATAATTCAGAGGGAGGGGGTTTGCATTCTCCATTCCAAGGGAGGCTCCAGCCTTCCCTGACAGGCACCTGCCTTTCCAAACCAGGACATTGGGAGAAAAGCTCCTGCCCTCACCTGAGAAGACACCAACACCTGTCTGGAACCCACAGAGTGCAGCATTTTCGAGTGTTAACTTCACCTTCCAACTATTAATTTTACTTTCCAAGTATTAATTTTACCTTCCTAGTTCCTGTGGTTTGAAGGTGTGGTCCAGGCCTTCTCTGAGGGTCAGGCCTAAAGCAGCCACAAGCAGGAAATGTTTTCCTTGAAGATCCTCCTGGCTGTCTGTGGAAGTTCTGGAATGAAGTTCGGCTCATTAAACCAAATTTGGTTTCACCCACGGGAATAATTGGTGTAAAATGGCAAAATAAACCTCACTGGGGGATTTGTGGAAGAACCAGAAACTTGGGCACATCTGCTGTGAGGAGAAATTTATTTTATTTTTTTCTTGGAGGGGTGGGGTGGGAATTCAATGCATCACCCACCCTGTTTCTGAGGATTGCTCTCACTTCAAGGCTTCTCCACCAGCACAGAGGGTGGAATTGGCCCTGACAAGTATCCAGTGGCCTCCTTGGTGCAGATCTGTCCATCCACATCCCAGCCCCAATTCCCAGAGCAGGAGCACGTCAGGACAAGCTGTGGTCTGGCCAGGAAAAAAAGGCAAAGAACCAAGGTTTGTTTTGTTGGTTTGTTTTTTTTTTTTTTCCTCTCCCAGAAGAGCCAGTGCTCATCCAGAGAGCTCCCCAGCCTGAGAGAAGGAACACAGACATCTCTGAGCCTGGATTTGGATTTGGACAGAAAACTTTACATGGCCCCGAGGATTTCAGCTTCCAGTGCCTCGGATGGAGCTGGGAATTACAGCAGTGTTCATTGCCAAAGACAGATTAACAAATCCAGCTGCCCCCACTGCTTCCACTGCAGGGTCAAACAGCCTGGGGGACTCCACGTTAAATTTTGTCCCCAAAAATCTGAGCCCTGCACAAAAACCCTACTAAAATATCCCCGTGGAGGTGAAGAGCTCTGCTCAGAGCCTTTTCTGGGTATAAATAAACCCCACCAAAATATCCCCATGGATGTGAAGATCTCTGCTCAGGGGTTTTTCTGGGGATAAATCATCACCATATCTCAAGTATCAGCAGATCTCAAGCACCTCTTAGGCTCTGACACACAGAACCTTCAAGCTGCCTCAATATTTCTTTTTCAGAGGAAATTCAGCAGAAAAGCAGCAGCACTGGGGCTTTTTTTAATTTTTTTTTTCTTCTTCTTCTTCCAGTCCACAATCTTCAGAAAAAAAAAAACCCCACATAACAGAAAATGGAATATTGTGAGCAGCCCACATAATTACTCATGATAGATAACTGTATTAAAAATTAAACATAAATTATTGGAGGCATTACAGTGTTGGCACAGGATGAAAAAGGTGCTTCATATTCCTGAAAGGTTGAGCTAACTGCCTGAAAGTTTGGCTCCATAGAAAAGAGACTAGGCTGGATAAATGGAAAGCATTTATTGTTTGAAATATGGATTTTAATATAGCCCAGCACAACCCCAAAACATCAGTCCTTTTCAGTAGGGTTAAAGTGAGATGGATCTCGCAGATTAAAGCAGCCGGGAAGATGCTCTTTGGCAGGGAGCAGCAGGAGGATGAGGAAAGGAGGCTCCTTGGAGTCACTCCATGTCTTTGGAGGAGGAATCTTCACTGTTTTATTGGGCTCCACGGAGTCCTGCCCAGCTGGTGTGTCTGGGAGCACTGGGACAGGCTGATGGCTTGGCATGGGAATGCCCATTCCAGCCCTGGGGGCATCCAGGAGTCAGCCAGAGGAGTGGGGGGAAAAAAAAACCTCTGAGGGGTGGGAGCCCAACAAAACTCTGCTCCAGGCAGATCCACATCTTCTGGATGAGGAGAGAGGGTGCAATTTTCCCTGGGTTTATAAAGTCCTGTCAGTGATGCAGAAAATCTTGGAGCACCTCGGAGGTATTTTATGCAGGGCTGATTGCTTCCTGCATTTGGCACCGCAGCTCTCAGCAGCTCTCAGCAAAGATTTGGTTTTTTCCATCGTGTTTTGTAGGCTTGAAATATTCAGCAGGGCCTGATTTCCTAGAATTTCACTTCCAGCTCTGACATCAGGGACCAGCTCTGAGTTTAAAAAGCTGCAGATTCCTGGACAATCCTCAAACTGAGCCTGGCTTCTGACAAGAATGTGACTCTCAGAGTGTTGCTGGTCAGCTCAGAACACTGCTGAGTTGTTCCTTGAGATGGGAAGAGGCAAGGAAAAAAGCTTCTGTGCTAAAATCCCTCCTCAACAGGAATTCCTGGGGAGGATGTAGCTGAAGCTGACTGGAAAAAGAGTGGGGATAGACAGGGAAAGGTGTTACTTTCACAAACAATTAATTGAAAAATTCCAGAGGTCTCGGAATTTCCAAGTCCTTCCACGATTACAAAATTTGCAAATCTGAAAATGTCCTTGTGTTTTTTAATGCAGCAACAAAGAAAAAGAAATTGGGGGTCAAGTAAATCTTAATGTTGAGTTTTTGGTATTTTTCTGGTATAAAAACACAATTATGTAAAAAGCTGTGATGGAGCACTCATTTTTATCAGATACTTCATTTTCTTCCTTGTCATTTATCCTGTTGGTCCCCCAAGTGTGACTCAGATTTTTTCAGAGGAAGGAAAAATGAAGATATGAGACCATGTGTCTCATCTTTCAAAAAAGATTCTCTCAAAGAAGAAATCCTGGGAGAAGCCCTTAGGAACTTTATCCTGAGCTGTGCCTTATGGAGGAAACAATGGGATTGAGGATGGATCTGTGGGAAATGTGGATTTATACCTAAAGATGAGCTCCTTCCTTGGTAGACAGTGTAATACTGAGATATTTTTGCCTGTAATGAGGATTTGTGTCTATAATGAGGACAGATATTCCTTCAGGAATATTCAGGAATATTCCTTCAGGTCTTGGAAAACGCGTGGGAGAAGCCTCTTTGTGTCCAGGCGCCGTTTTCACGACCTGATCCATGGGCAAAGGGCTTCCACGTGGTGGGGCAGGAACACAACCAAAACCAGCCCAAGGGTTTCCTCAGTCTCCTCCCCAGGAGACACCAAATCAGGAATTTCAGCTCTTCCCCAGAGCTGCTGCTGGCACGAGGCACAAGGAAATTTGGAAATCCCCCTTTTCTTCCAGCCCATCGCACAGCAGGGGCAGGACCCAAGGAGCTGGGATTTGCAGCCTTGTTGGAGCCCTGGGCACTGAGGATTCCAGGATTTCTGTGCTGCCAGGCACTGAGCCCCAAGCAAACCCTGCATCCCACCTGAGGCCCTGGAGAAGGCTCCCAAAATTGAGGGACAGCACTGGGATTGTGGGGCTGGGCTTGGCATGGAAGTGTGTGACAGCACAGGGGGCCAAACTCCAAGCTGAAGGGTTGAGAAGGCAGGAATAGACAGAAAGCAGGGTGGAGGTTTCAGGGCAGAGGCTGAGCCCTTCTTTTTCACCTTCTCCATGGTTTGGGTGGTGTTTTGTAATTGGAGAGAAGAGTGGCATTGCAGGCCAGGGGTGGTTGGTTATTGGGTTAAAAGTAAAAATAATTTAGGTGCCATTTCTTACTTGGACAGTTTATCCTTAAAAGGCCTTGTAGAGAGAGAGAGAGTCCATTTTTTTAGTTTGTTAGCTTGA
Organism: Phylloscopus collybita; assembly: GCA_027886175.1. Classification (NCBI taxonomy): domain Eukaryota; kingdom Metazoa; phylum Chordata; class Aves; order Passeriformes; family Phylloscopidae; genus Phylloscopus; species Phylloscopus collybita. The sequence continues at coordinate 60,955,884 of JAJNNQ010000006.1, read as the reverse complement.
AGTGCTGTAGAACTCACAGCTTGTGAGACTGTGACATAGATAATAATTAATAAACATCTCAGTCTGAACACGAAGTATGGTCTCACGCATTTAATCCCAACTCTGGCAAAAAGGAGATAAAAACTCCTACACACCCTTTGTTCTCCTACCTCTCCAGGTCTTGTCACCCTGTCCAGGAGAAGGAATTGTCCTGCCTGTACCTTTCCTGCCTCCACCTTCTCTCTCGTTCTCCAAGGCACCCTCAGGAAGTGCCCCAATCCCTGTGGCACAGGAAGGAGCACAGAAAAGTGGGATTGTGCCTCACATCCTCCACTCAGTGGAGAAGATTTTTGGGAACCTCTCTGCAACCATGTTATCCCCTAATTGTTCTATATCCCACACCACAGAACAGACTTGATAAAACTCCTTTAATGTGTGATGGAAAGAACAATTGAAGCTGAGTTTTGGGAATTTTTTTCCCCTCCCAGTCTTCTCAATGGGAGTTGTGCTCCAGGACAAAAAGCTGGAGGTTTTACTCCTAATCCCACATTCCCACTCCATTCCCTACAAAGCATCCCCAGCACTGGAAGGAGCACAGAAAAGTGAGATTGTACCTCGCATGCTGCACCTCAGTGGAGATTTTTGGGAACCTCTTTGCAACCATGTTATCCCCTAATTGTTCTATATCCCACACCACAGAACAGACTTGATAAAACTCCTTTAAAGTGGAGTGAAAAGAACAATTGAAGCTGAGTTTTGGGCATTTTTTTCCCTCCCAGTCTTCTCAATGGGGGTTGTGCTGCAGGATAAAAAGCTGGAGTTTTTACTCCTAATCACACATTCCCACTCCATTCCCTACAAAGCATCCCCAGCACTGGAAGGAGCACAGAAAAGTGAGATTGTGCCTCACATTCTCCACCTCAGTGGAGAAGATTTTTGGGAGCTTCTTTGCAACCATGTTATCCCCAAATTCTTCTATATCCCACACCACAGAACAGACTTGATAAAACTCCTTTAAAGTGGAGTGAAAAGAGCAATTGAAGCTGAGTTTTGGGAACTTTTTTTCCCCTTCCCCATCTTCTCAACAGGGATCTGTGCTGCGAGACAAAACAAGGTGGAGTTTTTAATTCCTCATCACACATTCCCGTTCCTGCTCAGGGCCTGGGCAGGATGGAAAGAAGAGCAAAGCAAGGAGTGAGGAAAAAAAAAAAAAAAAAAAAAAAAAAAAAAAAAAAAAAAATCAAAAAACCCAGTGAGGTCATAAAAAATTCATCCAGGAGGGGATCCAAGTGCAGTAATGAGGCCTCACACGCAGGCCAGGCGATGGAGTACTTAGCACTAAAACCCTCTCTGGCCGCTATCTGGTTACCATCTTATCAACACGACACCCATTAGCCACTGATAATAGTAACTAATCAGCTGTTCTGCCTTCCTTTATTTGCCTCCCTGAAAAGATCTCCTTCCCCCTGTGCAGCCCCTCCCCACAACAATCTCAGCCCCTCAATAATTCATGGGATTGAGCCCTGATGTCACTTCCTGACGAGCTCGTGGGGACACTCGGAGCTGCTCCCATCACACATCCCAAAAAAAAAAAAAAACAAAACAAGAGTCCTGGTCCCTTCCTGGCATCGTGGATCAGCTGGAGATTTTGGCAGCATCCAGGGAGAGCACTGGAACACGCTCCTTGTTGCATGGAAGGGAGAGCATGCTTGAGGTCATCCTTAGATCCAATGCTCCTGATCATCAACAAACTACATAAAAACCTGCTTTTTGTAATTAAATTGGTGTTTCTGAGGCAGGGAAGGAGACTGACTTCGGGCTGAGAAGTGATGTTAAGAATTTCAGGAGGAATTTCTTCCTGGGAAGGGTGCTCAGGCCTTGGCAGGGGCTGCCCAGGGAGCTTTGCAGTGCCCATCCTTGGAGGTGTCACCTGGAGGTGGCACTCAGTGCTCTGGGCTGGGGACAAGGTGGGCATTGGGCACAGCTGGGAGTTGATTACCTTGGAAATCTTTTCCAGCCTCAGGGATTTTGGGATTCTGGGGTTCCTTTGTCACTCAAAGTGTGAGATTCCACACAGATTTTTTTTTATATGTCAGCCATGGTTTCCATCTATAAAAAAATTCAGCCATTCAGCTGAGAGTTTTTTTTTTTTTTTTTATTTTGTGGTTGAAGCTTTGAAGTGCTACACTGGAAAATGGGATTTGAGGTCTGTGGACACCCAGAGTGTCCCCAGACTTCCCATGTGATTCAAACACACCATTTCTTCTCTCTTTCATCTCCCCATCCATAAAAGAGCAGCAATAAGAGCTGTGCAAAGAAGTGACTTCTGCCTCAGAACCAGCCTGAAAAGCCAAGGAAGAAATGAGAACTTCATGCTTAAGTTCATGGAACCATGGAATGGTTTGGGTTGGAAGGGACCCTAAAGCCCATCCAGTTCCATCCCTGCTATGAGCAGGGACACCTCCCACTGTCCCAGGCTGCTCCCAGCCCCAGTGTCCAACCTGGCCTTGGGCACTGCCAGGGATCCAGGGGCAGCCACAGCTGCTCTGGGAATTCCATCCCAGGGCTTTCCCACCCTCCCAGGGTGGAATTTTTTCCCAATATCCAACCCAGACCTACTCTCTTTCAGTTTGAAGCCATTCCTCCTTGTCCTGCCACGTCTCAAAAAAGACTTGGAATTTTCCATATTTGTGCTTGTTTCCAGTTTAACAGATCTGTTACTAAACAATCCATTGACTCCCCCTTCTCCCCAGTATTCCTGAAACTCTTCTCTTCCCATTGCTGTCCAAGATCCCTCATGGACTGGGAAGAACAAGGGGTGCAGAGTGCTCCTCCTTTATGGCAGGAGTGGCTGCAGGCTGGAGGGACAGGTCATGGAATCACAGAATTCCAGAATGGTTTGAGTTGGAATGGACCTCACAGCCCATCCAGTGCCACCCCTGCCATGGCAGGGACACCTCCCACTGTCCCACGCTGCTCCCAGCCCCAGTGTCCAGCCTGGCCTTGGGCACTGCCAGGGATCCAGGGACAGCCACAGCTGCTCTGGGAATTTTATTCCAGGGCCTTTCCACCCTGCCAGGATGGAATTTCCTCCCAGTATCTAACCCAGACCTACTCTCTTTCAGTTAGAAGCCATTCCTCCTTTTCCTGCCACGCTTCAAAAAAGACTTTAACCATTGAAAACCTTCTTCAGATGTTTCTTTTTGCCCATTTCTGGCTATTCCTGGGGGAATGCAGGAGAGGAATTCCAGGTCTCTTTCAGGACAGAGAAATTCAGGAGCAGCAGTGCCTTCCGGAGTGGAAGGAGGGCTTGCTGACAAGGCAAGGACCTCAAGTGTTGCCCAGAGGAAATGAGATAATCTGCCCAAATCTGCGTGCCTCGAGCCTGAGGATGTGGTTTCATCATCTCCCTCTCTTCCAAATGGAGAAGGGAGCATTTTGTCTCATCCCAAGTATTGCCACAGACCGATTGCCAGAAATGATGCTGGAGCGTTCAAAACACGGATTGAGTCACCCTGGGACATCCTTTCCCTTGAAATCTGAGGAAGTTCAGAGTCTCTGGTTTCGGATGTTCCTCTTCTCCAGTTTCACCTTCTCTGAAGGGGAGGTAAAAGCAGGAGGCTGTGAGGATCCATCCAATTCCACAGCAAAAACAGGCTGTGGGTACTGAGTGGCACCAAAGCACAAGTGTCATTATTCCTGGGCAGTGTTTCCAGAAATAATTCCATGCAGAGAGGAAATTGGGCACATTCCTTTGCCTCCAGGGGGTAACAGGCATTTTTGACCAGGATGCAAATCCTCCCCAGGAATGATTTCAGCTTCCCCAGGGACAGAGAGCTGGGCTGGGATTCCTTGAGGCTCTGGCCAGTCTCCCTTTAAACTCTACGTGTTTTAAGGCACAATTCATCTCTCCTGAAAATTCATCTCTTTTGGGAATCAGAGGAGGAACAGCAGCCTGACAGGGCTCCTTCCCCCTCACTGACACACCCTCACAGGGGTTTCTGAGGGGTGTAGACCCCCCCAAAGGTTTTAAATCCCACCCTGCCCAAATCCTACCCCCTCACTACAGTGAGTTCCTACCAATAAATCTATTTCCTATCCCAATGGGACCATGGTTGTGTCAAAAGGGGAAAAAAGCCACAGTTTGGAAACAAAGCTGAGCCTCAGGTTTGGAGAATCAGCCCTTCCCTTTCACAGTTCATGGTGTGACTTGCCAGAGTCCCAAATGGGGCTTAGAAAAAGGAGGGAGAGGGACTTTTGTAGGGCAGAGAGTGACAGGAGAAGGGATCTCAGAATGGTTTTAAACTGAAGGAAGGCAGAATTAGATGGGGTCTTGGGCAGGAATTGTTCCCTGGCAGGGTGGGCAGGCCCTGGAAAGGAATTCCCAGAGCAGCTGTGGCTGCCCCTGGATCCCTGGCAGTGCCCAAGGCCAGGCTGGACACTGGGGCTGGGAGCAGCCTGGGACAGTGGGAGGTGTCCCTGCCCATCCAGGGGTAGCACTGAGTGGGATTTGAGGTCCCTTCCAACCCAAACCATTCTGGAATTCTGTGATCCCATGGCCTGTCCCTCCAGCCTGCAGCCACTCCTGCCATAAAGGAGGAGCACTCTGCACCCCTTGTTCTTCCCAGTCCATGAGGGACCTTGGACAGCAATGGGAAGAGAAGAGTTTCAGGAACACTGGGGAGAAGGGGGAGTCAATGGATTGTTTACTAACAGATCTGTTAAACTGGAAACAAGCACAAATATGGAAAATTCCAAGTCTTTTTTGAAGTGTGGCAGGACAAGGAGGAATGGCTTCAAACTGAAAGAGAGTAGGTCTGGGTTAGATATTGGGAAAAAATTCCACCCTGGGAGGGTGGGAAGGCCCTGGAATGGAATTCCCAGAGCAGCTGTGGCTGCCCCTGGATCCCTGGCAGTGCCCAAGGCCAGGCTGGACACTGGGGCTGGGAGCAGCCTGGGACAGTGGGAGGTGTCCCTGCAGGGGTGGCACTGGATGGGCTTTAGGGTCCTTTCCAACCCAAACCAGTCTGGGATTCTTTATGAAATCATGAACCAACCCTGTTTCTAAATCATATTATGGATCAAAGGGCCACATCCTGTAAAACTGATGCTGTATTCCTTCTAAAACTGGTCGTTGGCTATAAACATACAATAATATTGATAAGAAGGAATTACCCATTCCTTTTATTCATCTAAAATAATGCAATTCATACAAAAATGCCCATATCTAATAATACAATAATAGGATTATAAGAAAACACAACAAAACCCACCAGCAGTGTGAACTGTTGGCTCTCTCAAAACCTGATTTGAATTCAGCAATAATTAAATCATCTACTTTTCCTCCATTCAGTTTTTCTAGTTGGATGTTTCCTGTCCAAATCCACTAAACACCCCCTGAACTGGAGTAAGCACTGGGAAACCTTTTACCTTCCCAGTCAGGACCTCCCAAAATAGCCACATGGGAGCTGTGGAGCCAAATCTGACACCTCCAGCCTGGGAACAGCCTCCTGCCCTGTACCTGAAGACAAATGACACAAATTCCCTGATTTTCCTGTTATTCCCATAGCACAGGATAAATCCACAGGTAGCCAAGATGATTTTCACCAAGTTAATCCTCAGGAGTGCAGGGAAACCTTGATCTCAAGCTCATGACTCTGCAAAGCTTCTGCAGATGAAAAAGAAGTCTTCACTCTGATATTAATTTCCAGGAAAATGAAAATCTTTCCTGTTTCTGCTCAGGATTACAAAATCCCACTTTGGAAGTGTTTCCATTTCAGGCTCCCTACTTTTGCAGGCTCTGTATCAGTCGCAAACTTGCACAAAAAAAAAAGAAGAAAAAAAATGGAAAAAAAAAATTGCAGACATCCAAGGTGTTTCTATCCCAAAGGTTTTTTGTTCCTGATGTGTTTGATGAGGACATGGGAAAAACAGGGGCTGAGGAGCTGATTTTTGTCTCCTCACCAAACCTGAGCGGCAGCAAAGCACAGAGCATCCCAAAACTCCCACTGATTCTTTCCCATCCTGTTTCCCACCCAAATATTGGATCTAAACTGAATTTCCCCACAGAGGTGGCAGAAGTTCTTCCTCTTTTACAGGGAAGGAGGAGATCCATGAGCAGCTCCAACGTTTCCTAAGTCCTGCTGAGGGAATTGGTTTTGTTTTGAAACAGGGACAGAGCAAACCACGTGTTCAGGAGATTTCCTAAACTGCAATCCCTGTCTGTCCATGTGCTTGGGATGAACTAAAAATCAGGATTGCTCATCATGACAGGGCAGTCACTTGGTCACTCATACATGTGACAAAACACAAGAAAAACGGGACAAATCCTGCCAAAAGGAGCCCTGAGGAACAGGAAGTCCATGCTCCAGGTCTGCTAACGCAGACTTTGGATTCACTGCTGTTAAATATTCCAGCAGGGATCTCCAGAGGCAGGGAAATGTTTCCCAAACACAGAAGAGCACAGGGCGGGTTTTTTTGGAGCAAATTTCCAATCCCTGTGCAAGACACAGTCGTGTTTTCAATGCAGAGTGGGAACAGGCTCTCACAGGAGAAGGGAGCACACAAGGTTTTGACACAGATAACCCAAAAAAATCGTGGAATATCTTGAGTTAATCAAGCTCCTCGGCCCCTGTTTTCCCACGTCCTCATCAGACACATCAGGAACAAAAATCCTTTGGGATAGAAACACCTTGGATGTCTGCAAATTATTTTTCTTTTTTTGGTGAAAGTTTGTGACTGATACAGAGCCTGCAAAGGTAGGGAGCCAGAAATGGAAACACTTCCAAAGCGAGATTTTGTAATCCTGAGCAGAAACAGGAAAGATGTTCATTTTCCCAGTTCTAGTCAATCTTGGGATAATCAAGACAGGGATTCATAGGGATAATCAAGGCCTATTTCAGTTACCATAGGATTGCTTTTGAGCAACTGCAAGCTAAGAAGAAATTATTGGGCAAAAAAATCTGCAAGTGATGGAGAGCTTTTAAATGATCTTCACTGGTTTGCAGATGTTTCATAAACCAAACCACCCCTGGACAGATGATAAAATCTGGAAGCTGAAAGTCTGGAGACCCAACAAAAGAGAGGAGTTCATCCAACCCTGGATACAGGAGGAGACTTGGATGAGGGAATTTCAGAGCCTAAAGGGTCCATTCATCCCAAAATGGACTGTCCAGCCAAGGGGGTATTAAGTCTGAGACTTCCCTTGTGCCTCCATCTTTTTAGGCCAAAAATCCCAGCTATTTAGAAAAACATGTTTTTGTGGTATTTTCAGACATTCCCCCTTAAAAACTGTTGCTGTTTCCTAAAGTCCTGAAGATTTATTTTTACATTTCAAGGGCTCTCCTCTCACAGATCCACACACATAGAAGTATTTCGTGAATTAATATTAATATTAATATTAATGGCTGACAAATGTGAGGCTTTTCAACTCCAAAGTGACTTTGCACTCCTGATTTTAATCAGAATTTAGGTTCAGATGGAAAGCATCCTTTGTTGCCATGCACTGCTTTCCTTGTGAGTCCATAAGAAATTCCAGACTTTCCTGGGGTTAATCCATTCTCTCCAAGAAATCCCAACCAGGACTGAGGCTGAGCCACATGAGCTCTGTCTCAAATTTGGATGAGGAAGATGAAGGCCAGAAGAAGATGTTCCCATCTCCAGTTTCAGGCATTTCATGGATTTCCTCCTTCCTGGCTCTGTCCATGCTGGATCCCATCCCACAGATCCTCCAGCCAGAGCATGAGGGTTTTTCTGAATCGACTTATCATCAGTTTAGCACCACATTGCAAAGTCAGGGCCTCATTTTTCTGTGAAACTCAAGAAAGTGTCATTCATTTTCTAAATTGTCCCTCCTTGCCTTCATTTCCTGTCTCCTCCAGAGCCCTGCCTGGTTTGTTTGCTTTTCAGTGATGAGAGGAAAGGAGTGGGAATAGAAGAGAATTTATTTCTATTTATTTGGTTGGATTTGATGATGTTTCCACGATTAAGGAATTTCTTCTCTCCTGTTGAAGAGGCAGCAAGGAAAACTGCAGAATTCGAGGAAGTCCAAGGCAAAACAACACCAAAAAAAATCAGAATATTCATTTCCCTGGATGACTGTTTAAAAGAAGATAATGGAACACCAAGGTGGTTTTGATGAGGGGGGGATCCTGTGGAGTTAAGGAATGACAGAAGTCAGGGGGTCCACAAGTCTTCCAAAGTTTTATTAATAAATTACATTATTGGAAATTGATATAAATTAATCCCTGGTCTCCTCATGTATAAGCACATGGCACGTGGGATTGGATAAAGGGGAAATGTGAAAGGGAAGAGAAAAAGGTGGATTAAAGAGGGAGGGAGGGAGGGAGGGAGGGAGGGAGGGAGGGAGGGAAGGAAGGAAGGAAGGAAGGAAGGAAGGAAGGAAGGAAGGAAGGAAGGAAGGAAGGAAGGAAGGAAGGAAGGAAGGAAGGAAGGAAGGAAGGAAGGAAGGAAGGAAGGAAGGAAGGAAGAAGGAAGGAAGGAAGGAAGGAAGGAAGGAAGGAAGGAAGGAAGGAAGGAAGGAAGGAAGGAAGGAAGGAAGGAAGGAAGGAAGGAAGGAAGGAAGGAAGGAAGAAGGAAGGAAGGAAGGAAGGAAGGAAGGAAGGAAGGAAGGAAGGAAGGAAGGAAGGAAGGAAGGAAGGAAGGAAGGAAGGAAGGAAGGAAGGAAGGAAGGAGAAAAAAAAAGAAAGAAAAAAGAAAAAAAGAAAAAAAAGAAAAAAAAAGAAAGAAAAAAAGGGGAAAAAAAAGGAAAAAAGAAAAAAAAAAGAAAAAAAGAAAGAATCCTCAGCCCCAGCTCACATGTTGATGCAGCTGATGGAGTTTCCAGAGTCTTCCAGGTTTCTCCACATGCTTAAAAAATGAAATGTCTTTAATCCTGTGCAACCTGACCATGAGCTGCTTCGCTCTCAAACACTCAGAGGGAATCCCCTCCACCTTCCCAAGAAGTCTTTTGCTCCATTTATGGGTTTTATTTCCTTGCAGTCAGAAGTGAAACATCAGAAGGAATCTTCTCTCCTGTCTGGACTCACTGCTGGTGCTGAGATAGTCCAGGCTGGCCCCAAATGTCAGGATTAATGCTCTTTTTAATTTTATACCCCAAAAGGACAGGATTCTCAGCTGGAGAATGAACTAAGTGACCCATTTTTCTGATAGAGTTGCATCCTTGAGTGCTCTGTGAAAAATGTTAAGGAGCATCTCTGTAGCTGTTCGCTACAAAAAAGATTTAGTTCATTACACTTCATGCTGCAGAGAACAAAAACCACACCATCCTTCTCCAAGTACTCCTGTAAAACTGAGGAAAGAAAAAAATAAGTAGTAGTTTTCACTGCCTCGGGTACTTCTAAATGTTCCTGTCTTGCCAAGCAGCCTCTCTCCTACATAGATTCTAAAGCTCTACAGGAAAAGAGCAGGCTCACCACAGCCTAGTCAATTAATTTTAAGGCTCTTTGAAGAAGCCCTAGAAAAACAGGCACCTCATAGCCTGAGCACTCAAATCCAACTTACAGGCGAGACCTATTTCTGCAAATGTGGCTGAATACTCAAAACAGAAAGGTTCTTTCTCAGAATGTAGACTGGCTCAGGTTTTGGGTAGCCAAGCCCAAGTGAGGTTTTCCTGACTGCAAACGTTCTTTGTTGTGGAGGTCCATAAACACAGCTTTGGGAGGTGGGTTCTGTGTTCTGGCTCACCAACAGCAACGTTCCCAGTGTGGTGTCCCTTTGGGAATGCCACTCTTGGCTGGTGGGAAATGGGAATGAGGGGGATTATTGCCTTAAACCTGACCACTCTTTGACAAGCTGAGCCTACACTTAACAGAAGCTTGGTAAGTGCAGGCACCATTACCTCGAGGGGTAATGGCAGCTGAGATTGATCTATTGTGAGTCCTACAAATTTGAACAGTTACACTAAATGCTATTAAAATGTATGGAACCTCTTTGTCTTCAATTATTAAATGGAGTAATTTATGAAACCCAATCTCAATAACCTCACTGTCCTACTGGCCATCCCCGCTGAAAGGAAGAGTAAATGTAGAGAACATTGCTATCGATCCCTCCTGCAGTGGGGAGGGTGGAAAAAAAAAGAGAGGATCAGGCCTGTTAACCCTTCCCTGCAGGAGAAAGTGGTTCACTGGTGGTTTCTCTCCCCCCCCCAGAGGTCGTGTCCTTCTTTCATTTCTGGGGTCGGGTTTCAGTCTGACAAGTGGTAATTGATTCCGCTGCTGGTTAGGCTGGGGGTAAGTGGGGGATGAAGTTTCAGTGAAAACAAATAGCACTTCACAGGTCTGACCTTTCCTCTTTAAGCTTTTGTTGTGGTTTACTTGGGATGTGCAGCTTAAAGACTCTAAACCAGCGGTGTCTATCTGGGGAAGTTTCACTTTTGGCCCGGAGTTAAAGCTGGATTTTGGCTTTGGGGCTCTTGGGGGCTCTTTTTTCCCCCTCTTCTTTCCCATGATTTTGCATAAGGCACCAGGACGTGGTCCAGCAGCAGCTGGGACATCCTGCCAAGCAGCCTGAGGTTCACAGCTCAGCGTTTCAGTGTCCAAAAAAAAAATTTGTTTTTTTAGGAGACAAAACAAATACTAAAACACACAGGCAGCCACTGCTGCTCAAACCAAGCTCCTCAAATCGAGCAGGTGGCAAATCTGCCACTCCTTTCCGTGCTTTAGCTCCCTCCTTTCAGCAACCCAGCAGCTAAATCACACACCCAAACCCCTTCCAACCCCACCCCACCCTCAGGGGCTGTGGAATCAAGGGATTTTGGAGTCAGATGGAGTAGTTTTCAGTGGCATTGAGGGATTTTGAGCTGATGGATCAACCCCTCTCACCTTTTGGAGTGCCAAGAAATGGAGACAACTACAACAAATACCCCCCAAACTGCCCCCATGTCCTCCCAAATATCTCCCTGAATCCCAGATTCCCCTGAAACACAAGTAAAAAAAAAGTGAGGCTTTAGATGCCTTTGACAACTTTGCTCATTTTTACCCCGATTTTGTTTGTTTCAAAGGGATGAAGCAGAATCAAAAGATATTTAGAGGCAAAATAAAAGGACCATGTGAAAAACTACGTTTCACCTTTTTATATTAATTTATAAGTTTAATAAAAATAAAATAAAATAGAATAAAAATAGACAATTAAGGAGACAGAATAAGCTAGCTCTCAGCTCTGAGGGTGTAGAGCAACACACCCCCGTTCTAAATTCTTTGGTATTTATCAGTCTTGGTGTTACACATTCAAAAAGAGACTAATGCATATTTAAACATCTGTTTTCTTTATCTGTTTCAAGGGTCCCCAAAATTTGCAGTTCCTTTATCTGTGCATGTCACCTTCTAGCCAGGTTAGGTGTCATAAATCCTTCTTAACTATAGAAATTCCTTGTTCTTTATCTTTCACAAGAATGCAGATGGGTCTTCTGGTTTTTTATCTTCCTAGAGGTTACAAAAAAAAAAAAAAAAAAAAAAAAAAAACAACAAACAAACCTACAAACCATCTCTGCATTGTTACCATTAAAAATATACCATCATTACATTTTTAAATTCTACAAATAGAAGGAAATACAGTACAACTTTCTTACATTATACACATGACATTCATTCCAATATTTGCAAAAAGCCAACTCTAAAAAAACCGCATTTATAACAGACCACCAGCCACTTCCCAGTGTGGACATTGTCATATCCGCTCCTATTAGATCCTCCTGGTGCTGCTGGGTGTTATAAATGGGCCAGGAGACTGGCTCCTTTGAAAAGGCCTTTATTAGAAATCAGCTCTGGGTAGGGGGCCCGAGGGGCTGCGCACGCCACCGCTGCTCCCAGTGGACACCACGGAGGAGGAGGTGCAGTCGAATCTGCTGCTGCAGCTGCAGCTGCTGCTGCAGAGTCGGGATTCCGTCCTCCTGGGAGTTACCATAGAATCCCTTTGGCTCGTGTGGTGCAAGGGGGTCACCACTCTCCAGTTCCTTTCAGGTCATGGCGAGAAAGTAACAAAAAATACCTGCTACCTGTAGGTAGCTGGACGTGGTGCCTCGCACAGCTTTGTCCTTCTTAGGTCCAGTTTCTGTGTCGGCTCGCTGTCCCAGGGGCTTTTCTAGCTCCAACTGGACCTCTGGCCACAGCCAGGCACCATGGGAGCTTTCTCATCTCCATACTGGGCGGTGTCCACAGCTCGAGGGCAGGCGGCAGGGAGCAGCAGGAAGCAGCAGGAAGCAGCAGGAAGTGGCAGCAGGGAGACAACAGGAAGTGGTGGCGGGCTTTTACCCGATGGAGAGGGGAAAACCCAGAATTCAGGGAGAAAGGGTACAGAACTTGGGACATAACGAGCAGAAATTCAGGGGTACAGATTCAACATGAACAGTTTAAAACAGGCAAGTAACAGTGCAACTTTAATTTTACAGCAAAACGGTATAACAGTACAACTTGGGAGTGCATAACCTGGGGCTTTCTATTTCGTTCACTGGGTGTGCCTGGTTCCAAACCAGCTCTCCTGCTGCTCAGTGGGCACTTTTTGCAACAGCTCCAGTGCCTGTCCCTGGATTGCAGCACAGTGATCTCAGTTAATAATGAGAACCACCCCAACCCAGCCAGGGAAAAAAACACATTGACCTGGGTGAGAATCTTTAATCTGTCTGGAGCAGAAAGGAAAATATCCTCGGGGGGCTCTGTCCCAATGCTGCCAGTCAGGGAGGACGTTTCCCCCAAAGGAAGGCTCTCTGTTTACAAGCAAGTTGTTTTTGCCAAAGTCAGCCTTTATTTTGAAGGTGTTCTCAGAGGAAGCCCAAGGCTCAGCAGCTGCCTCCAAAATGTTGCAACCCCCTTGTGGTTGCCAACAGTTGCAAGGGGAAAGGTTTTTGGGGGTTTTTTTGGTTTTTTGTTTGTTTGTTTGGGGTTTTTGGTTGGGTTTTTTTGTTGTTTTTTTGGGGGTTTTGGGTTTTTGTTGTTGTTGTTGGTTTGGTTTGGGGGGGGTTTTGGGGGGGGTTTCCCCTGGTTTGTTTTTTGTTGTTTTGGGGTTTTTTTGTGGTTGGTTTGGTTTGGTTTGGTTTTTTGTTTGTTTGGTTTTTTGGGGGTGTTTTTTTGTTGTTTGTTTGTTTGTTTGTTTGTTTTTGTGGGGGTTTTTTTGGTTTGGTTTGGGTTTTGGTTTTTTTGTTTTGTTTTGTTTTGGTGGGGGTTTTTTTTGTTTGGGTTTTTTTGGTTTTTTTGGGGGGGGGCAGGAGGGGGGGGGTGTGGGGTTTGTTTTTTTGCTTCTTCCAAGCATCTTGAATTTCTGAGAGAGCCCTGATGGTTCTTTGTAGCTCTGGTTCGTGCCTGTGATGCTTTGGTTTTTTGAAACTTTTCTTTTAGAGGGTTTTTTTTTGTTAACAAGAGATGTGCTTTTTTTAACTGTAACCTATGTTTACATTTGCTTTTCTTAGGAGAGTCTTCTTCCTGATGTCCCTCTGCCTTAACTAATGTGATTGAAGAAGTTTGTCTTTTCCTTCACCCATTGGGTTGTTCTCTGGAGAACAGGATAAAAAGGGAAAAAAATAACCAAAAATAAATGGAGCCATTGTCAGCATTCTGAGTTGGAGTCTGTGTTGTTGAGATCTTTAACAGCATCAGTTCTTCTCTGCCACCTGCAAGGACTGACCTTATGCTGAAGGAGGGCTGGGACAGATGGGATATTGGGCAGGAATTCCTCCCTGTGAGGGTGGGGAGAGGCTGGAATTCCCAGAGGAGATGTGGCTGCCCTTGGATCCCTGGAAATGTCCAAGGCCAGGTTGGACACTGGGGCTGGGAGCAGTCTGGGATGTCCCAGTGATGATCTTTAAGATCCTTCCCAACCCAAACCATTCCATGATTCCATAATTCCCTGGTCCTGTGGAAACAGATCCCTGCCCTTTAATCTGGACAAAGCCCTTCCACAAACATCAGAACATCCCTGCATTCTGCAATTGGGGCATTAATTTTTTTATTTTTAGATCTATATTTAAAATGCATTGGAGGAATTGTGCCAGGCACATGGACGTCCAGTGAAATGCAAAGGATGAGGGATAATGACAAGGACCTTAAATCACAAAATAATCCAAATTGAGCATCCAGATGTGCCAGGGATCTCTTAGGCTAATAAAATCTGTCACACTGTATGAATCCTTCCTATTTGAAGGAAAGGGAACAAAAGGACATCCTGGAAAGGATAATCATAATTGCTCAGGTCAAATCCTGATTTATTTTAGCACAGACAGGAAATATTTAAGCATTTGCTATAGCAGCCATGCATGCCATGAGCTGTATTTTGTTTAAAATAAGCAGCACGAGTTTTCCATCTTGATAAAAGAGGAATTTAATTGGCTTGCTAAAATAAAACAAGACAAACAAAAGCAAACAGATGTAATAGAAAACATCTCTGAAAAGGAAATTCATGTTGCAAAAACCTCTTGACTAATCATAAAGTGATGCAGCTCTGAAAGGAAATACTTTGATTGCATTCTGACTCCTCTGAGAAGTCAGATATTTGGAAATACCCTGGATTTTTGAGAAATATTTCCTGCTGTGCACATAAAAACAAATTGCACACTCAGAACCTCGGGTCTGATTCTTATCTTTAATTTCAGTTTTGGACTCAGGTGAACCACCTGTGTTTCCCAAGGGTAACTCCACATGGGAAGCTGGGGCTATCTCTGATTTTTATGGATGGCCTTTAGTGCTGCTTGTCTACTCCCCTGTAAAACCACCTTGAAAATGGTGCAACTGTGTCAGAGCTCAAGTTCAGCCGTTTGCTTAAAATAGGGCAGTGTGTACGTTAAGGATGTTTTTCCATAGAATCAAAAATCATGGAATGGTTGGGTTGGAAGGGACCTTAAAGATCATCCAGTTCCGCCTCCCACTGTCTGAGGCTGCTCCAAGCCCCAGTGTCCAACCTGGACACTTCCAGGGATCCACAGCTGCTCTGGGCACCCTGTGCCAGGGAAGAATTCCTCCCTAATACCAAGTCTAAACCTTCCCTCTCTCAGTTTAAAGCCATTGTTCCTTGTCCTGTCACTGCAAGCCCTTGTAAAATGTCTCTGATAGTGGGTGCTGAGAATGTGGAATCATGGAATCCTGGAATCCTGGAATGGTTTGGGTTGGAAGGGACCTCAAAGCCCATCCAGTGCCACCCCTGCCCTGGCAGGGACACCTCCCACTGTCCCAGGCTGCTCCCAGCCCCAGTGTCCAGCCTGGCCTTGGGCACTGCCAGGGATCCAGGGGCAGCCACAGCTGCTCTGGGCACCCTGTGCCAGGGCCTGCCCACCCTGCCAGGGAACAATTCCTGATTCCCAAGATCCCAGCCAGCCCTGCCCTCTGGCACTGGGAAGCCATTCCCTGGGTGCTGTCCCTCCAGCCCTTGGCAATTGTCTCTCTCCAGCTTTCCTGGGGCTCCTTCAGGCCACCCTGAGCTCAGCCCAAAGCTTCTCCAGAGAACCCCAATCCTCCCAGCCATTCCTCACAACAGAGTTATAAACTTGATGGGTTTTCCTCATTTTCCTTGAAAATGAAGGGAAAAAAAATACATTCTGCATCCTCTCACCAGCTCAAGTCAGCAGCAAAGTAATGCCTGTGGCAGTGTCCTGTGAGTTCTCTTGGCTTGACATGGATTTTGGGGAGTCAAATGGAAGTGCAGACAGGCAGAGAGGAATAAAGGTGGGAATTAAAACATTCCCTGGGTTTTTATTAATATTTGCCTGCTCCTCCCCTTCACATTTCAGGGGAAGCAGTAAGGGCAGTATGAAGTGGGGTAGGCTTTGTTGTAGCTTGCCAAAAATCCTGGATTTGCTGAAATCAAAAATCTTCCCCTTGTCTTTGGTGTATTCGTTGCTCTGTTTCAGGCCTTAATTTTTATTTAATTTGTTTCTTGATGCCTGTCAATCTGGAAGAGAAAAGCTGGCTGAGGACACACAGCACAGGTTAGTCTAAAATCAGCAGGAAAACTTGGAAAAAAAGCCTCCAGTTACGGAATCCCAACTCTCTGGTTGTACACAGCAGCACCAAATACGCTGTTTTCCCTCTTTTTTTTAGGGAAGCCTATCAATGGACAAAGAAATAGAGGGAAATTTCCCAAATGTGCTGGCCCAGGCCACCCTCCTGAGGAGAAATGTAAGAAAATAAACCATCAGGTGACTCCTTGTCATTGTTGGCACTGATATACTCAGGGTGGGAATGTCTTAGCTGACAAATCCATGGATTTAAGCTACTGAATCCCAACCCTCTGATGGTACACACCAGCAACATCAATTATGCTACCTTCCCTTTTTTTTAGGGAAGCCTATCAATGGACAAAGAAATAGAAGGAAATTTCCCAAATGAGCTCACCCAGGCCACCCCCCTGAGGAGAAATGTAAGAAAATAAACCATCAGGTGATGCTCTGTTATTGTTGGCACTCTTATACTCAGGGTGGGAGTGTCTTGGCTGACAAATTTGTGATTTTTAAGCTACTCAATCCCAGCCCTCTGGTTGTACACATCACCAACATTATGCTGCCTTCCCTTTTTTTTAGGAAAGCCTATCAATGGACAAAGACATAGAAGCAAATTTCCCAAATGAGCTGGCCTGGGCCACCCCTCTGAGGAGAAATGTAAGAAAATAAACCGTCAGGTGATGCTCTGTCATTGTTGGCACTCTTATACTCAGGGTGGGAATGTCTTGGCTGACAAATCCGTGATTTTTAAGCTGCTCAGCTGCTGGAATAACATCCCTGAGTCACATCCCACCCAGCCCTGGGCTCTGCTGGGGTGACACAAAAGCCTGGTCCCTGTCACTTTGTGAATATTTGTGGGCATATCCAGCTCTCTGCTGCCCTGAGCCATGGAAAACTGAGGAAAAGCACGGTGTGGAATGCTCAGCTGGATTTCTGACACCTCCCCAAAACCTCTCTGTCTTGGTTTGGAAAGACAGGTATCTGCCAGGGAAAGCTGAAGTTTCCCTTGGAATGGGGAATGAAAACCCCTCACCCCCTCCAAATTATAATTTTGCAATTCAGGGCTTTCAGGCAAAGATTTGGGAACAGGAATAACAGTTCTTTACCAGGAATATTAACAATACAAATGTAGTAGAAAACAAAACCAACCAACCAAACAAGCAAACAAACAAACAACAATCCTGGAAACCCTGACAGAGTCAGAGCTCCAACCTGACACCCTGTTGGTCAGGGGGTTGGGAGCAGCCACAGTGAGTCCTCCTGGAGTGGCAGATGTGGTTCTGGTGGGGCAGAGATGATCCTGAGAGAAAAGGGTCCAGGGATGGTGAGAAGGGTCCAGGGATGGTGCAAAGGGTCCAGTCTTCCTCCAGGAATCCAGTGGAACCAGATCCCTGGTGTTCCTGAGTCTCAGTTTTTATCCAGGTGGGAATGGTTGGCTCCCCCCACTGGGTGGAGCATCTCCCACTGGGATGATGGAATGTGTCCTGTCCTTGGTGAGCCTTCATGGCCCATCAGCAGCAGATATCCCCTGGAGGGAGGAGGGGTGGTGACAGAGATAACAAACCCTGCCCCACCTGGTTTGAACAGCTGGCCCCTTATCAGAAGGCATCTGCCCCCCTCCCCCAGAGTTACAAGAGATAAAGAAAAAACATCTCCCCAGCTGCTTTCAACAGATGAAATAGAATACACATTTCTGGTTCCATAACCCAAGACACTCTCCTTGCCTTCACACCTGCCCTGATGGTTGGGGAGCAGGTTCTGCCCAAGCTCTGCCTTCATCAGGGCCTGACAGGAACAAGAAATCTGTCACAGCCCTTCTCATAAATTTTAAGCAACTTTTGCCCTGCCAAAGCAAAGAAATTAAAAGCTGTGGTGTGAGAAGGACATAGAAAGAACCTGTTAGGGGAAAGGTAATTAATATTCTTAAATTAAAAACTGAAGGATCGTTCGTCATCTTCAAAATTCAGGCACAACTTAGCTGGGGTTTGCAGCTTCACCCCCACACTCTTCCTGCTCTTATCAGCCTCCAGTTCTTTGGTGTTGGACAAAAACCCTGGATTTGCTGAAATCAAAAATCTTCCCCTTGTCTTTGGTGAATTTGTTGCTCTGTTTCAGGCCTTAATTATTTTATTTTATTTTATTTTATTTTATTTTATTTTATTTTATTTTATTTTATTTTATTTTATTTTTTGATATCTGTCCATCTGGAAGAGGAAAGCTAGTGGGAATTAGGAATCCTGAGTGTTTCCTGCCTCTCCACATGGGTGACAAGGGATGAGGGAAAAGCCAGTTCTGTGGAGAACAGATAGGAGGGGACTTCATGTATCCTCTCAAACCCTCTTCCAAAGCTGTCTAAGTGGGATAAAAAAGGGGAATAAATGGGATATTTTGCTCCTGAGCCTTCCCTCTTCAATATCCAGGAGGCTCAGGAAGGACAGGGATAAACCCACATGGCAAGTGAGGGAAGAACCCTGAAAAAAAACCTTCTCAGTGCAACCCAATCCACTCTTCCACACATGGGTGGCCTGGGAAAAGCCTTTCCCTGACAGAAAACAGTGGGAAAAGGTATTTAAAAAGTGATATTTGAGTGGGGGAAAGCAACTCTCACTTGGTAGAGCATGAGCCAGAGTGCAAAAATATTCAGCTTTTACTCAGGCAATAAAACAAGGGGCCAGGACTTCAGTGATGAGTAATACCAACGTGCTGTGTGAAGAAATGTTTCTGGGAGAAAAAACCCTTCAATTTAATGTTTTCCTAAGTGTAGCTGGGTTCAGAACAGTCCTGCAAGCCTGAATATCATTTCTGTCTTTGAATGGAAGCTGAATTTTTTTTCCCAGACTCTCCTGGGACTGTGAGATCTACGTAAGAGAGAGTTTTATAGAGAGGCACGGCCTTCCTTGCACTTTGGGTAGCACTGCAGGAGCCCTGAAAACAGAAAACTCAATTGAAATCACAGAAATAACAGACAAAAAAAAAAAAAAAAAAGGTTTGGGGTGTTTTCATGCAAAACAAGAAGACAGGCTGCTGTGGAAGAAAATAAAAAGAAAGAGACCATCTTCTGCCTTTTTTTTTTTTTTCCTTTTTTGTTTGAGGAGGGAAAGTCAAAACACTGGAAAACCTGAAGGATTCCAGCAATTTACCACAAAAACCTTTAGTGTGGAGCCATCCTATCCCTCTACATCCAGCAAGAGAGTGCTGAGAGGTGAAATATCTTCTAAAGAAGCAGAACTATGCAGATAAAGAATTTCTTTTGAGGGGTTCTTAAAGCTCTGGACAAGGTTCATTTTCCAAGAGGCTTAGTTTTGGGGATGGATTTGGGAAACTGGCATTTTCCTGCTTAAAAATATCTTTGTTGCTCTGACTTTTGTTCTACTTCTGGATCTTGCATCAGCTCCCATAGGGAAGGGACTGTCCTTTTTATATCCTTTTTATATCCTTTTTTTTTTTAATCCTTTTTAGATGTTTATTCAGCATTTAATACCCCAGAACGGGGCATTTAATATCCCAGAATCATTTAGGTTGGAAAAAGCCTCATTTAGGTTGGAAAAGACCTCAAAATATCAAGAGATTTGGCCAAGTAATTCCCACCGATTCCGTGAGATCCCCCAGCAAACCTGGGAATAAATCCAGCAGCCTGACACCTGAAGTGCCAGTGATCCCTAAATCATCACTTTCAGTCAGGGAAAACAATTTTTTATCTTTTCCAAACCTGACATTAACCAAGGGAACAAAATTCAGGGAGCCCTTTTTTCAATAAAGCAGCAGTGGAAAAGCAGCATTGGCTTTGGTAAAGGGTGTGAACTCCTTCACTGCAGGGCAAAAATCACCACATTGGCTCTGTGGCACTTGGAAATTCTCCCCAAAACAGGCTCTAGGTTTAACATTTGTCACAAATCTCCACGTTTTATTTATCTACAACTCCCAGCACGTTGTTCACTGCACCACAGTCTCGTTTATTAAAAAAGCTTTGGGTTGATAGGGTGGTTGAAATTCCTACCTAAATAAAATTTAATGTAGAAAAAAACCCACTGTTTGCTGCCTGGAAACTCTTCCCTCGTTTTCACAACATTCCTGCTTCTCATCACTAAAATTAAGGAGAAAAAAAAAAAAAAGTTGAGCAAGGAAAGACCTTTCCCAAATCTTCCTGAGGTCAATGGGATACACATTTGAGGATTTGGACAGAAAAATCAAACACCTCAGAACATTTGGAGCTGAGCTTTTCGGAAGGGAATGTCATTTTTTTCAGCATGATTTGCCCACTCAGGTCATAGAATAGGATCCCAAAATCACCCAAATCATTGAGGCTGGAAGAGATCTCCAAGGTTATTGAGTCCCAGCTGTGCCTGATCCCCACCTTGTCCCCAGCCCAGAGCACTGAGTGCCCCCTCCAGGTGACACCTCCAGGGATGGGCACTGCAAAGCTCCCTGGGATGAATTATTTCAACCCAAACTCATATTTTCATATTAAATCCTATATTTCCCCAGGTTTTTTTTACTGATGTAACTGATTTCTCTCTCTCAGCTTGGGCAGCCTTACTCTGACTTTTGTGCCGTTGTACTTTTAGTTTGCTGGGCAGGCCATTTCCTCAGTGTCTGAGCTCACCATGAATTGAATGCTAAAATGGAAAATCAATTTGTTCTGACCCAAACCAGGCTGGAAACCTTGGATTTTCAGGAGCAAGAGGGAACCATGTCAATCACCTTGCGAGCAATGAAGAGCATTGATCTCAGTCAACAGCCAGATTTCATTTCTAAAGGTTACTGAGGGCTGAAAGTGACACTTGAGATGTCACAGACCACGTCACTGAGTTTTTGCAGGATACAAAGGTCTCCTTACCTTGATTCTCCAACATTTGGCAGCCACTTTGGAGAAAAACACCAAGTGAAAAGACTAAAGGAACACTTTCTTCCTGGGGAAAAAAAAAAATCAGCCTGGAGAAGAGAAGGTTCTGGAGCGACCTCATTGTGGCATTCCAGGACCTGAAGGAGTTGTAGGAAGGATGGAGAGAGACAATTGCCCAGGGCTGGAGGGACAGCACCCAGGGAGTGGCTTCCCAGTGCCAGAGGGCAGGGCTGGCTGGGATCTTGGGAATCAGGAATTGTTCCCTGGCAGGGTGGGCAGGCCCTGGCACAGGGTGCCCAGAGCAGCTGTGGCTGCCCCTGGATCCCTGGCAGTGCCCAAGGCCAGGCTGGACACTGGGGCTGGGAGCAGCCTGGGACAGTGGGAGGTGTCCCTGCCATGGAAGGCGTGGCACTGGATGATCTTTAAGGTCCCTTCCAACCCAAACCATTCCATGATTCCAGGATTCCATGGTTCCATGTTCTCAGCACCCACTATCAGAGACATTTTACAAGGGCTTGCAGTGACAGGACAAGGAACAATGGCTTTAAACTGAGAGAGGGAAGGTTTAGACTTGGTATTAGGAAGGAATCCTTACCTGGCACAGGGTGCCCAGAGCAGCTGTGGCTGCCCTTGGATCCCTGGCAGTGCCCAAGGCCAGGTTGGACACTGGGGCTGGGAGCAGCTTGGGACAGTGGGAGATGTCCCTGCCAGGGCAGGGGTGGCACTGGGTGGGATTTGAGGTCCCTTCCAACCCAAACCATTCCATGATTCCATGATCCTAATTTAGATTGGAGGCATGGATGGAGGCAGAGCTGTGCAGGGTTTTAAAGTGGGTGCAGTAGCTGGAGCAAAAACAGAATTTTCCTTACTCAGGGCCACAGATGAACACCCAGGAAAGCTGAATTCCAGAGTGTTGGTGTGTGAAAGGAAGAGGAGCGTGGAGCAATCACACCCCCAGCAAGGGGAACAACACAGGATTTGCCATAATCCACATTCCAGACTTGGCAGCTTCTGATATCTCTGGTGTCAGACAGCTCTGGACAAGATGAATATTTCAGAGAGAGGCCCCACAGTCCTCAGTGCTGCTCTGTCTGCTTTTCTGCCACACAAACATCCTGAAAGGAGGTGAAAAGCCTGAGGATCTATTGGCTACAATACAGCTTCCATGATTTGCACATCCTGAAATTCTCTTTTTAATTTTTTTTTTCCCAGCTACTCATATGAGGATATTGTATAGGCCTGATTTTCTCTTATTTGGCTCTTGCTGTCAATAACAAAATCTTACCATTGTGTTCCACTTTCAGATCTGATAATTTACAGTTGAACAAATCATAAAATTATATTATAAATTGTAATAAATATAATAAATATAATAATAAATATAATAATAAATATAATAATAAATATAATAATAGATATAATAAAATAGTTGTCCCTCCTGCAGTCTCACAATTAAAGCTGTAGAAAAGGCCAAAGTGACAGTCCCAGCTGTGTTGTTGTCATGAATCCAAGTAGAAGTGTCTGTGATCCACCACAATCCATGGAAGGGTGGCAGGGATTCCTCTCCTCTCCTTTTCATCATGGCAAAGCTCACACATGACTGAGATCAGAAAAAAACAGCAGAAGAGCTGCTATAATTTAATTATTTTGTTTATCCAGGCTAGCCTTGTTCTAGGAAAACACTGGGAGTCTTCCCGAGGCCTTAACAGGGGTTTAATCATGGCTTATTTAATTATGATTAATCTTTCAGGGTTTTCAACTTGTGATTTTTTTTTTTTTTTTTTTTACGTCACTAAATTTAAGAGAACATCTTCTAAAATGCTACCCAAGGAATTCCATCCCTGGCAGTGCCCAAGGCCAGGTTGGATGGGGTTTGGAGCAGCCTGGGACAGTGGAAGGGGTGGCACTGGATGAGCTTTAAGGTCCCTTTAAGGTCCCTTCCAACCTAAATTCTGTGATTCTTTAATTCTATATTCTCTCCACTCTTGTGGTGCCACCACTGATGTTTTCCCACACTCTGCTATTAAATCCAGCTTCTTTGTTTCTGGAAACATTCTAAAATCTCACTTACTGGCATCCACCAAAAATCTGCAGAGCACAACGTGAGCCCACCCTGAGATAAATGTGGCTCCTTAAAATCCTACGTTCATCCACTCTTTTGTGGGAGAAAAAAAAATGGAAGGTAAGGGATAAAATGCAGGGTTTTGAGCTGAAATAAAAATGGGGGAATAATTCCCCAAAGCACCTCGGAAATCAGCAGAGGAGGCACCTCCCTGGAGGGCTGGAATATCTTTGGCTCTGTTCTTCCTCTGACCACAGAGTTTGCAAAATTCCTTCACCTCCAGCACCCCAGAGCCCCAAAGGAAAGAGGAGGGAGCCCTGGGGAGCCCAGAGAGGCTGGAGCAGGAATCACACACCGAGTGCTGCTCATGACTCGTTCTGCATGGAGCCCTTCCACATCTCCAGCAGACTTCACAAAGAGAGGAAATGTTCTCCAGCAAAACAGCATTTCCCACAGTTGTCTTTAATTGCTCCTGCCCTCTGGATAGGAGGTTTTATTTTTACTGGTGCCTGATTGAAGCTGTGCCGAAAATCTCAGCCCCAAATTGCCCAATCGAGTGAAAAAAAAAAAAAAGCAAGCAAATGAAATCCATGCAAAAGAGGCTATTCTTGTTCTGTTATTATTTGGGTTGTTCCCACATCCCAGAGCACACTTTCCCATTAGCAGGGTTGGGGAAAAAAAAAAAATAAAAGCTTTTAGCAGCTACTTGTGGGCCTGGTGTTATTTGTTTTGTTCCTAAACAGCAGAAAGGTGGAAGAAGGGGAAGCAGGTAAATTGAGAGGCAAATCTCTTGTTGGTGTCTCTGCACGAGGCAATAAATTTTACAAGCTTTAGATACAAAACATCTGCTCTCATTAAAGATTAATTAATGAAACAGGAAAGAAGAGACAGAGAGAGAGCAGAACATCCTGATTGTTCTTGGGATGCTTCCCTCAAAACCTCCGATGCTGTCCTGGCAAACTCCTGATGTTTAAAATCCCAGCACAGGAATACGATGTGCACATCTACTCCTGGTTTCCCTGCAGGAACTGCTCTTTTTTTTTTTCCAAAGAAAATTGGAAATTGCTCTGATTTTCCAAACAAACTAATTGTTCTGCTCTGCTGGGGTACATGGATGAAAAGAAAGAAATACAGAATAATGATGAAATGCATTAAATCTAGATTTTATAACTTAATTTTCTTACACATCTTCCTACATTTTACAGTGGCAAAGAGCTTCCATTCCCAACACTGCTGCTTCCTCCTTCTCATCCTGATCTCAATCTCAAATGGAAGCAGGATGGAACTCCCAATTCCTTGTGGTCCCAGTGGGAGAAGCATTCTCCTACTCTCCAGGAAATATCAGAAAATTTTGGCCAATTTTTGCAGAGGGAGGTAGAAATGCCTACCCCTGCTCAAATCAAAAATCCTGCTGCCACCAAAGCTCTTTTTTCTGTATCCACAAGGAGAGCATTTCCCTGGATTTAGAGGGCCCAGGGAGAGGAGACTTTCCAAGCAACAAAACCAATTTCAGGTTTAAAAAACCTGAGATTCATCTGCATTTCCTTTATACAGCTGAATTCCCATTCTCATTTCAGGACCATGACCATCACTAAGATCAGGAGGAAGGAATGTGAAGAAGTTAAAAATTAGGCAAAGGGATGATTTGAGGCAGAGGTTTTCTGGGTAAAAAATAAACATCTTAGACTTGCAGCCAGTTCAGACGGTGTTCAGAGAGAACACATCTCCTGATAACACCACAATTTCACTTCTTAAAAAGAAGAACTTCTAAACCATAGCACTGCTTTATGAAACCTCTGTGTGTACACAGCAAATTTTCCCTTTTCTATTCTTTTTTTTTGATACAAAGTGACTTTATTTATTCCCTCAATGCCTCGTTTATAAAGGCCTCAACAAAACAGCCATTCACCCACCGGTGACTCAGATTTTTGGGACTTTCCTGCTGCTCTGGGGATAATGTTTATGATACAAATGTCTCGTTAATGAAAGGCCATTTGCTGTGTCTCAGTGACCTTTCTGTGCTGGAGGGAGTGGGGAAGCAGCCCCAGAGCTCCTCCTTTTCTCTTGGAAGCATTGGGTGACAATGGCAAAATCTGTCTCGGTTTGGACAGACAGGTATCTGCCAGGGAAAGCTGGAGTTTCCCTTGGAATGGAGAATGTAAACCCCTCACCCCCTCCAAATTATAATTTTGCAATTCAGGGCTTTCAGGCAAAGATTTGGGAATAGGAATAACAGTTCTTTACTAGGAATATTAACAATACAAATGTAGTAGAAAGCAAAACCACCCAACCAAACCAGCAAACAAACAAACAACAATTTTGGAGAACCCTGACAGAGTCAGAGCTACAACCTGACACCCTGTTGGCCAGGGTGTTGGGAGCAGCCCACAGTGAGTCCTCCTGGAGTGGCAGAGGTGGTTCTGGTGGGGTAGAGATGATCCTGTAGAACAAGGGTCCAGTGATGGTGAGAAGGGTCCAGTTTCCCTCCAGGAATCCAGTGGAACCAGATCCCTGGTGTTCCTGTGTCACAGTTTTATCCAGGTAGGAATGGTTGTCTCCCCCCACAGGGTGGAGCATCTCCCAATGGGATGATGTAATGTGGATAGTCTATTTTGGGGATGTGTGCTTTTAGGGGTGCCATGTCTCCACAAGACCTGTTTCTCCAGGCCCAGGATGGTGTTCCAGGCAGTGGCATGAGGCACAGGATAGGTCTCCAGCCACCCAGTGGTGGCTTCCACCATGGTCAGCACGTAGCGCTTGCCTTGGCGGGTTTGGGGCAGGGTGATGTAATCAATCTGCCAGGCCTCCCCATACTTGTACTTGGACCACCATCTACCATACCAGAGGGGCTTCACCCGCTTGGCCTGCTTGATGGCAGTCATGGATTATTCCAGCTGGTGCTGGGGTCCACAGCTTGGGACCCAGAGAGCCACAGCCACCCCAAAAGGTATCTCGTTAAAGACAGCTTCTTGGGGAGTCAGAGCGCTCCTCAGCTGGCAGAGAAGCATCTCAGCAAGAAGGCAGAGCAGTGATTTTTCAGCTCAGTGATTTCAGCTCCTGCCTTTGCGAGTTTGCTCCCCTTTTAGCCGGCCGTGATGAGAGAGAGAGAGGGGGTCTCATATGGGATTTCTGCATGAGGTAACTGTATTGCAAAAGTACCAGCGAAGGGGTCCAGGGACAAGGTACCCTGCAGACCAGGGAAACCCAGGGGTTTTTATGGGACACCAGAGTGGGAGGGAAAGGCTACAAAGCCAATCGTTTACAACAGATCTACATAAGATCCTGAGGGGACTTGTGGGTCTTCAGAAAGGTCACAGTGACAAGAGGGCTTGCTTGTTACCTTAGGGGTTCTGGGTGAGGTTGCGAAATTCTTTCTTAACTCCTCAGCATGGCTCCCTCCAGAGCAAAGCTATCAGGGCTCCGCCCACCCCCACAATGGATAACCTGTTGTAAGAGACGGTCCCTAAGTTCCTCATCTGCCTCATGATCATCAAGGATGGAGACTGATGACTCCAAAAGGACTGTGACTAAAACCTAAGACCCCAAATGCAGGAGCTCTGGCCTGGCTGAGGTGGGATGTTTGCTGCCTGCAGGTGAACTCGCTGGACCATTGCATCTCCATGGGAACCCGGTGCAGACAATGGGCACGTCACCACAGACTGGTTTTTGGGCTGGCTTCGGACTGGTCTGTCCTATACTCGCCCTGTACCATTCCCTGAGTGGACATTTGCTCTTAAGCACCAGAGCACTTCACCCTGCTCTCAGCGCACCTGCTGGTGCTGAGCTCACTTCTTGGCCAGCTGTCTGTCGCTTGGGAAAGGACTATCAGAGACCCCTCGAGATGGCCCCAATTTGGAGATCTCCCCATGGAAGAAGACATGTCTATTGGTCAGCATGCACCACAAGGACTTTGTCTCTCCGTTGGTAGCTATACCCCCTTTTTCCTCTCTTTCTCTCTTTCCCTTTATCCCTCTCCCTCTCTCTTCTCCCTCTGTCGCACATAGTGCTGCCTGCACTTAATAAAGTGTACTGCTGTTGAGCAAATTGTTGTTGTCCCTTGCCGTATCACTCCAACCATCACGATTCCCGCCTGCATTAGCGGGTCGTGACACCTGAGAAATTCTGCCCATGGTTAGATCCACCCCTCGGTCTCGTGCCCGCTTGTAGGTGGCATCTCTGCCCTGATGACCTGAGGCATCGTGGGCCCACCGAGCAAGGAACAACTCTGCCTTGTGTTGCCAATCCAAGTCGATCTTGGACACCTCTATCCTCGCGGCTTGAACTGCTTGCTCGTTGTTCCGGTGCTCCTCATTAGCCCGATGTACTGGTTTGAAAGCAAAACCAGTGAGACTCCCAGTCAGAGATACAATTTAATAGGAGAAGAGAGGAGAAAAAAAAAAAGAGGTAAAATAAAATAAATGGAACAATGCAACCTGACACCCTGTTGGTCAGGCTGTTTGAAGCAGCCCAAAAGTAAGTCCTCCTGGAGTGGCAGATGTGGTTCTGTTGGAGTAGAGATGATCCTGAGAGAGAAGGGTCCAGTGATGGTGAGAAGGGTCCAGTGATGGTGAGAAGGGTCCAGGGATGGTGAAAAGGGTCCAGGGATGGTGAAAAGGGTCCAATCTTCCTCCAGGAATCCAGAGGAACCAGATGATATGTTCTTGTCAAAGCAGTGATTCCGTCTGGTAGCTCTTGTCTCCTCTGGGAGTCCAGTGGATAAAAAGCTGCTCATGATGTCTCAAACCCTGGATTATATCCAGGTGGGAATGCTTGGCTCCTCCCCCTGGGTGGAGCATCTCCCAATGGGATGATCTCATTCCATGAGTCATGCAGTGGGTCCTTGATGGCCCATTAACCAGAGATAATTCCCGGGGTAAGTTATCCTTGAGTCATGTGGCAAGGCATCGTTAGGCTCGTTAACAGGAGATCAGGAAAACACTGCCCCACCTTGGCTCCAAGGGCTCATGGGGATAGAATACAGACCTTGGGCACAATTTGACATTGGAACCTAGGACACCCTGCTCTTGGGTTTCATCAGCAGGGTGATACTGGCTCTCCATCAAGCTTTGTTTTCTGCTTTTGCAACCAAAGTTTTCCAACTTAATGCTTTGCTTTCCCTGGAGCTGGATTGTTAAAGTGCACATTTTTGAGTTGGCTTTTGGCAAATATTGAGATGAATGTTATATGTATAATGTAAGAAGGTTGTACTGTGTTTCCTTTTTATTTGTGGAATTTTAAAAATGTGATGAAAGTATATTCTTTAATTGTAACATAGTAGACTGGGTTTTGTTGGTTTTTTTCTGTAGCATCTAAAAATGACCAGAGGGTAAAAGATGCCTCTTACATTCCTGTATGAAGATTCCAGATAAAGAGCTATTGAACCTTTAATGGCGAGAACCTTAAAAAAGAAAAATTTATGAGACCTAAGCAGACCAAGAGGAGCCCATATGCACAGATAAAAATTGCATACTTGGGGGATTCTTGAAACTTACCAAAAAAAATACCCAAAATAAATATTTGAATCATGCACTAGCTTCTAATTGAATATGTAACACAGGGATCCTTAAAAAACCAAGGATCTAAAATAGGCAAAGTGTTAGTTTACACCCTCAGCTAAGTAGTAACCTTCTTCTGTCTCCTAATTGTCTATTTTCATATTATTTTAATTTTATTTTTATTTTATTTTTATTTTATTTTATTTTATTTTATTTTATTTTATTTTATTTTAATAAACTTATAAATTAATATAAAAAAGTGAAACGTCGTTTTTCACATGGATGTTCTTCATTAAATAGAATCAGAAATTGTGGTTTTGGGGAGGGTAAGGAGTGGCTTTTTCCCTGTTTTCACACTGCCCAATCCATCGTGGGGAGGGGGTGACGAATCCATGAGAGTGATGTCACGATGTCAGCAATGGCACAACATGAATATTTAAATTAGTTACCAAAAAAAATAAAATAAAAAAAGGAAAAATTATCTGAATTACTTAGTTCGCCTCACAGCTGAGGTGGACAAAGAAGGATTTGAATTGTTCTTGCATTAGGTAGGGAAAAACCCTTTTTTCCTCCTCCAGGAATTGTTGTTTCTGGTGGGTGAGAAAGGTCTGATCCATGGATTCCCCATCCTTGAGGTGTCCAAGGAACACTGGACGTAGCTCTGGGCTGGGTGACAAGGTGGGGATCAGCCACAAGTTGGACTCAATGACCTTGGAGGGCTCTTCCAACCTCAGGAATTCTGGATTCTGCGATCTGAGGGTTGGGATGGAGGTGGTTCCTGCACATCCCATTTGTCTCTCTGAACAGAGGGAATTCCTGTGCCACCACTGCTGTGACAGGGACACTCTGAGCTCCCCCCACACTGCACTGGGATGTTTTTGGTGACTGCAAATCCTCCATCTGCTTCTTTCATTTGTGTCCCATTCCTCCCTCCCTGCCTTTTGCACCAGAAGAGAAAACTGCCTCAGTAATTTCCTTTCCAGGGCTTCATTGGCATTTCCACTCAGTGATGCCAATTTTCCTCTTCTCTTCAGTATCTTGGCATTTACCCCCTCTTAAAACCTTATCTCCTCTGACCCCTCGTGTTTTCTGCTGGAGGAAAAGCCTGAAAAAAAGGTGGCAAACCCACTGAAACCAACATCAGATATTTTTGAAAGGCAAATTTTTGCAAATCATTTTCCCATCTCGAAGCTTCTTTCAACGTTTCAACTCCCAAAAGGACAAAAGAGGATTGGGAATGTTTCCTGGTGTCAACAACCACAGTCTCCAACCTGAGCCTCTCCTGGTGCAATTTGAGGCCATTTCCACTCATCCTTTCCCCTGGGAATAGGGACCCAACCTCCTCTCACTGCCCCCTCCTGTGAGGTTAAAGATAATCCAATTTTTAACTTCTTTTGCCTCTCACACCTGACTATGAGTCCTCCTGTCAATGCCATACATTTCTCAGGTTTTGGGTTTTTTTTTCATTTTTTCACATCCTCTATCGTTGTTACTGAAAGTTGAGCACAGGAGAAGAGAAACCAAGTGGCTGAAGAGTGCAAAGAGTAAAACAGAGCCCTGAAAAACATCTGCCAAACACAGATAGCAAATAAAATGAAAAAGAGAAAGGACTTCTGCTCTCTGTTTTCACTTCCCATACACACCACATTAAAATTCAGCACAGGCTAAAAAGGCTTGTTTGTGTAGAATCCCAGAATGGTTTGGGTTGGGAGGGACCTCATGATGCCTTGGGGAGGCTGACCTGGAACAGAGACTGGACAGAGCTGGAGAGTAAAGTAGATATTTATTCAAAGGCCTTTCAGGATACACCTTGGGCAGGACAAGAGCCTGGACAGGGCTACACCCAAGGTGGAGCCAAAATGGTCACAAAATGGACACAAAATGGTCCCAAAATGGACCCCTGGTCACCAGGTCTCACGCTTTGATCAGTTCTGGTCCATTTGCACATTGGGGTTGAATTGTCCAGTTCCAGCTGCAGGTTCTGCAGTCCCACCCTTCTTGTTTTCTCTCTGCAGCCACCCTTGTTTGTGCTCTGGGGCCTGAACACTTGTCCCAGCTGTGCTTGGGGTGCAGCAGGAGCAGGATTTGTTTTGTGTCCCTGCTCTGTGCAGAGCTGAGTGACCCTGAGTGTGAGGCTGAGAGCTGCAGCCCTGGGCAGCACAGGAGCTGAAATGCACCAAAGCTCAAACTGAAGGCACCATTCAAAGTCCATCCAGTGCCACCCCTGCTTGAGAGTGTCCCTTGTCCCCTCGTTACTGTCTGCCAGGCATCACAGGGGCCCTGCCAGCTCCTGCCAGAGCAGCCCTGGCAGGAGGGAGCTCCAAAGCAGCACATCCAGAGCCTCTGGAATGTGTCTGCAAGGGATGCAGAGCTCAGCTGATGATTCCTCCAGCCCAACTCCAGCATCATGGAATGGTTTGGGTTGGAAGGGACCTCAGAGCCCACCCAGTGTCACCCCTGCCCTGGCAGGGACAGCTCCCACTGTCCCAAGCTGCTCCCAGCCCCAGTGTCCAACCTGGCCTTGGGCACTGCCAGGGATCCAGGGGCAGCCACAGCTGCTCTGGGTACCCTGTGCCAGGGCCTGCCCACCCTGCCAGGGAACAATTCCTGATTCCCAAGATCCCAGCCAGCCCTGCCCTCTGGCAGTTTAAACCATTCCCACTCTCTCTCACTCTCTGCCCCTATAAAAAGTCCCTCTCCTTCCTTTTTATGAGCCCCTTTAGGCCCTGGAAGGGGCTCTGAGGTCTCCTTCTCTTCTCCAGGCTGACCATCCCCAGCTCTCCCAGCCTGGCTCCATAGGTGAATAAACAGCCACAGACCCCACTGGAGTGCTCTGGGAGCAGGAACCCCATGGGAAAAGTTCAAAAGAACATTTTTTTTTTTTTCTGGCTGATCTGCTGCTGGTGGCTGAACAATGTGCACTTAAATCTGCCAGTGCTCCCTGTGTTTTCCATCAGCTTGTGTCCCATTGTCCATTCTCCAGTGTCATTCAGCCTTGTAACATCTGAACAAAACCAGGGCAGCAGGAGTGACACGTTGGGGCTGCTGCTGATTAACTGCCCAGGCCTTGTCACCCCAGGGAAAGCAGAGATTGAGCTCAGGGAATTTCTTTAATTAATTTTAACCTCACTGGCTTAAGATCTGCATCTCCAAGTGCCGTGGTTTGGAAGGGCAGAGCTGGGAGCCAAGGGTTGATGTGGTGATATAAATTTATGGATTTATATATGCACACAGCATTTGCTGGAAACTCCTTGGAGCCTTTTCTTATTCCTCAGGGGAGTTTCTGACACCAGCAGTGATCCTCTTCATGCCTCCATCTCTCTGGGGATGAGATTCCAGCCAGAGAAGCACCTCAGCACTACATGACAGCCTCAAAATAAGGCTTGGATGGCCCTGACTGGGATGGCAAAATAGAATCCCAGGATCCCTGAGGCTGGAAAAGCCCTCCAAGCCCCGGCAGTCCCAGCTGTGCCCGATGCCTACCTTGGTCCCCAGCCCAGAGTTCTGAGGGAATGCCACCTCCAGGCCTTCCTTGGACACCTCCAGGGATGGGCACTCCAAAGCTCCCTGGGCAGCCCCTGCCAAGGTTTAACAACATTTTCCATGAAGAAATTCCTTCTGAATTCCTCCCTTTTTCCCTGCCACACTCATTAATGCCAATCCAACCTTTAGACATCTGCAGCAAGAACAGAATTTGCCCCATGACATTTTGGAGTCCAGTAATATTCAGCAACCTCATTGAAGATAAAAATCAAAGGCAGTGATTATGTCTCAGTGAATCTTGCAGCTTCTCCAGAAATAAACTTTCACACCTGCAATTTTTGCCCTAAAACCATGAGTTGGTGATGCCTTCAGTTTTATCTTTGCTGTGTTTCAGGTCCTGTGCTGCCCAGGGCTGCAGCTCTCAGCCTCACACCCAGGGTCACTCAGCTCTGCACAGAGCAGGGACACAAAACAAATCCTGCTCCTGCTGCACCCCAAGCACAGCTGGGACAAGTGTTCAGGCCCCAGAGCACAAACAAGGGTGGCTGCAGAGAGAAAACAAGAAGGGTGGGACTGCAGAACCTGCAGCTGGAACTGGACAATTCAACCCCAATGTGCAAATGGACCAGAACTGATCAAAGGGTGAGACCTGGTGACCAGGGGTCCATTTTGGGTCCATTTTGTGCCCATTTTGGGTCCACCTTGTGTGTAGCCCTGGTCAAGCTCTTGTCCTGGCCAAGGTGTGTCCTTTAAGGCCTCTTAATAAATATCTACTGTGTCCTCTTAGCTCTGTCCAGCCTCTGTTTCAGGCCAGCCTTCCCAAGGCATTACTGGAACAGCAGAAGGAGCTGCCCAGGGAGCTTTGCAGTGCCCATCCCTGGAGGTGTCCCCTGGAGGTGGCACTCAGTGCTCTGGGCAGGGCACAGCTGGGACTGCCTGGGCTGGGAGGGCTTTTCCAGCCTCAATAATTCCAGAATTCTGTGAGTTGCTTCTCCTTCCTTACACCATCCTGTTTGGAAACAAGAGCCCCTCATTTCCAGGTCCCACAAGGCTGCCCAGAGGTGTCCAGGAAACAGAATTTTTAAAGCCTGGTGCACATCCTTGAGCTCACAGAGCATCTGAGGAGGTGACTGAGCACCAGGAGTGAGGTAAACGTGCATCACCCCCGCCCCAGCAGCTGGGTAACGAAGGGTAATGTTCTCTAATTTGTTAATTATGGAAGTTTTGCAGCTCAGTGCTTCATATTGACCAAATTGCCAGTTTGGCTCTGCACAATTACTGTCTGCCTTGATAAATATCCCTTTAATTGGCCAAGCTTGCGTGAGATGAACTCTTAAATCACAGCATTTCCACACAATGCAGTGTGAAATTTCTTTCCTCCCTTTTTTTTTTTTTTAATTTTATTTATTTCCCCTAGAAATGAGTCACAAAGAACTGTATTTAAGATATATTGCTATCTCCTTTTTAAGTGGAGTCAGAATGGCTGCACCGAAGCCGAAATGTTGCCAGCACTTGGTGCCAACACTTTGATCCATCCACATGAACTGGATATAGACATAAGAGCTTACTAAACAAACTGGACAGAGTCCCAGTGGGAACACTCAAAAATGTATTAATCAAAGTCAAGCGGCAGAGCAAATTGAACCAGTTCATTAATTATGAAAATTCTCTCACCAAGTGACATGTTGTTAACTGTGTGAGGACTTAACACGTTTGAATCCGTGGGCTTCCCTCCCTAGGTGCAAAATTTAGTTAGAAATTGGAGTTTTCTTTTTTTTTTGGTTTTTTTTTTTTTTCCTTCCCCTTCTTTGGGTTGCTAACCAGGGAAAAAAAAGGTAGAGTCAGTAGCATGGGCACAGCACTCGCTGCAGGAAGAGACTTTGCAAAGGTCAGTGCTGAAAAGAGTCGAGGAAAAATGGGATGGGCAAGAATTTTGAGAAGAAAACTCTTGAAGGAAAGGTTGGAAAAGACTTTCAGGGTCATCCAGTCCCACCAGCATCACCCCAACCCTGTCCCCAAGGGCCACATCCAGATTACCCTGAAACATTTCTACAGAAAGTAACTCCAAATCTCCCTGGGCAGCTCATCCCAAGGTGTGACCACCCTTGCAGGGAAAAAAATAACTTTTAATCTCTAATCTGAGTCTAATTAGAGGATTTATCTGGTTACCTGTTACCTCTTAAATAAAGTCCAGAAACCCACAGGTGCCCCCAATACCCATCCACATGGTTTTTCCTTGCTCCCAGCAATGGAACAGTTGCCTCCAGATTAACACCTGGAGAAAAAAAAAAGTATTTTCAAGGTGTTTTTTGCTGAATAGGGTCTCAGACCAAAGGACAAGAGACAGCCTGAGATTCCCAGCAGGGATGCAAAGCTGATTTATTTGCAGTCCCTTTAGAATAGGGGAGGAAGGTGAGTGGGAATTATCAAGTGTTGGGAAGGAATATTGGGGTTTGGGATGCTGGGATCACCTATGGAGGCTGTAATTATCAGCCCTGTAATATTGACATTTTTCTCATCTCCTGGTTTTTAGCACTTCTGTAAATCATAGATCTTAGGGAAGAAAAAAGTAAAAGAATGTGGTTTCAGAGCTTTTTGCTTTTCAGAGTGATTTAAATAAACACATTTCTGGTGCAGGAAAGAGGAGAAAACCTGAATTGCAGCCTGCCAGAAGTTGGACATGAGGCAGCCATTTGGGATTCCTCTGTAATCAATAAGGACAGGCAGGTCCCAGGTGGATTCACCCTCCCAATCCCACTCACCTCTCCTGGAATGGGATAAATCCAGAGCCAGGCAGGCTGAACTGCTCCTTAGATGAAAGCCTGAACCTCGAGACAAAGTTTTTCAGGAGGATTTTCACCCCCAGTGAATATTCACTTGATGTAAAATATCCCTTGGGCATGTAAAATATCCCCAAAGCATTCAACAACATTCAAGCAAAGGATGTGGGCATGCAAACTTTGGCTTCCATAAATTCTTTACTCCTCACTGACTAATTTTTAAAAATTGTTGTGACATTTTCCTGATTTTTTTTTTTCTTCATCTCCATATTTAAATTAAATTTAAGCCCAAGAGTTCAACATTTGGGGCGAAATTAAATTCGTTTTTGCACAGTGCTGTTGATTAATTGTTATCCACTGAAACCCTCCACGGATTCCAAGTCGTGTCACTCCTCCACAAAGTGAGGGTATGGGAAATATTCCAAGAAAAAGGCAAGTCCAGGAGTTAAATAAAAACTGTTTGTCACCTGTAAATTCAATATTAGGGGAGTTACCAAACAGGAGGCTGAGCTTTGCTTAAACACTGACTGAGATCCCGAGCTTTGACTGAGATTTCAGGATTTTTTTTCTGGGAATAAATGAATTTTATCCCTACAGGTGTCTGATCAGGGAAATGTGATCATCTTTTTGCTTTCCCTGAGGAACAGTCAGATGGAAGATGATTTTTTTTTTTTATGTGTCCATCACCCATTACCCTTAAATCCTCCCAAAACCCACAGCATTCCTATAAAATCCCCCCCTTTTTTTTTAACAGCAGCAATCAGGAATTAAAGAGACTGCTCAGCATATTTAATTTTTATATACTTAATATTATTACATTACATTGTTATCTATAATATATATTCAAATATATTATATAATATTTATTGTGTATCATTATATAGAATATATTGGAATATATTCTATAATAATTATTGTATATTTTATAATATAATAAAGTATGTTCTATAATATTTTGTATATTTTATTTTTCTATATGAATATGTGTTTAATAATATTGTTAATCAATACAATTAATTATTCCCATCTGCTTTTATCCATCCTGGAAATATTAAATGTGGTTTTCTC
Source organism: Phylloscopus collybita (assembly GCA_027886175.1). Taxonomy (NCBI): domain Eukaryota; kingdom Metazoa; phylum Chordata; class Aves; order Passeriformes; family Phylloscopidae; genus Phylloscopus; species Phylloscopus collybita. The sequence continues at coordinate 60,920,234 of JAJNNQ010000006.1, read as the reverse complement.
GGGAAGCCACTGAGGAGGAATCCCAGGAGGGAAAATTCACTCTCCAAGAGCCAGGGGGGGAAGGGGAGAATTCCCTTGGTCCCACTGCAGAGCCAGGGCAAGGTTGTGCCTTAAATGGCAATGGCTGTTTGCCTAAATCCTTGGTTTTTTACAAGGAAAATGAGATTTTCCTGAATTTCTGAAGTGTTAAAAATATAAAAATCAAGTTTGGGGCAAAAAAAAAAAAAAAAAAAAATCTGCTTTGCTTTGTAGAGTTCGTGAAGAGGGAAGGATTTATCCTGAAATGAAGGAAGTGGGTGGGGGCTGGTTTCTTGAGGGGATTAATAAATTGGGTGAAATCTTTGTGTGGTTACGGAGAGAAATGTTCTTTTCTTACACCAATAAAATCCTCAAACCCACTGCTAACACAGACATGCAGCAACATCTAGTGACCACAGGGGGATAAGGCAGGAAAAATGTGGGAATGAGCTCCTCTACACATATTTAAGTCTGAGGGTAAGCTAAAAACGCGGATTTTATTCCCTTGATTCATCAAGGTTTTGTTCCAGCTTAAAATTAACCCCTTCCTACAAAAAATCCATTAGAGGGAAAATCTCTCTCCCTAAAAAAAGCATTAAAAAATAATTTTAAAAAAGTTTCCCAGATACCATACAACAAAAATGGCCAAAAAAAAAAAGGAAAGTGAAGTTCTTGTTGCTGTATTAATTTAAAAAAAAAAAAAAATCTGCATTTTACACCCTGCTTTTAAGCAGGTGTAAAACCATTGAGATCTCCATGGTACAGAGTGAGAACTATTTGTGTCTTTATTTAAGGGTTCCGAAATTAGTCTAAAACCTACTAAAACCCAGGAAATGAGATTTTTTTTTTAATTAATAATTACAGTTAACAATTGGTGTCTACCCTGCCTGAATGGATAGAGTTCTACTTCAGCAGAATTATTTTTTCCTTATTTTTTCCACTTTTAAATATTGCTTTTATTTTGTGGAAAAAGCCAGCGAAGGCAGAACATTTCCATCTGCTTTTTTTTAACCACTTCCATGCTCCAGCTGCTTCCCAGATGATTTTTATCAGGGACCCACGGGGCAAAATGCTCAATTCCTTGGGTAAACAAATTACAGGCAAAGAGACCAAAGTGGGAAATTTGTGGCTGTGGACATCAGCAATTTCAGTTCTAAACCCCTGGGGGCTAATTTGGAATGTGATCTACATCCACAAATCTTGGAAAAATTCATCCCAACCATGTTTGGATGGAAGTTTGAAGAAGAATTGTCCTTCTTGGGTGGCATCCCAGGTGGAGAACTCAGAGCTCAGGGAGGAATTCTGCAGGAATTTGTGGATTTGGGGCTTAGGGAGAGGATTTGGTGTTTTCTTCATGATCAACAATCTGAGGGGTCTTTCCCAACTTTAGTGGTTCTGTGATTCTCTGAATCAGCTGGGTTTGGAACCTTTCAAGGATGGATCTTCCAGAAGGAACCTGGACACAGGGAGTGAGTCCTGAGGGAATGGAATTCAAAAACACAAGGGGAAGGCAGAGGGGATCAGACCAGGAATAATAAAATAAAAAGGATTTGGGTTGGGAGGGAACTTTAAGCTCATTCCCATCCCACCTCTTGCCATGGGCAGGGACACCTCCCACTGTCCCAGCCCCACTGTCCAGCCTGGCCTTGGGCACTGCCAGGGATCCAGGGGCAGCCACAGCTTCACTGGGAAATCTCTGCCAGTGCTTCACCAACCTCACAGCCAAGAATTCCTGCCCAAGATCCCAGCCAGCCCTGCCCTCTGGCACTGGGAAGCCATTCCCTGGGTGCTGTCCCTCCAGCCCTTGGCAATTGTCTCTCTCCAGCTTTCCTGGGGCTCCTTCAGGCCCTGCAAGGCCACCCTGAGCTCAGCCCAAAGCTTCTCCTCTCCAGGCTGAACAATCCCAGCTGTGCCAGCCTTTCCTCCCAGCAGAGCTGCTCCATCCCTCTGCTCATCCTGCTTTCAAAGCCCCTCCATCCACCAAGGGTTTCATGCCAATCATCCACTCTGATTTTCCCAAACGATGCTCCAAGAGTCTCAGCAGGTGAAACTTTAATCCCATTATTTCCTATTTTATGGGTAATTTTCCCTCCCAGACCCATGGAATGACTCATTGAATCATTTTTGATCTCTTTAATTTCAGGTGACTGAAAGTTCCCATGAAAATTCATCTGATTATTTAAAGGGATTAATTGAAACGAACGACATTTTGGGGATCCAGGTTCCCCCCGTCTCCAGAAATTCCTAAACATGGGAAAGGAGCTGTTTTGAGGCATTTCTGCTATGATTTTGCCTGAAAATCACTCAAATCCACAGGCTGATCTGTCTACCAGAACAGGAGAAACTCCAATTTTGGGAGAGATTCCCCTGAGCAGTTGAACTATAAAAAAGTAGGCACAGGAAAAAAAAAAAAAAAGGCAACAACTAAGAATTCAGGTAAAAGAAAAATCTGAGATCTATAAATCTATTACTATAAACCTCTCTGTTAATCCACCTATTCAAACAACATATCTGCCACAAAATAAAAAGGAATAATCCTCCACCCAGAAAAGCAAAAAAAAAAAATGAGTTAATTATTGTGATTTTGGAGGGCAGGAAGGTGAAACCTCTCAAATTTTCCCAGCCAGATGCTTTCCTGACAACGTGAGGCTGCTCCCCACCCTTGCAAAGCGCCGCTTTGCGTCCACATGTGCCAATTTGGGTTCTTTGAAAGCCTTCAGAAGGCAGGTTGAGCGCACATGAGCGCAGCTGATGCCTTTGATTGAGGATATTGTGATTGCTGAGCACACTCCCTGTCACGTCTGCTCATCTGAGAGCCACCCTCCGAGGAGTTTTCCTGCAGCACAGCCCTCTCCTGTTTGATTTTACACGTGTTTGTTCTCCTGAAAGGCTTTTAGCCCTCAGGTAAGGATTAGACAACGATTTGGCTGCCTCAAAAGACAGGAAAAAAATAGACTCTGCTGTCATCTTCAGAAAGCAGAGGCCTCGGGTTTTTTTTGCCGTGCTGGGGGTGCTGTTTCTTCCAGCAGATGAAAAATTGAGTCATTTTGGTAAACTGAGGCACAGAATCTCAGGTTATGAGGAGATGAAGGGATCCACGGGAGGATCCATGGAGTTCATCTCTTCAGGGAATGGCCCAAACTGGGATCAACCCCACAGGCCCGGCGTTTTCAGCACCAGGATCTCACTGGGATTTCCACCACAGCGCTGAGGGGAAATTTTACCCAGAACATTCAGGTCCTGGAACACAAGGAAGTTGTGCAGTTGTTGCAACAGTTCCAGATCAGGCCACAGCTTGATCCCAGGCCCAGAGAGCTCTGGAGCCAGGCTGGGAGAGCTGGGGGTGCTCAGCTGGAGAGGAGAAGCTCCAGGGAGAGCTCAGAGCCCCTGGCAGGGCCTGAAGGGGCTCCAGGAGAGCTGCAGAGGGACTGGGGACAAAGGACAGAGGGACAGGAGCCAGGGAATGGCTTCCCAGTGCCCAGGGCAGGGCTGGCTGGGATCTTGGGAATCAGGAATTGTTCCCTGGCAGGGTGGGCAGGCCCTGGCACAGGGTGCCCAGAGCAGCTGTGGCTGCCCCTGGATCCCTGGCAGTGCCCAAGGCCAGGCTGGACACTGGGGCTGGGAGCAGCCTGGGACAGTGGGAGGTGTCCCTGCCATGGCAGGGGTGGCACTGGGTGGGCTGTGAGGTCCCTTCCAACCCAAACCATTCCATGATGCCGGAGTTGGGCTGGAGGAATCATCAGCTGAGCTCTGCATCCCTTGCAGACACATTCCAGAGGCTCTGGATGTGCTGCTTTGGAGCTCCCTCCTGCTGGGGCTGCTCTGGAAGGAGCTGGTGGGACCCCTGTGACCCCTGGCAGGCAGTGATGAGGGGACAAGGGACACTCTCAGCAGGAGGCTGGTGCCACCCCTGGCTGGAGAGGGACTGGGGAGAAGGGCTGGAGGGACAGAAGCCAGGGAATGGCTTCCCAGTGCCCAGGGCAGGGCTGGCTGGGATCTTGGGCAGGAATTGTTCCCTGGCAGGGTGGGCAGGCCCTGGCACAGGGTGCCCAGAGCAGCTGGGGCTGCCCCTGGATCCCTGGCAGTGCCCAAGGCCAGGTTGGACACTGGGGCTGGGAGAAGCTTGGTGATATCTTGGGAAGTCTGACCTGGAACAGAGACTGGACAGAGCTGGAGAATAAAGCAGATATTTATTAAAAGGCATTAAGGACACACCTTGGGCAGGACAAGAGCCTGGCCAGGGCTACACCCAAGGTGGACCCAAAATGGTCACCAAAAAATGCACTGTAGCCCTGGTTTGTGCCTGAGATGTTTTGGTTTTCTGAAATTCTTTTCCCAGGGAATTTTCAGTAAACAAGAGACACGTTTTTCTAACTGTAACTTCGTTTACATTCATTTCCTCAGAGGGACTTCTTCTTGCTGTCCCTCTGGTTTGACCAATGTGATTGAAGAGGTTTGTCTTTGTTTCACCAATCGAATTGTTCTGTGTAGAACAGTATAAAAGGGAAGAGATTCCCAGAAATAAACACAGTCATTTTCAGCCTTCTGAAGTCAGAGTCTGTGTCTTTGTGGTGTACAACAGCATCAATGGACAACCAGTCACCAGGTCTCACACTTTGATCAGTTCTGGTCCATTTGCACATTGGGGTTGAATTGTCCAGTTCCAGCTGCAGGTTCTGCAGTCCCACCCTTCTTGTTTTCTCTCTGCAGCCACCCTTGTTTGTGCTCTGGGGCCTGAACACTTGTCCCAGCTGTGCTTGGGGTGCAGCAGGAGCAGGATTTGTTTTGTGTCCCTGCTCTGTGCAGAGCTGAGTGACCCTGAGTGTGAGGCTGAGAGCTGCAGCCCTGGGCAGCACAGAACCTGAAACACACCAAAGATAAAACTGAAGGCATCACTGGGAGAGTGGAAGGTGTCCCTGCCCATGGCAGGGCTGGCACTGGATGGTTTTATTGTCCTTTCCAACCCAAACTTTTCCACGATTTTATGGTTCTGACTTTGACAGCAGCACCACCCCAGCCCTGGGATCTCTGCCTGAACAGAATCAGGATTTGTGTGGAGGAAACCTGGATAGGAAATGGCTCCCAGACAATTTGTACCTCAGGAGCAGCAACAAGTGCAGGAGAAAATGTTCTCTGGTTGAAATCCCTGCCAACAAATGGTGTTAGAGATTAAATCTGTGATAAGTGGAGTTAATGCCCAGGTTTCACCAGAAGTGTGTAAGGAAGAAATTAAACTCTTTTAGGGAACCAGGTGACTAAAAAATGAAGCCCCCACTGTTGATCAAAGCATCAGCACAGAGCTAATCCTGAGAAGAAACCATCTGGTTTAAAAGCATTTGGTTTCAATATGGTTCAATATGGGAAAAAAAAAAAGAGACCGAGAACTTGGGCTACTGATCAACAGATCTGGCTTTCCTTCTGCTGTTTTATTAGGAATTATAGCAGAGAAAATCAGAAAAGCCAACAAAGAAAGCAGCAAGGAAGCACCAAACAGAAGCTGTGGCAGGGTGATGCAGAGGAAAAGCTGAGAGAGTGATTTTTTAATGCCAGCACTGTCAGAAAAGTCTGGAATCTGTTGCAAAGATGCTTCTCCTGCTTTATCCAAAGACATCAGACATTGATTCAAGCCTCTGGTTCAAACTGGAAACACCTGGTGGGGCTCAAACTTCTTCCCAAATGCTTGAGGCTGAAAAGGGGACAACAGGCTGTTCTCACCCACTTTTGGGAGATGGTCCAGAGCATTTATTTTCCAGAGAACATTGCTTTAGGTGGTGTAATAAATAGGTAGAGCTCAGTCAGGTGACAAAGGTAGTCAGGGAGTCACCCTTGGTGCTGTCCCTGGGGTGTGCCAGGCTCTAAATGAGCTCAGCAGAACCTCAGTCCATGATGTCCCATTTTCCCATCACAGACCAATGTATCATTGACAGAATTTGCACTGTAAAAAATATTTCATTTCATTCTTTCCTCACCAAAAAAAAAAAAAAAAAAAAAAAAAGGCAGGAGGAACCCACTGTGCCAAAAACCCTGGTTCTTCCACAAAGTTCAGCCACTTTTTGGATGACACAACCTCAGCTGTGCTGAGTCCTCTTAGCTTGGAACAGGATAAGGATTTGTCTGGTGGCGTTGCCACATTTTAAAGGTAATTGTGCTGTTAATGGTGATCTGCTGGACTGCTGCTGAGGAGGGGAAAGAAATCTCAAATAATTCAGCTTGGAAGGACCTGGGGAAGAAGGGGAAGTTTCAGGGAGTTCTCATTGCAGCCTTCCAGAACCTCTAAGGGGTTGTAAAAAGAGGGAGAGGGGATTTTTATAGAGGCAGAGAGAGACAGGACAAAGGGCAAAGATTTTTTTAATAACCTTGAGCACTGCCAGGGATCCAGGGGCAGCCACAGCTTCACTGGGAAACCTCTGCCAGTGCTTCACCAATCTCACAGCCAAGAATCCCTGCCCAAGATCCCAGCCAGCCCTGCCCTCTGGCACTGGGAAGCCATTCCCTGGGTGCTGTCCCTCCAGCCCTTGGCAATTGTCTCTCTCCATCTTTCCTGGGGCTCCTTCAGGCCCTGCAAGGCCACCCTGAGCTCAGCCCAAAGCTTCTCCTCTCCAGGCTGAACAATCCCAGCTGTGCCAGCCTTTCCTCCCAGCAGAGCTGCTCCATCCCTCTGCTCATCCTGCTGCCTCCTCTGGGCTCTCTCCAGCAGCTCGACCATCCTCCCTGTGCTGGGATGCCAGGTTTGGATGCAGCAGGAAGTGGGAATGCTCTTATTCACCTCAGTGGAGCTTTGGAAGAGTCTGCAGCTGACAGGAATTCACAGTGAATTAATATCGTGCATCGGCATAGCTGAAAATTCCAGTGTTTCCACAATTAGCAGCCAACACAACTCCCCTGAAGTGTTTTGATCCAATCACATCTCTTCTGGGACACCTCTACTTTCGTAGTTTCTGTGGTTTATTTTACTGCTGGGGCTTTTTTTTCTGCTCTGTGACTCAAACCAATAAACTGACTCCATGCTGGTGATAAAAGCTTGGAGCTGGAGGAATCCCACTGTCCTGACGGATCAGGGCAGCTCTGCCTCCCAGCCAGAACTTCTGGGAAAAGATGAAAGAAACACATTCCCAGCCTTTCTGCTTCCCTGAAGAGAAAATATCCCTGGAGCCTTGCAAGAAGTGGGTGTCAACCCTTATGAAAATCTGATTATAACGAGCTGGCAAAGCTACTGTCACTGGCTGCATGAACAACACAAGACTGACGTGTAAACAAAACTGAACGTTTTGATTTTTAAACCAGGATTAAAGGCGGTTTTCAGTGACCACGACTCCTGGCACAGAGTGCTCCAAACACCACCTCAGACATTTCTCCTTCCCTTTCATTTATTAAGGCATCAAAATGAGATTTCACCCTGAGATTTCACGGGGTAAACATAACCTGAAGACAGCACTTAGGAACCAGGCTTTGGTCAGCTCTGTTCTCTTGAGCTTCTCGCTCTGTTCTGGCAGTCCTTGGGGAGATCAAGGTGTTCCTTTTCTGTGCCTTGTTTGTTTTCAACATTCAGGCTCCAAACCCATATCAAAGGTGAGATTTACTGTACCAAAACACCAGCTCAGGGTTGTTTGAGGGAGACAATGCAGGGAGTCTTTGTGCACTCTGCCAGTGACACATTAACCCTCATTTGGAATTATTCCATGTGTTTATTTCAGCTATCAGAAGCCCAAATTTACAGATTTCCAAGAGCTGTCACAACTCAATTGTTGTATATTTTTTGTCTCTCTTTTTTTTTTTTTTTTGGAGAGGGGGAGGACAGGGATCAGAGTTTTAGCTGCACATTCAGACACAACATGATAAAAATCATAAAATCACAGAATGGTTTGGGTTTAATCCATGAAGCAAAAGAAGATATTAAAAAGTCTTTTGTGGAGAACAAATTAATCCATTTTTCATCTTGTATCCAAAAAAAAAAAAAAAAAAGAAAGAAAAAAAAAAGAGCTTAACACATCTTAGAGCTGCAATCTTAGAGCTGGGGAGTGAGGCCCAGCTCAGTGTCTCAGTTGGCAAACACCTGAAAACTGATGCCTTAAAAACTTCCTTTAAAACTGAAACCTGTCCTTTTTTTTTTTTTTTTTTTTTAATAACACAAGCCCTGGGAGAAGGGCTACACAAATTCAGATATTGCAGGAGTAGCAACTGACATCTGGCAGAATAAATTAATTCCTGCTTCTCTTCTGAGCCTCAGTTTTCAGCAGCTGGTCCTGGCCTGGAGGACAAGATCTTAAAATCCAGCGAGTCCGTGCGTACAAAAATAAAGTTGTCAGCCTCTAAAGTGATGTGAAGAGGATGTGGGGTGAGAGGCATCTCGGAGGGAGGTTTGATTTTTATTTTTCTATTAAAAGCACAAAGCATTTTTTGCCACAACTCTGTTATTTCTCACCGCGCTCCGGCGTCCTCGGTCCGAGATTTTTCCTCCCGGAATGATAAATTGCAAATAATTTTTTTTTTACTCCCGAGATATTCCCAAAGCAAAAAAAAAATCCTGACATTTAAAATCTGCATGCTTAGCAGGTCATTAATTACCTCATTTAAGAGCTGACAGGTCTCATGTCAGGCTGGACACTGTTTTTCAAGCTGTCACGCCCACGCTCTGCCTTAAAAGCTGTGGAGTACCAGCGTCATCATTTATAATGCAAAAAGGGGATCATTGATTATGCCCTGATTATTCATCATAATGCTTTCTTTCGTGTCTACTCAATCATTGTGGTTTCTTGGAATATGCAAACCTTTCAGGCAAATCTTACTGCGGGAGCAATCCAAACAGAGCTGGGAGCTGACACCAGCTGGGCAAATAGGGCGAAAAAATGGGGAACAATGCACGGGGCACAAACCCCACCTCTGCAGGAGGAAGGTGGGGTCAGGGAGGAAGGACTTGAAGGATCTGCAGGGCTGAGATCCACACATGATAAAAATCATAAATTCCTGGAGAAATTCCTGGCTCGGGGTCCGTGTTTGCTGTGATGTCTTTGGGATGGTTGTGGCAAATCACACAGCAACAAGAAGTGAAAGCATCGGGAGAGGGGAATTCACATGTGGGAAGTCAAGGCACAGAAAATGCTCAAAGCCTCGTGCACCCAGGCCCAAATACAACAGGGAACACAGGGTTGGATGTGAGGCCTTGGAAAAGGCTTCCAAGTTTAGAGACCATGAGCAAGAACGTGGATTTGTAGTTCAAGCAGAAACATATTAAGCTAAGAAGCGAAGAGTTTAAGGTTTCAAAGTGAAGATACAAAGTAGGTATAAAGGTAATAAGAAGTTTTAAAGTGCAGTTCTGTAGGACTGTGTGTCACTGAATGATTGTATGAGAAAAGCCCAGGTTGCAGCAGGACGTGTGATACAGTTTAATCAGCCATTGGTGTGAAAGTTAATCTGTGTGGCAGTAGATTATTGGCTAACAAACCTTTAAAACCCCTTGGAACCGGTGCTCTTGTGAGCACTGGCCATGAACTCCTGGCTTGTGAGGTGAAGATGTTCTCATCCTTCATGAAACTGTAGAACAAGAGCAATAAATCATGTGGTCCTGTCTTTCTCAAAATCCCAAAATTCACAGAATTCACGGAATTCACAAAATCATTTTCATCGAGGTTGGAAAAGCCCTCCCAGCCCAGGCAGTCCCAGCTGTGCCCACCTTGTCCCCAGCCCAGAGCACCGAGTGCCACCTCCAGGGGACACCTCCAGGGCTGGGCACTGCAAAGCTCCCTGGGCAGCCCCTGCCAAGGCCTGAGCACCCTTTCCATGGGGAAATTCCTGCTGCTGGCCCAGCTGAGCCTCCCCTGGCCCAGCCTGAGGCCGTTCCCTCTCCTCCTGTCCCTGTGCCCTGGGAGCAGAGCCCGACCCCCCCAGCTGTCCCCTCCTGGCAGGGAGCTGTGCAGAGCCACCAGGGCCCCCCTGAGCCTCCTTTTCTCTCTTCCCTTCTCCTTTTCTCTTATCTTTTGTCATGTCTAGAGCAACAGTGAGGTCAGATTGATGCCTTGGGAGGGCTGACCTGAAACAGAGACTCGACAGAGCTAAGAGAACACAGATATTTATTCAAAGGCCTCAGGGTGCACCTTGGGCAGGACAAGAGCCTGGACAGGGCTACACCCAAGGTGGACCCAAAATGATCACAAAATGGGCACAAAATGATCACAAAATGGACACAAAATGGACACAAAATGGTCATAAAATGGACCCCTGGTCACCAGGTCTCACACTTTGATCAGTTCTGGTCCATTTGCACATTGGGGTTGAATTGTCCAGTTCCAGCTGCAGGTTCTGCAGTCCCACCCTTCTTGTTTTCTCTCTGCAGCCACCCTTGTTTGTGCTCTGGGGCCTGAACACTTGTCCCAGCTGTGCTTGGGGTGCAGCAGGAGCAGGATTTGTTTTGTGTCCCTGCTCTGTGCAGAGCTGAGTGACCCTGAGTGTGAGGCTGAGAGCTGCAGCCCTGGGCAGCACAGAACCTGAAATACATCAAAGCTCAGACTGAAGGCATCAAGATGATTTCCACCACAAAATTCCCTTCATCACTATTAACATGTCATTTCTAGGAAAAGCTGATGGGGCAGCCAAATCTATCCACATCTGACCTCCAAAGAAAAGGGTTTTATTCCATGAAGCAGTTCAGGGGTGGTCAACACCTTCCAGGATCCCTGTGGATTTTCTCTTTCTTGGGGCTGTCTTGGACCCATCTCACCATCACTGGACCCCTTCTCACCATCCCTGGACCCTTCTCACCATCACTGGACCCTTTTCTCTCAGGATCATCTCTGCCCCACCAGAACCACCTCTGCCACTCCAGGAGGACTCACTGTGGGCTGCTCCCAACCCCCTGACCAACAGGGTGTCAGGTTGTAGCTCTGACTCTGTCAGGGTTCTCCAAAATTGTTGTTTGTTTGTTTGCTGGTTTGGTTGGGTGGTTTTGTTTTTCTACTCCATTTGTATTGTTAATATTCCCGGTAAAGAACTGTTATTCCTATTCCCAAATCTTTGCCTGAAAGCCCTGAACTGTAAAATTATAATTTGAAGGGGGTGAGCGGTTTTCATTCTCCATTCCAAGGGGAACTCCAGCTTTCCCTGGCAGAGACCTGTCTGTCCAAACCAAGACAGCGAGAGAGTGAAGTAAGAGAGCTGAAGAGGAGTAAGAGACGTAAGAGAGCTAAGTTCTCATTACAATACATTAAATCTTCTTCTATACTGAATATTCTAACTTACACCAACCAACCTAGTACAAGACACAAATCATACAGCATTTACATACAGCCTATAAGAATCATTCCATTACCATACCATAAAATGTGCTATATTTTAAACCCTAAAAACGACTCTTTGGACCCCTCCTGCCAAGCTGGTAGGGCCTGCTCTGACCCTTAGACTTTTAGTAAGGAGAAAGGCATTGTTTAATCAAAAGGGGATTTACCTTCAGCTGGCCACACTGTTGTTTTCCAGTTGTCCAGTAACTGAAGTTTTAAACATCAAAACTCGCTTTCAATTCTATTTCACTTATAGGTTTCATATTCTCAAAACCTAAACAGTCATATTTATAAGGCTTCCCTTTTTCATCTTCCCCAACAGCCTAACCTAACCCCTCCTCATCAACTAAACCACAGCTCCGAGTGCCACCTCCAGGCTTCTTTCAAACACGTCCAGGGACGGTGACTCCATCACCTCCCTGGGCAGACTATTCCACTACCCAAGGAATTATCCAAAGAATTATCCCCAGGGGAGCTCTGTTCCTTTTGTTAAAACCTTCTTGCTTTTCACAGGGAGCTGGGGCAGTTTGGCTGATGGATAGCAAAGCTCTTGGAAAGGCAGAGCATCGGTTTGTGGGATCCTGTGGATTTGGGGATCGCTGCGGGGCTCAAGTCGGAGCAGGAGGCACCCAAAGCATGGGTGGCACCTTCCCTCTGGTGTGGGAGGCAAAAAGGGAGGGGTGACTTGAAGTTTTGATCCTGCAGGGGTTCTTGTCACCTCAGGCAGGTCCAAAACTGCATCTCCTGCAAGGGTAGGAAAAGAAGTTTATGATTTTAAAATGTTCTGAAACATCTGCTGTAGCTTTACTGAAAACAACGGCGTATTTCAAAGCACCTTCCTTTTCCTGAAGAGGCCACAGCATCAGGGGGGTTAGGATCAGGTTAGGTAAAATTTAGATTAGATTAGATTAGATTAGATTAGATTAGATTAGATAAAACAAAATTCCCTGGCAGAGTGGTCAGGCCTTGGGATGAGCTGCCCAGGGAGGTTTGGAGTCCCTGGAATTGTGGACTCCAGAGGAGCCTGGATGTGGCCCTTGGGGACAGGGTTTGGGCTGATGCTGGTGGGATCTTGCAAAATTTGTATTCCTTCCTTGAATAAAACCTACTTAAGGGAAGAAATATCAATCTACAATACATTCATTTTTCTATGGGTAGTTCTGCAGTCCTCAGAATGGAGTTTTCCAGCTTGACAAAGGAAAACTGAGACACACAAGTACTAAAAGGCTGCACAAAATCCATGGAGAAAAATCAGGGAGCTGAACAGACAGTGCCTGGTTTGCTGCCTGACCAACTAAACTTCCTCCTTTGCAAAATGCAATTTGGGGACAAAGAGAAGCTGCTGAGGAGTCCTCAAAAACCTGCAGGCCGAGCAAACCACCACCTTTAAACCCTGAAGTTCCTGCAGCAGCGTCAATGTTGAGATTAAAACCGAGAAAGGCGTAAAAGTTCATAATGGCAGAAAAATTGATGGCTGATAACATTATCTGTGAGGTTAATTAATGCAGAATCATTCCTGGGGAGCCTTTTTCCTTTTGTTCCAGAGAGGGTTGTTTGCCAAGCAAACGCCAGGGGATGTGTGAACCACCTACAGCAAACGTCCCTACAATGAAATTCTCAGCAGTGAGCGGGGATGTTTGCTCAGGTTTGGTTTCCACCACCTGTGCTGGGTTTACCAAGCGGGCTGGGAGCCCTGCCTATCTTTTGTGTTCCCACCTTTTGTTGCCCGGCTGCCACAGCTCCTTCCCAACTGTGGGAATGAAAATGGGCCTGGCTGCTTTCTCCCTCTGCCTGAAGCTGAGGGAAAAGGAAAGGGAGGGTGGGAAGGAGATTCCCTGCCTTTGAGCCCTGTCAGAGGCTGTGGTTTGAGAGGCAGGGCAGCGACTGTGGAACAGGAGATCCCAGCATCCAGGGATTCTGGAATCATCAGGGCTGGAAGAGCCCTCCAGGATGACCCAGTGCCACCCCAGCAGCAGCATCACCCCAAGGGCCACACCCAGACTGTCACTCTAAAGCTCACCTCAACTCCAGCTCATCCCTTTGGCTTTGCAGGAACCTGACCTTTGGATGGGAGGGACCATCCTGGAGACTCCTCACAGCCCTCAAGGTGTCCAGCCTGGGAGCAGATGAATTGTGAGTTGTGGCCCCTGAATGTTTGGTGGGTGTGCAGGAGCCTTTGGCTTTTATTCCATGGGATCACCGAGATGGGAAGAGCCCCTCAGAGTCACCCAGTGCCACCCCAGCAGCACCAGCAGCAGCCAAACCCTGTCCCCAAGGGCCACCTCCAGACTCCTCTGGGACAATTCCAGGGACTCCAAACCTCCCTGGGCAGCTCATCCCAAGGCCTGACCACTCTGCCAGGGAAATTTCCTTTCCCAATCTCCAAGCTGAGCCTGCCCTGGTGCAATTTGAGGCCATTTCCTCTCCTCCTTTCCCTTGGGACACAGCAGCAGAGCCTGACCCCCTGGCTGTCCCCTCCTGGCAGGAGTTCCTATCCATATTTTCTTTCTATTCCCTCAGAGGGGCGGTGCACCCTTTTTTTATTGTCGTGTTAAGCGTGGTATTTACCAGAGCAGTTTCAAATCAAACACACCCTCCCTGGTGCTCAGCCCAATCCTCTGTCCCTGCTGCAATGTAAAACAGAATTGGCTGGAGCAGATCCTGGGGTAAATAACTGCTGGGGTTCAGGTGAGAGCTGCTGCTGTGCTGCTCAAGTTCTCGTTGAGCTTCTGGTCTATTTAAGATGTAACAGGTAACCAGATAATCTTCTAAAGGTTCAGAATAGAGATTAGAAACAAAATTTCCCTGGCAGAGTGGTCAGGCCTTGGGATGAGCTGCCCAGGGAGGTTTGGAGCTCCTGTTTATGGAATTGGCCCAGAGGAGTCTGGATGTGGCCCTTGGGGACAGGGTTTGGCTGCTGCTGGTGGCACTGGATGATCCTGAAGGGCTCTCCCACCTTGACATCTCTGTAACTCTGTGTGATTCTCCCAGGATAATCTCACTTGTAAACACAAATTAATCCTCATCCTGGTGAGTCAGAGATCCACCTCCCTAATCCAGGCCAGCTCCTGCTGCCCAAACACAAATCTTGCTGCCCTTTTGCAACCTCCTCATGGGTTTCTTGCTGTCAGCTCAACAGCAGGACTGCATGTGTGGTCCTGATCCCATTCCCTGCCCCCTCCTGCCTTTTCCCTCAGCCCTGGGGTGCACAGCTCTGCACAGCTGCCCTGGGAAGGAGGATGTGCCATCCAGGGAGGGAGTGCTTCCTCAGCCACCCTGGCAGCTGCTCCACCTGGAGAGCTGATAGCAGAGGACACCTGGGACCCTCCACTGCAGACAACCCCCACGTGTCACCAAAGATCTCATCATCAAGGAGGTTTCTGCTCTTCAGAGTGGAAGCCTGCAGTTGTCTTCAAATATTCAGGAGGCGTGGAGCCCACATTCCTGCAGAAGGAGTGGAAACAGATGGAAACCTCAGCACAGGAAGAGGAGCTCTGGCCAGAGTGGCTTTTCCTCATCCTGACACATGTTCAGCGTGGTGCTCTGCAGGCTTGAAACACTGGGTGGGCCACAGGAGTGGCTGCTGCTACTTCAAAAGTTGGGGTTTTTTTCTTTCAGCTCAGGCTGAAGAAGTTCAGGTTTTACAGTCCCAAGGTCAGAGCTGCTGCCAGTGACAGCCTGAAAAGCACAGCACCTTCTCACAGACAGGACAGGTCCTGCAGGAAAGGGCAACAGAGCCCTGGTGGATGTTAAAAGCAGAGAATTACAGAGTTCTCAGGGTGGGAAGAGCCTCCAGGATGCTCCAGTGCCACCCCAGCAGCAGCAGCATCAGCCAAACGCTGTCCCCAAGGGCCACACCCAGACTGTCACTCTAAAGCTCACCTCAACTCCAGCTCATCCCTTTGGCTTTGCAGGAACCTGACCTTTGGATGGGAGGGACCATCCTGGAGACTCCTCACAGCCCTCAAGGTGTCCAGCCTGGGAGCAGATGAATTGTGAGTTGTGGCCCCTGAATGTTTGGTGGGTGTGCAGGAGCCTTTGGCTTTTATTCCATGGGATCACCGAGGTGGGAAGAGCCCCTCAGGGTCACCCAGTGCCACCCCAGCAGCACCAGCAGCAGCCAAACCCTGTCCCCAAGGGCCACCTCCAGACTGCTCTGGGACAATTCCAGGGACTCCAAACCTCCCTGGGCAGCTCATCCCAAGGCCTGACCACTCTGCCAGGGAAATTTCCTTTCCCAATCTCCAACCTGAGCCTGCCCTGGTGCCATTTGAGGCCATTTCCTCTCCTCCTTTCCCTGCCCCTCCTGGCAGGGAGTTGTGCAGAGCCACCAGGGCCCCCCTGAGCCTCCTTTTCTCCAGGCTCAGCCCCTTCCCAGCTCCCTCAGCCCCTCCTGGGGCTCCAGCCCCTTCCCAGCTCCCTGCCCTGCCCTGGACACGCTGCAGCCCCTCCAGGGCTCTCCTGCAGGAGCCACAGCTGGACACAGCCCTGGAGCACAGAGGGACAATCCCTGCCCTGCTCCTGCTGGACAGACAATTCCTCACCCAGCCCAGCTGGACTAACCTTGCAATGCTCAATGCCAGGTGAACATCCAGAGTGCCCAAATCCTCCAGACTTCCCACTAAAAACCTCACAGAGAGTGAAGATGTCCAGGAAAAGCAGAACACCCTGAAGTGGTTGATTTGTGATTCAGGCAGAGCTCCGGGTTTGTGCAACATGGAAATGTGATGGAGCCATGGAACGATTTGGTTGGAAAAACCCTCCAAGACCATCGAGTCCAACCATCCCCCAAGCACTGCCAGGCCACCCAAGATGTCCCCAAGGGCCACATCTGCACGATTTAAATCCCTCCAGGAGTGGTGATTCCACCACTTCCCTGGGCTGGATGATCCTTCCTCACCTGGCACACTTGAACCCTGCCCAGGCTGGACAAGGCAGTGTGAGGCTCAGGGCACCATCTCCTGCAAATCCATGAGATCAGGGACATCCAAAACATCTGGGAAAGGCCCAGCATCCCAGAGCAGTGCTGCAGGATGGTCTCCCCAGGTATTTTTGCAGAAAAGTCTCAACACACATCCCCCTGTCTTATTCCCTTGGTACAATTCTCTATAAATCAGTCAGAAGTGTAATAAAAATTATCCTTACAGGGAAAAAAAGCTGTCAAGCTCCTGTCCCTAAGACATTTCTTTGGCTCTGTACCCATGTTGGGAGAATTATCCACGATACCACCTTTGTTTGGGGCTCTCCAAGGTGCCGAAGGCAATCAGGCACTTGAAATGTTGATTTTCTTTGGGCAAACCTTTGAAAACTCCAGCTGGGGTGAGGTTTTTTTTGTGTTTTGGTGGGTTATTTTATTTTATTTTATTTTATTTTATTTTATTTTATTTTATTTTATTTTTATTTTGTTGTGGGTTTTTGTGTTGTTTTTTTGTTTGGTTGCTTGGTTGGTTGGTTGTTGTGGGGTTTTGGTTTTTTGTTGGTTTTGTTTTGGTTTTTGGTTTTGGGTTTTTCAGGTTTTTTGTTTGGTTGGTTGGTTGGTTGTTGTTTGTGGGGTTTTGGTTTTTTGTTGGTTTTCTTTTGGTTTTTTGTTCGGGTTTTGGGGGGTTTTGTGGTTGGTTAGTTGGTTGGTTTGGTTTTGGGGTTTTTGGGGTTTTTTTTTCCAAGCAATCCATGCCCCTGGGAGCTCCTTTACACCTCTCAGTGAGAGCCAAGGACTCGTTCTAATTCCTCTGCAGGAATGTATCAGCGCTGAGGTTTTCGTGGTGAGCTGGGAGAGGAGTTAACAGCCCTATCAAACCTCAGTTGTTTTATCCCAACACGGCTGTGGTTTGGTCTTCAAACAAAGCCAAAGATAAGGAAATATCTGCTGTGACCCCTTCTTGCATCATGGATATTTGATGAGAGCAAACAGCGCTGTGTAATGGGTGATTCACACCTCGCTGCTGCACCACAAAGGGGGGTTTTATCCCTCCTTAAAGGAGTTTTTATCCCTCCTTAAAGGGGTTTTTATCCCTCCTCCAAGGGTTGTTTTTGAACCCTCCTCCAAGGAGTTTTATCCATCCTCCTAGAGGTTTTTATCCCTCTTTCAAGGGGTTCTTTTCCCTCCTCCAAGGGGTTTTTATCCCTCCTCAATGGGGTTTTTATCCCTCCTCCAACAGGGTTTTTTCCATCCTCCAAGGGTTTTTTTCCTTCCTCCAAGCAGTTTTTATCCCTCCTCCAAGAGGGTTTTTATCCCTCTTCCAAGGGGTTTTATCCATCCTCCAAGAGGGTTTTTATCCCACCTCCCAGGGGGTTTTATCCTTCCTCCAAGGGGGTTTTATCTCACATCCAAGGGGTTTTTATCCCTCTTCCAAGGGGTTTTTTCACTCCTCTAAGGGATTTTATCCCTCCTCCAAGAGGGTTTTTTCCCCTTCTCCAAGGGTTTTTTTTTTTCCCTCCTCCAAGAGGTTTTTTTCCCTCCTCCAAGGGGTTTTTATCTCTCCTCCAAGGGAGTTTTTATCTCTCCTCCAAGAGGGTTTTTATCCCTCCTCAATGGGGTTTTATCCCTCCCCAAAAAGCACTGGAATGAGCTGCCCAGGGAGGTGGTGGAGTCACCATCTCTAGGAGTGTTCCAGAGGTGTCTGGATGTGCCCCTGGGGTGGTGATGATGATGATGATGATGATGATGATGATGATGATGATGATGGGACTGGGTGATGCTGAAGGGCTCTCCCAGCCTTGATTTGGGGATCTGCTTTCCCTACAGCCATAAGAGCAGCCAGAGGCTCCTGTACTGGCTTTGCTGCAATTCTCACAGTGAATTCCTCATGAAAATCCTGGGCAAAGTCAGTTTTTCTGATCCTGTTCCCTGTTTATCTCCCTCTCTGGCACCCCAGTTAAAAATCCCCTATATGATGGTTTAGGTTTTGCCTCAAAACAACACCAGGACTACACAAAGAGGAGAATTTTATTCCAGAGGAGTTGCAGAAGGATCCTGAGAAGAGCAGGAAAAGGCACCAAAGCCCCATTCACGTCATGAATCACACGAGTCCAAACCCTAAAACAATTGCAATATTTCTCAACTCCCTCCAGACCTGACATTTAAAGCTCACATACATTTCCTGCAAGCCTTACAACAGCTCCTTAAAAATATTCTTGGCTTCAGATCAGTGGTGAAGCACCAAATCCAAGCCGTGCACACCAAGAGTTTTAACCCAAATATTCCTTAGCTTTTACTCTTTAAAAAAAAAATTAAATTGAAGAATAAAAAATCTGTGTAAGACAGACACTGAGCCACATCTGGAGGATTATAAGGGAGAAATAAAACACCACTTGGTTGTGAGATGGATGATCGGGATCTTAAGGTCATGAAATGCCACTAAAATCCACTAAACAGATCATATTTTTCTTTTAAACCCTGTAGGATTTTAAATTATGTGCAATTGAACGAGTAGGACACAGTTCTGGTGGTTTTCCCTTAAAAGCTCATCACAACTAATTCAAACTTGCAAACCCAGAAAGGATTTGCCCAAGAAAGGGTCCCTGAGACTGAAATAATAAAAGTGTTGAGCAGTTGCTAAGCCTGGGCTTAAGTCACTAAGTCAGAGAGCTTAGAGCAGACCCGGGGATTTGTACAGGGAAATTCCCTGTGAGGCTGGGGAGGCCCTGGCACAGGATTCCCAGAGAAATTTTTGGATGTCTCTTCCCTGGAAGTGTCCAAGGCCAGGCTGGATGGGGCTTGGAGCAACCTGGGATATAGGGGAAGGTGTTGGAACAAGATGCTCTTCAATTTCCCTTCCAACACAAACCATTCCGTGATTCTCTCCATTCAAGAAGTGGAAATCCCACCCAGTGCCCCATTTGTAGCTCCCAGGCACATCACACACCTTTTGTGGGGACAGAACTCCAAGAGAGCAAGCAGTAAAAGCATCAGGGGTGAGGAAACCATCTGGCAGCTGCCCAAAACAGAGAGAGGAACGGCAATTCCTTATGGGAACGGAGAGAATCCATCCCAATGTCCAGCCAGGACATTGTCCAGGACAGAGACTCCAGGGAAAAGCCTAAAACAGAGAACAAAGTGATGCTCTTGTTCCAGTTTGCATCCAGACCTTTGGCGCTGTCCTTGTCTCGACCCTTTTGGAAACCATTTCTTCTTTTGGCCTCCAGGACGTCTTGAGGCAATAAATCTCCCGTGAGCCAATCCCACAATGCTGGGAAAAGCTTTTCCCTTTTTGTTTTTTGGCTTTATGATCCCACCAGGCACCCCCCACTGCTTGTGTTTTGGGAAAGAAGATGTCAGCTCTCCCTATCTGCCTTCCCCGTGCTATTCAGGATTTTACAGGCGCCCGTCGTGACCCTGTCCTGCCCCCTTTGTCCATTTTCCCAAACTCAAGGAAATTTCTGTGCTTAATCTTAATTTCTGCAGGGGTCACTCCACTCTCTGCTCTTCTCTTTACTTCTGCTGGGTTCAAGAAGTGATGCCCAAAGCATCATATGTTTTATTATATATATTGTATTGTATTATATTATATTATATTATATTATGCAATATACTGCAAAATAATAGAATAGAATAGAATTATATATTATATATTTATATTATATATTATATATTTATATTATATATTATATATTTATATTATATATTACATATTACATATTACATATTACATATAATATCATATATTATATTATTATATAATATATAGTGTAATATAATATAATATAATATACCAACATAATAGAACATAATAGAATATAATACACTATAACATAACATAACATAATAGAATATAACATAATAGAATATAATAGAATATAATAGAATATAATAGAATATATTATAACTGTCTAAAAGGATGTACATCCCTGAGTTACAAAGGGCACCAAAAATGCTTTGTTCACTCATTTTGGGCTCTTGCTGAGCCCCCAACCAGCATTTTCACCCACCACCATCCAACTATCCCG